>CM023539.1:50143754-50321254 GCA_013350335.1 Chimonanthus salicifolius
AGTCTCCAAGGGCTTGGTTTGGAAGGTTCACCAAGTCTATGAGAAATTTTGGCTACAAACAAAGTAACTCCGATTACACTTTGTTTTTAAAGCACAAAAGAGGTAAAACCACTGCCCTAATTATCTATGTTGATGATATGGTAGTGATAGGTGATGATCATGAAGAGATTTCTAGGTTACAACAATATTTAGCATCTAAGTTTGAAATGAAGCAGCTTGGAGATCTTAAATACTTTCTTGGAATTGAGGTGGCCCGATCAAAGCTTGGTATTTTCTTATCCCCACGAAAATATATCCTTGATTTATTATCTGAAACAGGAATGCTAAGATGCAAGCCAGTTAATACTCCCATTGAGCAGAATCATAAACTCTTTGAGTGTTGAAGTGCATCTCCTACCGATAAAGGGAGATACCAGAGGCTCATTGGAAAACTAATTTATTTATCTCATACCAGGCCAGATATTGCGTATGCAGTAAGTGTGGTAAGTTAGTTCATGCACGACCCACGTAAACCTCACATGGATGCTGTAAAACGCATATTGAGATATTTAAAGTCTGCTCCGGGTAAAGTTTTATTTTTCTCAAATCATAGACACCTAAAGGTTGAAGGCTATACCGATGCCGATTGGGCAGGTTCAGCTGCTGACAGAAGATCTACCTCAGGATACTTCACCTTTGTAGGTGGGAACCTTATGACTTGGAGACGTAAAAAACAACAAGTAGTATCAAGATCAAGTACTGAAGCTGAGTATAGAAGTATGGCATTTGGGGTATGTGAGTTGCTCTGGTTAAGAAATTTACTGAATGACTTAAGCATCAAACCAAGAATGGCAATAAAACTATACTGTGACAACAAGTCAGCTATAGACATTGCTTATAATCCTGTTCAACATGATCGGACTAAGCATGTGGAGATTGACAGACATTTTATCAAAGAGAAACTTGAAGCCGGAATCATTACTTTTCCATTCGTGAAGTCCGAAGACCAACTAGAAGATGTCCTCACTAAAGTTGTAGCTAGCAAAGTGTTTCTCGACTCTCTTGTCAAGTTGGGCATGAGCGATATTCACGCACCAACTTGAGGGGGGGTGTTGACATTAGTTGTCAATTTGTAATTTGATACCATAATTACAGGGACAGTTACCTATTGTATAGGTAACTGATGTGTATTCCTGATATAGCTCTTTATATAAGTTATATAAGGGGACATTTGTACAAAGAAATATATGGAAAAATTATTTTAACATGGCATACAAGCACAATCTAATCAACAAACAAGAACCTGCTCAAAAAAAAAATGAAGTGGATCGTTGATGAAATTCTCAGGAAATCCGATAGAAAAGAGAAAATCAAACCCACTTGGATATCCAAAAGTGAACTTAACATTTTCCCAGTTTACAGAGGTAGCATATAAGCAAAAGTTATTCAACAAAACAGAAACCTACCAGCTCAAAAAGAACAGGCATGAATTAGAAGTAGAGAGGGGAAAGGAAAAAAAGAAAAAGCAAGTGAGAAAGAAGATATAATTGAGATGGGTTGGTGAAGAAATTGACCAAGATCGTGATGATACTCATATGGGTTCCTCATCATCCTCTTCATGGCCGTGTTGTAGTCTTCCATCTTGCCACTTGATCTCTTGCAAGGCTCCTCCCCAACTCCGGTTCCTGCTCGAGACATGGCGCAGCAGATCCCGTTGCTGCTTCTATGTGTGGGCTTGTTGGAAAAATAAGCAAATTTCTTCTTGAAAAATGAATCACTGTTGAGAGAGTAAAGAGAAGGAGGGAATGAGAACACTGAAGTAAAACAGCCGTTGGTTACAGCAGATCCCATTTCCCCCTGATTTCTCTGTGTCACTAGCCAAGCAGTGGAACTCGTTTCGTGTCTGAGGATTTACGTTCTGGAATTGCCCTCGACTTCAATCAGGAATTACATAAATATAGAGTGGGAGGTTAAACTAGCAATGACACGATATGGAATGGATTATTAGTTTTCTATAATCAAAATTATTTAATAAGTGATTATATAAATATAAAATATATAAATTTAATTATTATTTAATTTTTAATTTTTGATGAAAATAGACTATTTATTTTAACAGTTTAAAATTAAGAAAAGAGTAATTAAATAAAAATAAAATTTTATTTGCAATCTATTTATATGATCTTGTTTGAATTATGTAGAATTGACACGTGGCTTGTTCATTATGTGGTGCATATTCTATTTTAAGAGTGGAGATTGATAGCACAAAAGCCGAAACTGGTATCTGATATGTACCGCAATCTTCCACATGGATCCACACAGATAGAGACGAGAAGTCACATTGTACAGCCTAATGAGAACGTGAGTAGCCAACTAACTTCAGTTAAAACTTCAGTTAAGTTAATTGAATTCGATTAATTTTATTTGCTTAAGATACACTCCTCTTGTCCTAAAATACTTATTCTATTTTGAAATTTTTTATTTCTTAAAGATTGTTATCGCATAGAGTGCGCCAAAAATCTATTAATAGATTTTATGAGTCATACGAACTGATGTGAATGATTTTGAGGTAGTATTATTATGAATAATTCTCAATAAATTTAATTTAGTACTCAATGAGCCTTTTCTAACTATGCAGTAATGCATGAATTTAGATGATGAGAGTTGGAGGTGAAAATAATCATAAAATGCCACATATGAACAAGCCAAAGCTTATAAAAGAATGTCGTATTTCCATCACATTAGAAAGTGATTTAGAACTCATCGAAAAGGTTAAAGATTTGATTTAATGTGAAAATAAAGGAATAAGACAAGTAATTTGGTACAATTCTAAAATATATATATATAGGACAAATATTTTGGAATAAAGGGGGTAATATATAAGAATTAACACTACTTGACTTGAAAAAACGTGGAGAATTTTAAAAGAAAGAAGAGGAGTAGAGTTTCATTGTCTTCTGATCACTACTCTCAACTTTGTTTCCCTTGATAGTCTAAATTACATAATGCTTTAAATGCTTAATAATTTTTAAATTTTCAAATTTCACTACAACTCAAATTATTCAAACAATTATATTGATTACATGTTCAAAAAAATTATTATCTTTTAAACAACATGAAAATTAAGATATTTTAACTTTGATTTATCTCATAATGACTATATTAAAATTTGCAATTCATTAAATACCTTCAAACTAGTTATTGGAATTAAAGAAGTGAGAGAATTCTTATTAGATATTGAAATGTGTGTGCTCTTATTAACAATTGTAGTCATAGGGGTGAAACTTGAGTCAGATTTTGAACAGACCAGCATGACCCAAATCGATCAAAGAATTAGTGGGCTTGGTTATGAATTTTTAAAATTAAGATTGGAATGGGTTGAAGAAAAAAAGCCTGAATTAAATTCGAATCGGATTGGACCAAACTTTTTTAAAATTGACCCGATACTACTCAAAATGACCTGACCCAATCCTTTTTTCCTAATTTGTTTTCTTCACTTCCTCGACGGTGACAGTGAAACTCTTTCCTTCACTCTCTGCGATCGGGTACAATGATCTTGATCCTCTCTCTTTCAATGCCCTTTCAACTGCCAGTCCTCTCCTACTCTCGTTATCCATCACCGACCATCATCAAAGCACAATCCCTTCCCCTTCATCCGAAGCATCGATCCTAGTATTTTGTTTTTAATTTTTTTTTTATTTTAAGGTATTTTTTAATTCAGGCTAAAACAGATCAAGGTGATTCTCAGGCTCCAAGTTGGGTCAGGTCAAGTTGTGTAATTTAAGTTTCCAATTCCAGCCCGACCCACCCGAGTTTCTACCCTAATTGTAGAGCTGATTTTAGTCAGCTGTTACATTATATGCCAAGATCGCATTTTCACTCTTGTGCTCAAAGGTCGAAATATCGGCCGATATGTATCGGTATTTTCATACTGAACGATATCGGCCGATACGATATGTATCGGCCGTACATAAATATTATCGGCCGATATGGCCGATATTCAATCCGAAATATCGGTCACAATATTGGCCGATATTCATAAATATCGGTATTTAAATTTTTTTTTTTTCAAAAAACACCGATACGGTTTTTCCACTATTTTTTGCAATTCTTCACGGTTCGTCCGATATGGCTTTCACGGTTTTTTGCGATTTTTCGAGGTTTTTTACGGTTCGTCACGGTTTTTTGCAGTTTTTTCATAGTTCCGATATCGGAGGAGAGATAAAATTATCGGCCAATATGCATATCGGCCGATATATCAGCCGGGGCATTTTTTAAGCCCCTGCTTGTGCTGTTGATGATTACTTGGGCATTAGAGAAGTCAATATTATGACATGGAACGAGACTAGTTAAAAGCATGACATCTTAAACATTAAATGATTAATCTTATGATTTTAAAGTTTTCTAATCTAAACACAAATCTATCAACATATCACAATTTTAACCAGTTGATCATGTAGCAGGCATTTACCGATTCAACTTTTTACCTTTTAAGAAGATTTGTGAACTTTTCTCAAAAATAGCAATTAATAAATACATAAACCCAAAATTCTTTATATATTTAAGATCATATTTTTGCCATTACAAATTGCTACGGTAATCACGTCTTTCTAAAATCCCATGGCTATTGGATATTTTAGAATTGTGAACGTCAGTTTGTATGGAGCTAATTTCAAATTATATAAGATATTTGTGGTGGTACAATAAATCTTAAAATGTAAGTTTGAATTACCATTTTTTTTTAAAAAAAAAAAAATCTATTTAAGAAAAGCCTATATATATAATCATTTTCTTTTTTGTGTTCGACTAATAAAACCAATTGAGATGAAAATAAAAATGATAAATCCAACAAAATAAAAACACCCAGGCTAGTGTAGTATTAAAGTTGAAAATTAGAGGAGTAAAACCTCTCATTTCAAGTAAAAATTTCCCTGACCTAAAAGAGCAACATGTGACAAATCTAACGTAATGGTAATTAGTGAACATAAAAGAAATATATGAAAGGATCATATGTGGTATTGCAATGATACACTAACTAATTCTTTTAATTGTTTGTGAGAGAAGTTCTGCATCCAGAGTTGAGTACCACATCAACTGCGTTAATCGACCAGCCAATGATCTCAAATGTACAAAGTCAATGCCTCTGGTTGTGGAAAATAATGCAAAGATATATTTACTCATGCTAACAACCCCATGACGTCCATGCAATTGCTTCAGTTCAGCTAAAGATTTTACCCATTTGGTAACAAAACCAAAGGAGATTGGGCGGAGACGAGTGACAACAAAATGCCAGGAATCATATAATCTGCCTAACATTTTGAATTTCAGATTACCCACCGTATATGGAGCATGAATATGTGGATACCAGTCATCCCAATGAAGCGACTGTCATCATTCTCATTAAAGTCGAGAAGATACAGAGCAACCAGTTCCTGAAACTTTCAGGAGGGGCAGCTTGCCATTTGGTAAGAGAAGGCCAAGGGTCCACTCAATCAATTAAATGACCAAAGGGACTGTACATTTGGGGTGGTGAACAGGCCTCCGATACGAGGCATTGCTTCGGTTGCACTCCCGTCGTTACCTTCCCCTTCAGCCACACTCCAATCCGTTCTGCAATATCACAAGATAAATACTTGGTCAGAAACCAACCAAACTTGAATAAATTCAAATTCTGGGTTTAGAGGAAACTATATACTCCTTTGCACAAAAGAACAGTTGCTTATTTAGGCAAACGCTGACAATTTAGGCCCACCTGCAAGTGATCCATTCATCCAGCGAAACTTCGCCATAGATTGGAGGGTGGCTACCAAGTACACCCCCCACCACAAAACCCAAGTCTAAATATAATTGGTATGCAAATGAATTGTTAAGAAAATTTTACCCAGTGGTCCATTTTTTAACTGCAAAAGATCAACAAATTGGTTACCAGGCTTGCTCAATGGGAGATGACATTCTACCTATTAGCCTATCCAAGGTGACCCATATAGCTGAACAATCTGGATCACTAAAAATGGGACAAATTTGTAAAGAATTATAGGCCTGAACAACAGACCACGTTTGGACTGAGCATTGTATGATCCATCTTTTCACCATTAATTGGGAATTGCAGAAATATCAGTAGTGGAGCAAACTCAAACATACATGAAAGGAAGCAAGAATTCAGTTAAATGTTTCAGAAATAGTTTAAGCAGCAGATCTCAAAAGCAATTTGGAAAATGCCAAGGAAAATAGTTCCATTCGCAATATCGTGGGCAATTTGGAAAGAGCACAATAGGAGGATTTATATTTGTTTTGGGAAGGTTGTATGAAAGAGGTCGGCAGATTTAGAAAGCATTCGATTAAGTGGGTAGTGCCTCCTCTAGGATCATGTAAATTCAATGTAGATGAAACAACAAGGGTAAACTCGGCCCCGCAGGAATAGGAGAATTATTACATGATGATAGGGATAAGATGTTAGTAGCTTTTTCCGAATCAGTAGGTATAATGGAGTCAAACGAGGCTGAACTAAGAGCAATCAAGAGAGCACTTCAGGTTTGGTCTAGGTTTAGGAGCGGTAATCTCATTATCGAAGGTGACTCGACTAATGTCATCTCCTAGACTGTTTCTTTTCCTCCTCCTTGGTTCTGGGTATATCTCTCCTATACTTGGATCCTTCTCTTGTACTCTTTTCTGGTTTTAATGGAATTAAGTCGTTAATGTTTCAAAAAAAAAAAACAGCAGATCTCAAAAGCAAACAATGAAGCAAAAGAAAACGATGAACAAGAAATGAAGGAGCTATGAATCACAAGATTAGATGTATTCAGAACTATCATCATCATCACAAGCAAAACTTCAGAAATCTATTAAGATCTGAAGAAACTTCTAGTTGTACTACCCAAAAAAATTTTAAGAAAATGTGCTTGATGAGATAAAACTAATACCTGCCTAAGCTTTGAACAAATCTTAGAACTCAGCCCAAATTTACAGGAAGAATTATAGCCCTACACTGGATAGGGAATGGTGCAGAAACCCGAATAAAAAGTAGATGATACCACTAATTTTATTTCAATAAATGGGTCAAAGACTTCAATAATGATAATGATGATATGGGATAAGTCAAAGACGACGAAAATGACATGAGAGATGGAGGACCAATATAGCTCAACATCCAGTCTCCAAAGCTTAGAAAAACAGAAGTATGCAATCAAAGTTTTTTCTGTTCTACTAAAATGTCCATTTTTTCCTTTTTGTGAGAGATGGTAACATGACTTTAAAAACATAACCTTTAAGTTCTAAGAATGAGCACTTACCAATTGTGTTATAGGCTCTTGTTCAAAAACAGGTTTGTTATATTTTTGTTTTGAAAGATCAAAAACAGGTTTGTTATTGGAAGCGGAAAAAAAAGATCAAGGGGGGTCAAAAAGGATATGAAAATGGCTATGGATTTGGACATTAGGGGTTGGGAGGTAAGAGAAGAGAAGCATAATAAGAAGGATGAAGAAGAGAAGAAAAATAGAGATACTACTTATTGCAGGAAACTAAGAGAAATTCCAAATTAGTGATATGATGGTGGTATGGGGTTGGTGGGAAGCAGAATAAGTTGCCAAAAAAAAAAAAATCTACACAAGAAAGTCAGGAGCTTTGTTAATTCTGTTAGATTCTCAGAAGCACAAGCATCTTGAAACAATAGTAAAATATCATTATTTCACCACCACCATCATCAGTTAAGACATTTATCCCATCAATGTAGGTTGCCATTTGCATTTGAATTTGCCATGTTTCCCTTTTTTATGGGACCAATTGCCTATTTGACGCCCATAGAACTTGAATCTACAACCTTGAAGTTGCAACAATAAGCACTAACCATGGCTTTTAGTTGAAAATTTTCTCATCATCTATTTTAATTAAATAGGATTAAAATTACCAAACTAATTTCAAATTATATATAACCAATATAAATTGACTCACTATTCATTATTATTTTCAATATTATTATTATTATAAATCCATCTTTAATAAGCCTGTGTTTTAAACATTTGTCATGAAGGCCAGTTATAGAGAGTTTCTAAAGAAACTAGGCTTAAGTAACATGAGCCTGCCTTAGAGTTAGGCAAGGCACAAAATGGGTTTAGAGTCTAGGCAAAGACCTAGACGCAAGTCACGCACCTAAGGTGTGCCTTTGACTACTTTGTCTCCTTGTACCTGAACATTCAAATCTGTAAGCATTGTCAATAATGGTCATTATATAAAATTCCCCTTTGATACCCCTTTGATCAACATGGCATCTTTTATCACATAATACTACACTCACTTGCCTAATCTTACCCCACTCCATTCTCTTCCCACTAGCTATATCCAAATTCAATCCTCCATTTGGTAACATCTTTCCACCTAAGTACAAACAACTTGTTGGATCCTACTTCTAGTAACTCCCCTACTCCTTCCATCCTAGAACTATATAGAAATCAACTTATGTTTCTCAAAAATACACATAGATATACACACACTAATATTTCGAGACCTCCAACCACTTTGGTTACCTTTCACTAAAGACTTCAATATGTTTCCATACCAAACACTCATGGAGAAATGTTAAAACAAAATTGTTTTAATTGTAATAAAACATAAATAAATGCAAATGCAAGTAGAAAAAAATTCCTCAATAGACAACAGACATTGATATGCAGTCCAAACTTAACTTGGGGATTCTAAATTGTGGTTTCCACCAACTGCACAACTTAAGGCTGTGTTTGGATGAGGAGAAAGTTTTTCAGCAAATTTCCCAAAATAGGGGATTTCCTATCTAGGGATTCTCTTGTATCTTGTTAGGTAATCAAAAGTTAAAAAAAAAAAAAAAAAAATGAAAAGGAGTGGCAAGGAAGGAGGAGGGGAGACCATGATTTCTCCTCCCTCTCAAGAGGAAATAGATTTTGACTTGGGAGGGGGGAATAGAAGGAAAAGTGGGGCCCACTTTCCCCTATCTAGTAAATATCAAATAGGGGAAAGGAAAGGAATCCCATGCATTGTCCTACTTCCCCCTCATCCAAATGGATCCTATATATGTTTGGTAAATATACAAGATGCATATAGGGTTTTGGAAATATTAGGAAAGGATTGGAAATCCAAGGATAAAAAACGGATGCGTAATCCTCCAATCTCAGATAGTTTTTGGGACATAAAGCCCTTTGTATTACAACAGAGTATAAACATAATCTCTTCAGTTCACAATGGCAGGTCAAGAAACTTCACATTTTCTTCAGCTTGAAATCTTCAAATTATTTAGATATTGTTAGGGCATGATCATGGCCAAATCTATTAGATCAATAACATCGACCAAGAAAAAACGAGTCTGACATGTACAAACTCAACGTGATGCAGCCAAATTCTTCCAAGGCATGAAATGTAAATGAAGCAATAACAAAAGCACTCAATGCCTTTAGCAGTTTTAATATGATAGCAAATGAACATCGAAGGCAATTTTGTAATCCATGATCACCAAGTCAAAGAAAGTAAAAACAAAGGGCACTTCAAAATCAAGGTTAGGAGTTCCTTACTTGGGCAAATAATTGGCAGGAGATGGTTTGAACTGATGAGTAGCTGCCAATTTGCTTGGACTGTCACAGTTCACTTCACTCAGAGAGAGATCCTTCTGCATGTTAAGAGGAGGAAAAGGGTTCCCTCCATCACCTGAAAATGGTTCAAAAACGGTCTTTCCCCCCCAAATATCATTATTACTTGATCCATGACCAAGAGGGTTAAAATCCTCACCATTCTGGCAACCACCAACACAAACTTCCAGTGGAGTGTGGGTGCCCTGAAGGACTTGTTTCTCTATTGAATGTTGAGATATCTTAGCCTTCTGGAGTAATGGATTCAAAATCTCTTCCTGCTCAGGTTTATTCTGCCCAAGTGGTAAAAGCCAGCTAGTACCACCCACTAAACCTAGACCTTCATGGCCAAGTGGTGTACCCCACATCTGCCATGTGCCCTGTTCAGCTGCATTATTTGAGCCATCAAGAGGTGACGCATGCAGATCTGCGGACTTTAAAGTACATTGACGTTGGGCAGAACTGAGATGCCTTTCTTCAGCAACACGTGACCTTGAGAAAGGGGACTCAATCGGAGCAGGCCTGCTCACATCCACAGAAGCAGCCATGTTCTTGAGAACATGGGATCTGTCCAATCCTGTGTTGGTTATAAACCCAGATCCCAGGTCCAATGGCAAATCATCAAGTGACTCCGATACTGGTCCAATCAAGGACACAGGATCAGGTGCATAACATGAGTCTTCAAATAGTTCTCCCTCTTCAGACATAAAATCATGTGCCAATCCTCCAACAAGAGGAAAGACGGCCTCATTTACAGGAGAAACTGAACTACTCACTGAACCACCAGACATGGGTCCAACAGACTGAGGCAATGGTAACCCAAAATGAATCTGTTTATCAAAAAAATAACCCGACAGTGATGGATCAGGTTGCAGTGAATTCTGAAATTCTAATTGGTGATGCCGACTCTGTTGGTAAATGGTATTATTTGCATCCAGGGATGAAGAAGTTGCTGAAGAGCGAGTAAATAGTTGTTGCCATGATTTCTTCTGGACAGTGGAACATGGTTGGAGGTCTGATCCCACCTAGATAACAGCAATTCACAGTAAACTAATCTTCTAAATCTTACATGAAGGCAATCAATAGAAATAGGTCCGTACAAATTGTAATTTGCAAGCAACTGATACAACACTTTACACACAAGTGCAGGTACTGTACCATTTTCTCCAAACTGCATGCATTACACAACACCAACAAAAATATTTGCATGTACAAAGGAAATGGGCAATGAAGACAGCCTATAGCACACTTGACAAGTGCCCATGTTGCAACCCTAAAGGTACCATGTATGAGTCAAGACACCATCAAAAGTAGTAATCAGAAGCAACAGTAGTAAATAATAGAAAGGGGCGACCCCTTGATCAGTCAACAAGGTGATCACTTAGTGATTGCCAAAGACCACGATTGAAATCTACAATTTCCTGGAGATCAAATTCCAATCTCTGGAGATCCAAGGTTGCCAAAGCACACTAAGGCAGAACATCCAAGCACTCGGTTTTAATGTACAAATAGAATTCAAATATGACCTTAGCAAAAACTTTACTTGGGCCATCACTCTCAAAAAACAAAAAACAAAAAGGATTAACTACCTGTCTGACACCAGCAAGATCAATAAGAAAGAAAAAAGGTAATTATAATCATACAATATCTATTAATAAGAAATTGGCATGTGTAGCTGTGGAAAATGTAAACAAGGAAACAAAAGTTGACAAATCAATGATGCACAAGTTCAGTAAATTCAAGAAAGTGTAATTAATTACAAGCCAATAAAAGAAGACAGAATCCAAATGTTTTTTTTTTTTTGAAAGGTAACTATTTTATTGACAGAAAAAAAAAGCGGAACTTTTCCAAATGTATAAATTTCAAGGGAACCCATTATTTCAATAAATGCTAAGAATTTATCAAAATAAGTAAATCATAGGTTAAAAGTTTTCAGTAAAAAGAGAAAATCATGAGAAAAGGAACGAGATGAGAATTAAAACTCAATTTTTAATGTCCTCTATCTAGCAATAGCTAACACATACTTCAAGAAGAAAAAATAAAATCATTGTTTGATAGTGCATATCTAGGTCAGAAATTGATTAATTAAGATATGGTGATAGGATATTCTATAAAGAAAGTTATTCTAGAAGAGAATCATACAATAGATATTACTAATCTTGGGCATAACATCAGAGCTGGGTAACAAATAAGACAGTGAAGGAATGCCCAAAAACAAGATGGTGGAATTGGAGTAAAAAGGAAAACAACTTTTAAAGAGAGATTATTGATCAATGGAGATTGGAACTAGGACACCAATCCCCAATGAAATGTGAAATCAAATGGCAAGATACATTAAAAAAGTCACCAAAGATGTGCTTGGGAAACTGAAAAGTATAAGGGACTTGTATACAACAAACATGGCAGTAGAACACAAATTTCTGAAAGGATATTGGTCAGAAAAAGTACACTATGAGGAATGGCAAAAAAAAAAGACTAAAAGACTTGGAAATATATATCATAGTGAAAGAGTTCTTAGTTGCAAGTAAAAGCAAATAATGTTACATACACAGTTAAGAGAAAGAAGGGGAAGAAAGCACCTACAAGCTGAAGCCTAACTAGCTAGATGGGTCATGTGAGATAAATTAAAAATGAATATGAATGGGTCTTATTGAACAATAAGGAAGCAAAAGACAGGTGAGGAATGTATTTTAGAGATCCATTAAATACAAAATTTGTTAGTAACTCGTCTTTTTTTTTTAAATGGAAAATTTGTGAGTAACATTGATATAGAAGCAAAAGGAAATAAAGAGATGCTTAACAAATATCTGAAATATAAATAAAGATAGCCCTAACAAATAATAGAAGGAATATAGAGTATTAGAACTACATGGTATCCCTATATAAGTATGGCTAATATTGGGTGAAATAAGGATTGGTTAGTTATCTAGATTTTAACACATTCTTTGTTTGTTTGTTTTTTTATGGCCAAAGGTGTCCACGCGTCTCACCCGGTAGGGGACTTTACACGACTAACCTTCGGGCATGTGCACACCTCCCTGCACACACATACCGGGTTCAAGCGATGAGAAGTAACCTCATGGGGAGTGGCCCAGAGGGGTTTCAGCATGAATCGAAATCAAGACCTCCCTTCATGAGGGGAGCTTCTTGACCGTCAGGCGAACCCCCTCTGGATTGAGGCAACTTATGGAGAAATGGGAAGAATAGGAAAAGTTTACACACGTCAACTTAAGAAAGGCCCACAACAAGGTGCCAAGGAAAATAATTTAGTTGAAAACGAAATTCATTTCCAATAAGTAAGTTCAGGTTATACAAGATATGCATTGTTTTATACATCATATGTATGATGTATTGACAAAAAGTGGCAAAAAGAATGAGTGGGAGACAACATAGTTCCTATTCGCGGAGTTAAGACTTCACTAAGGTCCTGTTTGGTATCTAGAATGATAAAGAATTATTAAGGATGGGAATAGTTCTAACAAAGTGTCTTTGGTAGAAAGAGCGGTTCTGAAAAAGTTAACTAAGAATGACTTTGATTCTTGTTTCTTGTACCCCTTTCAGTCTCCTTCAAAAGGAGACATTGTTTTCTTTTTGAATGAACATTCTTATTCCATCCTAAATAACAGACCAAACAGGCCTTAAAGGATCTGCTCTTAATTCCTATTTATTTGTTTTAGCCATGATCAACTTAACATCCGTTCTATGGTGTATGTTGTTTCCAAAAATTGTAGTGCTAAACAACTAAATGGAATTATGGAGGAAAGCTTTAGAGACAAACTACTATAAATTTAGTCAATAAAAAATAGAATATAGAAGAACATAATTTTAGTAGACCTAAAATATGAAGATGAACGAGTTAAAATGTACCACGTTGTGATAAACCCAGGTACTCGTATGAAATTGTGAAACAAAATGAGGATCAACTTTGTATTAGAACCAAAATTGAATTTGTGTTCCCGAGTGTGTCAATTCCGTGTATGTGTGTCTATGTGTGTCCATTCCTTGCCTCTGGAACACTATGAAGACCAGAAGCAGTGACTATAGAAGCCAAAGCAACAGCAAAGGAGAATTAGCTGAAGGCCAACCAAGTCAAGTAAATTGGACGTAGATAGACCCAAAGGACCTTGACTTACCCCAGGAATTAGACTTAGAATCATGCCCTTATATGGTCAATTAAAAGATTGGATTCTAAGTGGGTAAAGTCCATATTTGGATTTATGAAAATCAATCTTCAGTATTCTGAAGTTTGTCCTTGGTATTCCGAAGGTGGATAGTGATCTTGTGAAATTTCAGGATGTTCAGTAGACTGAAGATTTTGTTCAATATACCGAAGTTTGATGATCGGTATTCCGAAGGGGCTCTTCGGAAGACTGTCTTGAAGCATGATTTTTCAGAAATCTGTGGACTTGGTCTCTCAAGTGTGTTCAGTATACTGACGGTTAGGTTCAGTATTCTAAAAAATAGTTGTTGGAGCTTCGGTATTCTGAAGATAGTCTTCAGTGGACCAAAGACTAGCCATTGTGCTAGCTAGCTTTGAGTGTCAAGGAGTTTAGCTTGAGCTGTCAAGGTGCTTTGGTATTTCGAAGAGGAGCTTCAGTCTTTCGAAAAGTGGCTTCGGTATACCTAAGTAAGTTATCAGTATACTGAAGGTGACTGTTGAGACAAAAATTATTTTAAGAGGTCCCTCTTCGAATTTTTTGCAGATTTTTTACTAAGAAAATGGAAAACACTCCTTGAGCGCATCTCTGAGAACCTTGAGAGATCTTTGAGCACTCATATTGGTGAATCATTTTTGAATTAGAATTCCAACACAAAAAACGTTTTGAGGTTTTTGTTCAGAGCATTCAAGGCTCACTTTGTGGTTGGAATTATAGATAGAGTGATCTAGGCAGATCTGAGAGATATGTAGGTGAACCCTAGAGACCTTGAACCAATCTCCTTTGTAACCTTGGTTGATCGAGCTTTTGAGTGGTGGATCCGGACATCAACAAAGAACGCGGATCAAGGAGATCGAGACAAGAACACTTTGTGCAAAGATAGGTGTATTATGAGGCAAGTGAATCTTATTTGAGTTGAGTTTGTTTATATATCTTTGAGATATATTCTTTGTAATTGATAATGAGATCAATCTCATACAAATCAGAGCATTCTCTACCTATTGCCAAAACAAAGGCATGGCAATACAATAATAAGCTGTATTGGATCACTACTTACAGGTTGATGGGAAGGACTCTGAGTGATCTTATTATCTCCACTAGCAGGAAGTCTTCCCACTAAATGATCAGCAGAATGTAGCTCTTTCCTGTTAGCAGAAGCTGGAACATGCTCTCCAAAACCAGTAGGCTTATTCACTTTCATACCAGCAGAAGCAGCACTTTGGGCACCCCTCCCAAAAAAGCCAGTTCCATTAAAAGCTTTGGATGAAGATAAGAAGGACCCTTTCATGCGATCAAAGTATTTACTGCCACTGCCACTTACTCTACCAAAACTATTCATAGTGCCTTTCATAGCATTACCTGTATCTGAGCCTGCGGCTCTAACACTTTCTGCTGAAGTTCTCTGAGCATCCCATCTTTCAATGTCAGTCCTCTTGTCAAATTCGCGCTTCCTTTCACTTTCCCTGTTACCCTTCTTCTCAAGTTCCTCCCCATCAGAATTACTCTTGCTAGACAGCCTAGACCCTCTGTCCCTATCCTTCCTCCTCTCTTGCCGCCTCTTCTCTGCATCTCTCTTATTGTCTCTCTCCCTCTCCGTTGTCAAGCCCTTGCTACACTCCTTGTCGACCTCTGATTTCTCATCCCTTAACTTCCTCTGCTCTTCCACCAATCTTGCAACCTCTTCCCTCTGCTTTCTCTCTTCCTCCTCTCGAAGTTCCCTTTCTAAACGGGCCTGTCTCTTCTCTTCAGCTTTCCTTCGTGCTTTCTCCCCTCGGCTTTCATGAAAATTTCCACCATTTTCCCCTTTCTTAGACATTAGCCCTTTATTTTCAGCATCTGATGAACTACCATCTTGTGCAGAGCTTACCCGGATGATCTTTCTCCACAGCCACCATATGCTCAGGAAGAAATATGAAAGCAATTTGCAAATGTAAAAAATAATACCCGAATAGGACTTTTCAGCTGAACACCGGTCGTCACCACTGAAATAACCAGTCCCATTCTTCCCCATAGACTTCCCTCCTAAAGACGGAGTCCAGTTTGCATTCTCAGACCAATCCTGCCCACAACCCCATCCATTTTCCAACCATACCTTCCCATTCCAAATCTTCCCAAACCCTGAATTTGCAATCCCTGACACAGGAGACCCCGGGATGTCCAACACTGGCCGCTTCGAGATATGCCCACAGTATGAACACATAAACCGTCCACCACCAGGGTTCTGATCCCGGTAGGGCGTGTGGCAGTTCCGGCAACGCCGTGTGGCACTCTTCCTAAGCTTTTGCAACTCCATTGCTTCCAACCGCTGGCGCTCCCTCAAGCGAGCACTCCGGCGAGCCCGCCACATGGAAAGCTGTGGCATCAGGACCTCATACCAGAAAAGGGTAATCAAAAGCACTCCAACACATGCCAAGCGTGGTGATGTGATCTCAAACCGCAAGCTGGGTGGCAAAAGCTGCGAGAGTGCCCACAGCCCTATCAGTGGAATCACCAACCACGGCAGCATGGTCGCGACTCGGCGAGACCACTTTTGAACAACACAGAGTATACACATTATCCTTCAGCCAATGGCAGAATAAAAGCCTGAATTCCAGTTCCAATTCCTAAGTGGTTGAAAGTTAAACTTTATAATCAAGAAAAAGAGCCCACCAATCTTTCTCCAGCCTCGCAGAACAAAACTGCAGAAGCTAAGAACCCTAATCGTAACCTCAACAAAGCTACTGCACAACTCTTCTGTATCCCGCCCTACAAGAAAAAAGGCAGAAAACCCAAACCATAGCCTGCGTTCTGCTCCAGATTGTATATTGCTTCCATTTTCTACGAATCCAAGAATCAGACCCTAATCTCTAATTCATACACAGACCAGATTTCTGAACCTACAATTCAAGGGGAGAAATGCCAGGTTGGGGTTTTTGCGGATGCTGAATTCGATTGCGGAGCTGGTTTTCGAGAACCGACGAGAAATCTGTGAAAAAAGAAAAAGAAAAAAGGGAAATCGAATGGAATGGAGCTTGCCGGCTTACAGGGAGAATAAAACCCAAACCCTAATTCCGCATAGGCTTCATTCCTGTCTTCGTTGCGGTTCTTTGCGTTTTTCGCAGGAAATGATGACGAGAGGAGAGGAGAGGAGAGGAGATAAGAAGTCAGACATTTGTAGACAAGGAGAGCGAATGAGAGTGAAGACACACAAGGGAATGGGAAGGAGGAGGAAAACACAAGAAGCCCTATGTGTATACGTAATACGGTATACGTTGTGGTGGGCCCATCTCAAGTTCAAGAAGTACTTTGGGCCGTTGGCGGTGCCTACTGCCGACCAAATGTCATGGGAGTTTGATGATCTGACCGTACAATTTGGATTCAACGTTTAAGGTATATTGAGTTACATGAGAGTGAGAATAATTCAATAAAAACGTAAAATAATTTAATTATATATTATAATAAATTTAAATTTTGTAGTAGAAGAGTTTTCAGGCAAAGAATGATTTTATTAAACAGATTAAATCTTTAGTTTCATAGGAAGTAAAGTATTGGATAAAAAAAAAAAAAAAAGATAAATAAAAAAAGTTAGAACAATAGAATCATATATATATATATATATATAACGTTGGATTAGTTGTTTAATATTGAAAAAAGAATTTAGAATCAAATACATTAAATTAATTTAAAAATAACTCTGATAAATAACAAATTGAGATAGACTCATTTAAGGTAGTTTGGTGATATTAATAGAAAATCAAATACAATCTCAATAAGTAGAATTGAGCCGTTGTCTATCTAAGGTACTAGGGCTGCATTTGGATGGAGGGTAAAATTTCAAGGGGTTTTCATTATAGATACCCTTTGCATGGAAGGGGTATTTAAAAAGTGAGAAAGAGGGGTGTTATTCCATTAACTCCAATTACTAAACAAAGGTAAAAGAGGGTTACCCCCATCACCCTCAATCTAAACGCATCTAGGAGGAGATGGTGAGCTTTGAAAACAATGAGTGAATGGATAAAAAAGGATATGTTGCACTTCATAGTGATTAATTAATGCGTGGATATAAGGTTGTAATTAAAGAAAATCGATCACCAACAGGTTTAGGTGTTGAAATTATGCATACTTCCTTAAACCTTACTAAAGATAAAATTTAGATCTCAAATTTTACAATTTAAATCAAAGATTCTAATAATGGAAACCTCAAAAATCAACTCTCAATTATCTCAATCACGGTCAATAAAAGAAAAAAAAATTAGGCGTTCAATAAAAAAACATAGAATTATAATTTTAGATGCAATTATTCAAGCAATTTCAAGATCTACAATTAAATGCAACTTAAACAAATCATATGCATACATAAAAATCAAATGCCACACTAATTCAAATTAACATTCATTGAACAATTGAACCTTTTTTACCCAATTTGATTGTGGAATAGAATTCAATTAAGCAGTTGGAAAAATGCAAGAGATGAAAATTTAACTCATCATACAAAAAATCAAAGCCAATCTTAAATAAAAATCAAATCAACACAAACACAAATTAAATTTAAAAACTCAAAATATGACTCATCTTTAAAAGGGAGACCATAAAAAAATTTATAACTTCAAATAATTCAACTCACTTTTCTCTACCTACAATGTCTTACTGGGTGTCAATAGGCATTATTGGCTAAAAAAATTATAAAAGTAAAACCCTATTTGTTGGGTTTGGATGAAACCCACTTTTTCTAAACGGGTCTTAACCCTTAACCAAAGAAAAGGAAAGAAAATGCTTGCTAAGAAAATGCCATTACTCCAACTCAACTCAGTAGCATTCTTATTAGATTAACCACTCTCGTACAAAAAACTTTTATTTAAGTATTTTTTATGTAAAATATATTTTTAATCATTTTTGTGTAAATTTTTAAACCATTTTTAAATCCCACCACCCAGGCCCACCTTCTTTTTCTTTTTCTTCTCAGAAATGTCTTCTTCTCCATGCCTTTCTTCCTTCCTCTTTTCATACTCTTCCAAATCTCGGCCATTTTCTACTCTGTTTGAGAAAATGTGCCCACTCCGTCTGATCTTGATCTTCCTTTCTGCCACATTTGCTGGAATTCTTCTCATAAAAGGCCTCAAATCTCAACAACAGATCCAAAACTCCGACGACGAATCTTCTTCTTTCAGTCCTTCCCACGATCTCAAAGAAGCAGAGAATGATAAATTCACTCCTTTCTTCTCAAAGGTACATTCCTTTGCCCCTTCCTGTCCACCAGGATTTCTGTTTTCTCTACATCCAAACAAGTTCTTTTTGGCATTCCTATTCATTCTTTCATTCTCTCAGGTGGGCTCTGGAATCTGTTACGCATTCTGGACTTTTATTGACATGGCGAGCGGGCGCTACCTGTGGAGGAGTCTATCTCCGTCTTCATAGTCGAGGTCCTCTTCTTCTTATTCTGCCTCCTCCTAAAACCGATGCCAATGAATCTGTCTGTTGCTTCTATAGTATGTAGAATTAGTTTCCACGTCTGCTTTTGGCGATTTCTCTGTTGTAATCTAGTGTCAAACCAATAATTCTTCAGTACAATGATATAACAATCTATGATCTCCAGATGTATTTGCACTGTATGGTAAGGAAGTGAGAGTGATTTGAAATGGATTCTTTTCTTTATATGACAGTATTTGTGGTTTGCAGTTCTGTGATCACACATGTATATGAGCGCACTGGTAAATTTCAAGAATATTACAAATTTTGGAAGCAGCAGTATTTGCTAAACCAGAATTTTTAAAATACTAGTGATTGAGACACCATAATTTTTGTAAAATGTAACACCAGTCTTGTCTTTGAACACCCATTAATCAACACTCTGAAAAAGAAGCTGGTGTCCCATTTTATCAAATATCTCATTTTTCTCAATCACCAATCCCTAGGAAATTGTGAATTCTAATGGATTTTTCAATCAAATATGCCCAGAGCTTTGTCCCAATGAATATAATTAAAATGAATGACAAGAATCAGTAAGATGCAGAGAAAAGAACTGACCTTCATTATTCTGGGCATTGGAGACCATAATGTCAAAATGAAAGACCATGCCCAAATGCTTGGATTCAAATGGTTTTTCTTCGAAATCCACAACAGATATGAAATGACCGTCAATTGGATTAGAGTCTAATTTTTTGCACAATTGGGGTGTGTTCTGACTGTGAGAAAGCTTTTTTTGTAAAAGCAAGAGTTCCTATGTTGGGTTTGGGGGGAGGAGTGGGGATGACTACATGGCATGATGTCACCTGATACAAATGATCTGAAAATTGAAATCTCATTATAAATCGCGATGGGCTTCAAATTGTATTTAATTGTAAATCATAAGATTTTTATTGTTTTCTGACTTTCTCAAAAGGAAAGTGCTATAAAATTTTAAAAAGTAATTTTTTTTTCGCAATCCATGATGACACCTGATACATATGATCTGAAAATTGAAATCTTATTCTAAATCATTGTGGGCTTAAAATTGTATTGGATTGTAAATTGTAAGATTTTTATGATTTTCTGATTTAAAAAAGGAAAGCATTATAAAAATTTAAAAAGTAAAAAAAATAAATTCACAATCCATATATTTTGTCTTCAAACTATCAAATATAAATGACAAATGAAGCAATTATAGCATCATAACCTGAAGTTCAAGATTACAGAAAGAAACTCATGTAGATGGACTATGGCTTGTGGTTACATGCTATCATGCATATATTAAATGCTTGTAACTTGAAGTGAATCATAAAGCAGAAATCAGACTTTAGTAGAGCTCACATATAAATTGCAAAAATTACCAAAATGCATAAGGTTCTTAAAAGTCTTGGTTCAAGCATAATGTTGAGTTGTTCTATAAAAATCATACTGAGTTGTAAGACTCAAATTGTAAATCATGACTTTGGAAACTATATGTAATACAATTTCTCCTACCCAAACAACTACCAAACAAAATGCTTGAAATAAAACTGTAGTGTTATTACTCCTTTCGCAGCATTCTCCGTATCCAATTACAAACAGACCCTAGGATTCTGAATACTCCTTATGCTGCTGAGGTGAATGTAGTGTTCATATCCAAGATCCAAGCCTCTTATTATGTTGGTCCTGTTGGATGTACTCTTGTCTCCAAAGTGAGGATGATTGATTACCGTGCAATGGTACAGACACAGTTAGTTGAGTTACGTTATTGCTACATTCGACATGATCATGTACTTTTGGTTTTAATTTCAGCCTGCCTGGTTTAATCCATGTTGGCATGAATACATGAGTAGCATTAATAGGGCCCTTGGATGACATTTAGGCACCATTTAGATTTGTTGAAACCCTTAGAAAGGTTTTTCTCTGGTAATTCTGTTCTGATTCATTTGTGCCCAGAATTTAAAGGGGAAAGTTAGGCCTTATTCGTATCTATTTTCTTATCAAGTTGTGAGATGATTTAGATTATTTTTTTTAAATGGTAGTATGACATGAACTACTGTAGTCTTCTTTTTTCCTGACATGGCAGATTAATGAGGATCTGAGCCTCAAGTGGTCAGAAACTCGGTAGCATTCTCTCTCTTGTTGATATATGTGTTATCTTTAGGTCAACAATTGCTGTGGTGTATTTTATTGGGTTGGCCCAAACAATGGTGACTTGAGAAACCTGAAAAGCTGCATATTGTTTAATTTAGGAACTTGTAATATAAGAAACATTCAATCAGATTTCCTTTGCAGCTTTAAGAAATGAATATAAGTTAGGTGAGATCATCCCCTACATTTGGTTCTAGAATGTTAATTAGACAAGGGAGAAAATATGTCAAGTGTTCTACACTTCAACTACCTCTAAAATAAAGACGAAACCAGAAAAGTGGTTTTTTTTTAAAAAAAGAGAGGGGGGAGGGGAGAGGAAAGTGTCATCAATTAAGCAAATGGATAATGTTATTTGTGGAGAAATATAAAAGGCCTAGTTGGTTGTTCTAGATCA
The DNA here is from genome assembly GCA_013350335.1 of Chimonanthus salicifolius. Lineage (NCBI taxonomy): Eukaryota > Viridiplantae > Streptophyta > Magnoliopsida > Laurales > Calycanthaceae > Chimonanthus > Chimonanthus salicifolius. Next base: position 50,165,426 of record CM023539.1, read on the forward strand.
ACCGCCGTCCAATATTTTTGTTGAAACTTGAAATGATGCTACATGATATGGACATAACGGTGGAAAGGAGAAATTCCACTAAATAAGATACCTTTTTTGAAAGATATTTTGTAAGAGATACTCCAAGGTGAAAATTAATAGACTCAGGACCCATGAGTTGATTGGACTGATTTCTTCAGTAATTATCAGCAGGAAAGACATTTTATGGGGTTCCTATAGTAAACATCTGCAGGTCATGGTGTATCTTATTTTTCATTTGTTAACAAAGACATGGAATTTGCTGGGGATTATCCACAAGTTTATGAGAAATTGACCATGGAACTGCAGATGTTGATGGGTGTTCTTTTTTCCTAAATGAAAGATAATTGCAGATTTTGGTGGTTGTGAACCTCATATGGGTTTTATTCCTTGAAAGAGCTCGGTGTCCTTGGTCAGGCATCCTTCTGATCCTCCTTAAATAGGAGGAAAGGACTGAAGCTTGATTGGCTGACATTTAACTCTACCTCTTGCTGGGCATTCATCTTTGGTTGCACAAGAGTTGAAGTGGGATGGTTCTGGAGCAGAAGAGCTACTCGTTGTCATTCCCATATGTCATTGAGTGGAAACAAGGACTGGAGTCAGTCTCCGAGGCAGCTTTGGCATTTCATGGAGATATCTCATGCCACTTCTATTACTTGTGCACCACTCTTTGGATGTGATCTACTGATTCCTGTCCCATGGCTCCTTTTAAACGTACCTAGGATGATAGACCTACTGGAACATTAGAAATAAATTATTTGATATTATTTAAGAGTTATCATGGAAGGATACAGGTGCTGGCACTGATCTAAGGTATAACTTAATACCTGAGAATAAAATTCATTAGCAAAGGGAGGCCTTTAAGGAGAGGGAGGCCATTAAAAACCTTGATCCAAAGAGATAACAAAGGATGTGATTAGATTTTGTGGTAATGAAGCTTATGGTTTTTGATAGTGTATAATGGAAGAGTAGAACTAAATAAGTTGAGGTCCGATAGATGGGATTAGTGGCTTGAAGTATCAAAATAGAATTATCAAATAGAAAGAAAAGGAGTTGCAACCATAATAATATGATAGATTGATTATATGTAAAGTATTGTAACAGAATTATAGAAATGTGTTGACTTTTTTGCATGTGCTTAGATAATAAGAACCATTGTTTTTGTCATCTTGTTTTCCATATGTCGATATTGAACCTCTCTTCCATTCCAATGAATTTTTTTTTTGCCCCACTAATGAAGTTGGTATTTTCATCATCATAATTGTTAAGTTGCACCATTATCCTTCTTCTTAGCTTCAGCTTTGTGAGATCTATCTTTCAATAATACTTGTCAAAAATCATTTTCTCCACAACTTCACAAATCTTGCATGTGCTTATCACATTAATCTGGGTCTTCATTTGTCTTCCTCTTATCCTAATTCCTTGTAAATCTTTGATTCTTCTTATTGGGATACTACCAATCTTCTATTTATGTGCCCAAATCATTTATGACATTTCTTGACCTTCTTTTCATTAAATTTCATTGTTGTACTCATTTTCGGTTCTATCCTTTCTTGTTACTGAACATGTCTATCTTCAACCTAAATTTGTGTGGTGGATAAACATTAAACAGTTTTCTTTTAATTAACTTTGGGAGGAATCAAATATCCTGCATAGAAAACGCATCTAAACAACTAATTGGAAAGAAAATCAAGAAGAAGGAAATATGCACCACAAAATGATGCATTGAAATAGTACGAGACATATGAGTGGGTTAAAACAAGTTTTCGAACTGTTCCTTGGGATAATGAGTTCTCAATTTGAGTGGAGGGCATTGATCTAATCAAAGTTCAATACTACTAACCACTAAGTGCCATCAGGTGATGATCTCTTTATCTTTATCAACTATAGAACAAAATGTTAGGTTGCGGAGGAGAGACAAATACAAAAGGTGGACAAAGTGAAGGCATGCCACCAGTATTTTGTAATTATTGAGCATTGCTTGATTAAAGAGAACTTCTGTAAGATGGCTGTTAGAAAGGATTTTTGTATGGAGTTACAGATTGGACAATGAAGAAGTATCATGATATATAGTACATATGATATGGAATGGGAATAAGAAAATTAAGAGGAAATTTATGAGAGGCTCCAGTAGAAGTGAAATCGGGGACATTGTTTTAGAGGATTTGTTTATGTTCATAGGAAACTGGCTGGAACTTGAAGGGAAGTCCAGCAAATCTTGAAATATAATAAGAGGCATAGTCTCAGTTACCAATTTTGGCTGAAATCTGAAATATTGGCCGAAGTTTTTCAGTCTAAACTGTAAACTTAGACGGAAATATGCATTTTTCAGAAATATTGGCCAATATTTAGAAATATCGCTGATATTTTCAATTTTCAGCCAAAATGTTTGTTTTCAAGTAGAGCCCGAGAGATTACTCTTAGCTGAAATTTGTAACTGAGGGCATATTACATTATTATACTGAGAGAATATAACCCTAAATAGGGATGAGAGGAAAGTACTTTAGCTTTACTGGAAACAACCTCACTAGGGCAATAATGAGAGCAATACCAACACCGGAACGACAAAGTTAGCCCACTAGAGATGCACACCTATCACCTGCTTGACATTTTTAGATATCTATACAATGAAATCAACTGTATATGATCTAGTAGTCACAGAAATCAAGGTTTTGACTTCATTGGCTTACCTCATCCATTCCTACGAGTTGGGGCTAAATATGTGCACTTAGCGGTATATGATACATGAGGATGTTCTCCCCCCTCCCATCCTAATCAACACACTGAAAGAAGCGGATATATATGTACTCTATGGTTACTTGCAGGGTCTAGCACACGACACTTTCGCCAACTCCACTGCACGGATAAGAAAACACTTAGAAATTGAAAGCCTTATGAGATCATTAAAGTACTTCTCGAGTCACTAGTTTTATGTGAACCAGAGAATGATTGTGAAAGAAACATCATGAAATGATAAAAATCAACTTATGAAAAAAGAAGCCATGAAATGGTTTATCTAATGGAAAGTTGGGAGTCAACTATTTTACCTGTATGATAGTTATGGCTATTTTGATATGACTATTTGACTGATATACCAAAAGGAATAAACAGATATAGAAAAGGACAGGAGATAAGATCTTATTTAATTTTGTGCATTTTGATCTTAAAGCAATGGTACAAGCAAATGTCTCCACCAGAGGGCTCTCTCATTTGGATCAAGGGAATGCTTTACAATTTTGGCCTAGTAGCATAAAGAAGCTATTGGTCAACTTCTGAGTCTGAAATCTTGCATCCAAACATGAGATTGCACCCTACCATGCATAACCAATCAACAACTAATGATAGTAGGCCTAATCTCATCAACTTCATCCATCTTATGCATTAAGTTTCACAAACATGGGAAATGTGGGGTGTACATTGTGGTTTTTTTAGGGGTATGTTGATGTTTGGCAGGTGTTCTAGGATGAAAAGTTGGTACCTTGTGATCATCATTGGTGATTCTAGAGGTTTCTTCATGGGTTCTCGTACGAAACAGATGAAAGTGTAAATTCTTGCCACTGGCATGATCAGACTTAAATGTTGTTTGCAAGGGCAAAGGGGGTCTTCAGTAGTCACAGCTTGCATGGGGATTTAGTTTGAAAGTATTGGTTATGGTTATTAGGTCTCAAGTAGGATTTGTTGTGTTGTAATTCTGAACTTCATGTTTGGGAGGGGTCATTGGTGGTAAAGGCCATATTTGAACTCGGAAATGGAGAGGGTAGGGTAGGGGAAACATTTAAGGCTGGACTTTGTATCTTGGTGGGAAAGGGTAACAAGGTCTCCTTTTGGAAAGACTGTTGGTTAGGGGAAAGAACCCTTAGTGACACCTTCCCTAGACTTTTTAGAGCAGCTAGGAACACGGATGCATTGATTGAGGACTATTATAATGAGATTAATGGGGAGCCTAGTTGGTCATTATCTTTTAGAAAGGGTTCAAGGGAATTTGAGGAGGCTCAAGTACTTTCATTGAAGAGACTCCTAGCAGATTCACAGATTTGTCTGGAGGAAGAGGATAGATGGATTTGGACAAAAGATCCTTCTGGGGTGTTTTCGGTAAATCCATTCTCAGAGAGGTATATTCCTGCGACCAAGCTGAGCTGCCACCTTGTACATTGGCCTGGAATAACAAAGTTCCTCCTACAATCCAAGTCTCCATGTGAGCGGCCCTTAGAGGTAAAATTTCCGTCAAGTGCAATATGAGGACTAGAGGTCCTCTACCAAATGGCTCTTCAGAGCTGTGTACTTGTGTGGAGGAGATGAAGAATCGGTAGATCATTTAATGTGTAAGTGTGGATTTGCGTGGGGAGTTTGGCTCACTCCTACAATTAATGGAGCGTTCATGGGTGAGAGTGGGAGAGGAGGTAGCGGGTGGGCTAGGGGACCTTTTGGGGGGATAAGGGGGGTAGCGTGGACACTTATCCCAGTGACGATCAATATGGAAAGAAAGAAATAGTAGGATCTTTGAAGGTAAATCAAGAAGCATAGGGGAGGTCTTTGAAAAGGCAAAGTGGAGCCTTGTGGATTGGTCATCACTTCGCGAAGAGTTTGTGGGTTGCTCTCAAGAGGATTTCTTTTTGTCGTGGGATGTGGGTATGAAAGGAGGTAGGAGCTGTAGGAAACCGTTAGTAGCATGGAAAAGGATGGGCCTAGGATATTTTTATTAAAATTTAATGTGGATGGTGCATCAAGCTAGTCTGGTCTGGCAGGGATAGGGGAGGTAGTGCATGGCGATAGAGGTAGGATGCTTATGGTTTTTTCTAAATCCACATGAATTATGGAGTCTAATGAGGCCGAGTTTCTTGTAATTAGGAGAGCTATTATTCTATGGTCAAGTTATTGGAATGGTAACCTCATTATCGAGAGTGAGTAGCCTAATGCTATTACCTGAGCTAGCGATAGGAAGAGTCCCTCTTGAAAACTGGTGAACATTGCTAGAGATATTAGGAGGATGATTCTGGATAAAGGCATTCTGTTTTTCACATGTGGCATGATTAGTGAATCACGATGCAGACTTCTTGGCCAAGGTTGGAGAACGAAGGCCAATGGTGGAGCTCTTGTGACATTTTAATTTATTTTGGGTGTATGGTGCTATTGGGTTAACTTTTTGTAGGTACTTAGTTGTGGACTTCGTTTCATTATGGACACTTAGGACCAATACATCTCTCTTGTACATGGCCCTCATCTTTCTTCTGTAATATTTTTCTCCTATCTAATATAAGTAATTCCTGTCTCTGTTTTCAGAGAGTCCATTGCATCTCTCATGTCTCCTTTTCATGTTGTAGTATTCATGCCATAAGTTAACTGAGTACCAGGACAACATTTTGTGTTAGAAAATGAAGTTTGAAGGTTTTTAAAGGTCATATTCATCATCATTGTCATCATGTCAGCCTCAATCCCATCTATTTGGGTAAAGGTCATATGCTCATGGTGAAATCCTCTTGGAAGTGGAAAGATAGTTCAAGGAAAGTTTCCTTTCATTTTTGGTCAGTATGAATGTATCTTATAATTAAGAATTGATTGATAATAAAGATATTTTTTTAGACTGATTAAACATGTTCTCATGTTTTGACTTTCGATCCAACATTCTTTCATGGATATCTAACTTGAGTAATTTGAGAGCCATCAGAAATTCAGAATGCTTACTTCAATGTCCAGAACAATGGCCAACCTTTATTTTTTAATGTTTATGTAGTAGATATTTTAATTATAACACTGTCAGTAAATGTTAAAAATCCCATTTAATCATATTCTCAGAAATTTCTCATTGTTCTAACATATTTTATACTAATTTATTGATTGACAAACACTTGGATTGGAATTTTTTATTTTCTTAAGATTGAAGATTTCAAAATTTAGAGATTGTTGCCGAAGAATAGGGAGACTGAACACTTGCCTTCCATGCTTTTGATTTTTAGTTTCATATTTGCTTGGGTGATTGTTAAAGAAGTTCTTGGTCTTTTTTTTAATTAACTCTTGAAAGTTTAATCTTTTGTAACTTAACACAAATTTTAAAGGCACATAAAAGAGTATAATTTTGTAGTAATATAGTATTTCTTTCAAAATAAATCTTTTATTCTTCTTTATTTTAGGATTTTTAAGATTTTTGAGCTCTTTGCTTCATGGAGATAGCCAGTTAAGCATATCTGTCGACTCATCTTCGGCCCAAATCTAGATGGGCTAAGACAGTGACTAAATCCTTCGTCCTACCTTGGCAGCTTGGCTATTGGGAATAACTTTAATTGTCTGAACTATACATTACAATAGAAAAAATACAAAATCATGTAAAAGTATTCAAAATAATTTGGCATATGTTTATGAGTAGATCTAAGTAAATATTTGTCACATATTTTGAATTTTTAAAGATCATGTTAGAAGGTGAATTTTAGTTTATGATAAAAAATTGAATGAATAGATAGATTAATGTGAAGACAATCAAATTTTTACTTAAGAATTTGTTGAATTATTACATTTTTAAAATTTTAAGATAAAATAAATTGTTGAATAAATATATTAAATTATTATGATCGATTTGAGTATACATCAAATAAACATTATTATAAATTGACTTTAAATATAATAAAATATCATTTATAAAATATAAAATATTATTAAATAGATCTCACACAAAGTTTGTGCGCTTAGCATTAGTTTTTTATAATTATTTTAATTATTTTTTGCTAGAGTGCACAAAATCCACTTATGTTGTATCATTTAGTGCAGCGATGGTGTTGGATTGTGACCGTGTTCGAAATATGAATTCAAGCTCTGTAACTAATACCATCTTTTATTTGGAAATTATTCTTTGAAATTCGGTTCAAAATATATTGGTTAAAAATTTAAGTGTAGTCATTTAATTTAATTAAATAAAATGTAAAAATTAAGAGAAATTATTTACCGTGAATCAAATTCTCAATGAATTAGTATAAAATTTGAATCACAATTCTTGAATTGGATTTTAAAAGAATAAGAAAGTAAAATTTAATAACTTTATGCTTTTCAGAGATATTGATTAGAAGTTCACACAACTTTTTTTTTTTGATCGAGGGTGTTCTTGTGTCTCACCCGATTAATTTTTTGAGAAATGTAAAAAACTCTCAATCTACACATATCAAGTAAAGGTATGGAGAGTGGACACAAGAACCCAAGTTTCTAAGATGAGTTCTTGTCCGTCATGCCAATCCCTTAGAGTTTGCAATAGATAATTTTTCGAATAGTTCAAAGCTTTTAGTTCATCTAGCAATTGAAAGTTACACCTTGCAAATTGATTCACAATTAATTATTTCTCCTTTTCATTGAACCCTTAAATGTAGAGTTTCTTGCTGCGAAAAACGCTTACAAGTGATTTCTAATTACACAGTTGATTTTGATAACACAGGTCACTTTATGTGAATCATTAATTTTATCAAAACTAAAAAAAATCTATTTAAATAGTTGAGAGGAAGCTCTACTTTCTGAAAAAAAAAAACAAGTTATACTTTAATTATTTATTTTATTTGATCTAAATCAAGTGCTATATAAAAATATTGAGAATATTATTTTTAAAGTTCTTGTATCAATAGTTATTTCTTTGATTTTGTGGGATTTTAAAACCACTTTATCATAAAATGCCATCTGATTCCATATAAATTATAAGAATCTCCCATAGTCCCATTCAATTATATCAGCTTACCACCCACAATCTAATTGCAATCAAATTAATTCACCATCATACTGTAAAGTGAACCTGCAATAATTCTTCCTAATTCAGAACAATCTGAGAGCTGGTTTGGATATCTTCTTTTCTGATTCTTCTCTTAAAACTCTCCAAGTGCATTGTCTATGTGTGTGTGTGTGTGAGAGAGAGAGAGAGCTCCTTTCAGAGGGAAAGATTCTGAAAAGATAGAGGAAAACGTAGAGATCTCTTTGTCTGCATGGGTAATTACAGGTTTAAGCTGTCTAACATGATGCCCAATGCTTGGTTCTATAAGCTCAAGGATATGGGAAAGAATAGACACCACTACTTGTCCGGCCACACCAACAATAAAAACCATCCTCCCTCGGCGCCATCATCCAAACACCAGCCACTTCTCTCCCTCCACAACCATTCCAACTGCTACCACACATCATCAGATTACCACCCTCCTGATCGTACACATAAATTCAACCCAAAAACCTCTGACACCCATTTCCCCGATCCACCAAGGAAATCCAAGAAACAAGCCAATAGAAGAAGCTCCAAGCTAGTCTCCTCCTCTGTTTCTGCAGGCTGTAGTTGCCGTGCCACCTTCAAAACTGTCTGGAAGCCTGATTGCTCTCCCACCTCGCTCGAGAGGAACACGTCTGTTCGCGCTCATGCGAGTCCTACTTCGAACGCAATTTCCGATCCATTTGATGGCATTGCATCATGGTCGAGCTCTTCCAGTAGCAGAGTGAGCTCATCCGCCTCGGATATAATCATTGATGTCAACAGCAAGGACCCTTTCTTCCAGAAATTTGACGGGTTCGATCCAATTTCAGAGCTTGAGCTCCCTCCCATCTTGACAGAGCCAGCAAGAATCGAGAAAGACGCAGAATCGGTAAAGTTCGCTGAGAGTAATGTTGAATTGCAGGAGAAAAATGCAGATGGGCCTCATTCTGTTGAGGCTGTGAAGGAAAGAAGCTCCAAGACTGTCAAAGAAGAGAGGAGGACTGGTCCTGCTCGGCGATCTTCTTCACCGGCTTTCCAGGGACTGAAGATACATGCGAATTCTCCTAGGATGGCCAGTGAGAAAATGGGGGCTCACAATAGAAAGGTTAAGTCCACAAAGACAAAACAAAGAATCCAGAGAAAGAGTGCAACTGAGAGCTTTGCAGTCATGAAATCATCATTCGATCCACAGAGAGATTTTAGAGAATCTATGATGGAAATGATTGTTGAAAACAACATTCGGGCACCCAAGGACTTGGAGGACCTTCTGGCCTGTTATCTGTCCTTGAATTCGAGTGAGTATCATGATGTGATTGTCAAGGTGTTTGAGCAGATCTGGTTTGATCTCACCAACATCCATTTGTAAAGAAAACCATCAAAAACTGAATTCCATGAACATGTCTAGTACTATGAATAAGCTCTAGTATCATGGGATCTTCATTTACCCTCGAAGTTTCTTTATTTCCCATTTGTATTTTGTCAATTTAGATTGCCTGTGAAATAATATGGATTGCACCTAAATGTAATTTCTCTTTGCAGAGTAGATTTTCTTTGGAAAATTGACAAATAAACAATCTAAACTACATTTTTTTTTTGGATAACATGTGTATTCTCATTGGAGGTAAGACTAATCTTAAGGATACACAAAGTCACCCGCATATATTAGGTCAACCCGAGAGAAATTGAATCCAAAATTTTCAGATCAAGAAAGAGTGTTTCCATGATTTCAGATGCTGTAATGCATCTTAGCAATCTGCTCAGAGACTGCTTTGGGTGATGGAATATGCATCAATAGGCTATGATTCAGAATTCACCTGACCTCAAAAGGAAACTTGATGTCAACTTTGATTAGGTGAAACATATTTCGAGTCAAAGTAAAACAGAAAAATTAAGTAGAAAAACTATAGAAAGCACTTCAAAAGCATGCCTTTCGTCCTCAAGTAAGAAACTAAAGAAATATTCCAATTGTTTGTTTTGGTTGAGTATTGCCAATGGGGAATCCTTCTTTCCAATGAATTCAAGTGCCTTGGAAACAACCGACCAGAAATCTGAAAGGTCATTTAAAATAAGAACCCGGTTTTTCATTCAATTGTATAAAGCACCTACGAACCATTTGTTCTATCATTACCCTAAAGATAGAAAAAAAGACAAATTTCAGATTTGTCCTGTAGTTTGTTAGGTCATGTCAAGACAACATGATTTCTACCTCAGCTTTTATGAGCTGTTTTTGTTATTTTTCTTTTATTTTTACTATACAACGAGGGCTCTTTATCAAGAATATGATGAATTAGATATTTTTATATTCTTTTTCTTCCCATTTTCGACGAGGGAGAAAGAAATTGGATAAGAAAATTCAACAAGAAAAAGAAAAATGTTTTTCTCATCCGTCAAGACAATTGATGAAGGCTAAGATCACAACTGCACACTTACTAAATTTTTGGAGAAATAAGTTTTAGATTTGAGTTCTACGATTCGAATCAAAGAATCCAAATTCCTTGCACACCTAAGGTTGCTCACAATTTTAGGAGTCGGACGACATGATTTCCAAGTAGACAATGACATGGCATGTGACACAGAATTCACACCATTTCAGCTTGTATGCAGTAAATAGGCCTTCTAATTTGGGCTTTGGAGACCCAAATCATGTTAAAACAAGCTCCAACTCATATCTCCACCATTTGAACTTAATTTGAGGCGATCTTAGATTTGTTAGAACCCTTGAAAAGCCCTTTCTTTTCTCTACCAATTTTTTTTTTTAAAGAATTGAGAGCCATTTCCACAAGTCCATCTAAACAATCTTCATTATTTTCACAAAAATCCAATAGGTCTTGGATGTCTTTATCAATAATGCTTCATTTATTTTTAATGAAAATAAATATTTTAATATAAATAATGAAAATGTTGGATTTCTATAGCCTAACATGTTAGATAATACAAATCAAACTTAAACATAATATTTCCAAGAAGTTGGAGATGTCACTTGCTTCCTGCTCGCTCATGTTCTAACTGCAGAATTAGGTGTTCCCAATCATTTTTTTAAGGAAATATATGTCACAATTTTTTTTTTTCTATTATCTTTGAATCATTTTGAATAGAATATCCATTATCTTTACATTTCATTTTCTATCTAAAAGAATTTAAAGAATTCCCTATTCCATATATTGTTAAATGTAGCACAACAGTAGATGTTTGAGGAGGACATAATCATAAAAGGGAAGTCCACATTTTACATTTGGACCTGCAGATAATATATACCCTAGAAAAATACAATCTTTTTCATTAAAAAAAAAAAAACGAAAGTCACTTTAAAAGAAATTTGTGAAAAGTGAAAGCAGCTTTGCAACTAAAATATAACCCACATTTCACAGTGGCAAAAAAGGTGTGAAAAATAGAGGTCTAAAATATGGAAGCTGTTACTTTTCCAAGAATTAAAAACTCATAAACTATTTCAACCTTTAATTTGAGAAAAGTTAAAAAAAAATCCATTCATGGTATGATATATAAATCTGAGTGATCACACACTATAAAGTTTAGACGGATAATCTCTGCTTTTGCTCTCTAATCTGCACACTTGTCTAAGAAGGACATATCTACCTCTACACACAAGGTAATCTTATCCATAAGGCGACTTAGGCAGTCGTCTTAGACCGACTGCACATCCTCCTAATATTGCCAACAAAATTATTAGTCCAATGTCCCATATTATTAAGAACATTAGTGTTTATGTCAATTACTTTTTCAATATCTTTCTTCAATAGTACAAAATTTAAATAAATATAGTTAAAATGTTGACATTTGACTATTCTCTCTTATCCTATTAAAAGGTGCGACTTATAGACAACTGGATTTTTTGCCTCTATACACTCGATTTCAGATTTTCGGATGAAATTATCATTATACCTCCATTTTTATTCATCCGAACGAATGAACAGTGGACAGAACATTCGTTCGGATGAATGAAGTCATCTGAATGAATGAACAATGAGCAGAACATTCGTTTGAATGAACTGATGCTTCACTAATTTATAGTACATTATTTAAATAATAAAATCTCTTTTAAAATTTTAAAGTTATTTTTTAAGCACTGTGTATTTCCAAAATTTTTCAAATTAAATATGTAAACTAATTACGATAACCTGATAAAAATACTTTAAAACTTAAAGATCTTTTGACATTCCCAATTGTATTTTTGGCATATCCGAGGATACCTTTATTTATAAAATATTGTGTTTTAAGCATTTGGGATGACTTCATTCATCCAAACGAATGCCGAATGAATTCATATTTCGTTCGGATGAGTAAAAATATGGGAGTATAATGATAATTTCATCCGAAAATGAAGAAAATCTAAGTGTCTATAACCTATTAAAATGGCAAGTTACATGTATATATATACCATGTAACTTTGACACAAAAAATTATACGTGTTAAGATTTAAGAAGTGGATTCATTTGATATTACGAATAGGATTCATCAATTTAATAGTGGGTGGATTAGGTACATAGTTTTTTCTTTTCTTTTCTAAGTAGACCGTCGGCAGGCCGTGGTGGGTCGAGACGATGATTGCGGACAGCAACGGCCGAGATTCCGGGTCTCTCTCTTTAGTTGGTCGCCAAAGGATAAGTTGCATGCTTCGTGGGAGCACCGACTCATATTGTACATCCTCAGAAATTGTTCGGTGATTTGATGTATTATGAATGTGGATTTAAAAAATAAACATTCACAAGTTGCAACAGTCCTCAATGGATAATTTCGCTTCGAGAAATATATCGTCTCTTTGATAGGGTTGATTATGTTTGGATATGAAATGATTTACGGATTTTGCAAATGTAGAAGGAAGTCTAATTCATTAGACATTGTTCTATGTTAAATAATAATTTAAATTGATCAAATTATGATAAAATTCATGTAATTCTGAACTAGCACTTATTACCAACATCTTAATATGAAGCGATGCATGCTCTCTAATTAGTTTTCAACCTATACTTGCTATAGAATTGATCTCGTGTGACTCTTAAAATTAGATTTCTTTGTTTCAACTAAATGTAACTAAAGAAGGAGTGGATAAGGAATTAGCAAAAGAGACAATTTTGAGAGGCTGGTGATATTGATGCTAAAAGTTTTATGAAAGATGCTGATTTTATCTTTTTACACACATATTTCCATTTAAAAAAAGTAAAATAACTAAATATTTTATTGTTAAATTTTCTCAACATATCTTAATATATTTTTTTTATTATAAAACGTAGAGCCTACGTGCCCACAGTCATGACCAAATTATTGGAATGCTTGTAGGGGTACATATGAAACAGAGAAAAATAATATTTATTCCACACATTAGTTACCTTTTTTTTATGTGTTTGTGACTTAAGGTCTGTCCTTGAGTAGGGACTAAGGATAGTCATTTATTTTTAAGAAAAACTAAATTCCATTGAATCCGGAAGTTTGTCTTGTGACATATATATTTCATAAACCTGCATGGAAACTTAAAATTCCCTCCAATTAGGGCAGACAAACTGACAAATCATATACCACATATAATAAATGTTCTACTTAATAATTATAAAGATCTTAGTTTTAAATGAGCAGTAAAATGGAATTCTTTTAAGAAACACTAATGGAATGAATTTGCCAATTATAACTTCTTTTTTTTTTTTTTTTTGAATTTATGTGTGGAAAATCGCGGGATATCCAACGTAAAACTCCCACGGGTGAACCCACTATCCTTAGAACACATTAAAGCTAGGCTATGGAGACTCGAATTAGCAATCTCTCGCTTCCTGAGGTGAGAGGCAACCAGTTGAACTACACCCATATAGGTAACTATAACTAAATTCCACTCTCTCTCTCCCCGTCCTGACCCAATTTATAAGTCATCGAACTATTAAGATCTGCTTTCAAGCCCAAGCCCAGCCCTAGACTAACGAATTCTATACATATATCTGCTGATTTGGGCCAATTTTGAGGTGAAGGAGCTGAGGGGCTGGGTTGGTTGAACAATACTGAAGCCCCAATGACATAGCTTGAACTGGCCACATATGCAACACAAGGAGTCTCTTTTGCTGAAGGGCTGGACCTTATCCCAACCCAAAGTTTGGGACTGTGTGCCCCTGCTGAATGAACTGGGTTTCACAAGTTTGTCTCTGCCGGACTAGCCCATTTCTACTTGCACGGTCATTTGGGTGAGTCTCTCATCTGCATGGTTTCCTTCTAGTTACTTAAGAATGAAAAGATGAATAAAGAAAATCTATATTTTCAAAACCATAGAAGCAATCAATAACAAAAATCGTTTATATTTGGAATCAAGTCCCCTTTAACACAAAAAGGCAACTCTCTATTATTCTGTAACCAATGTGTGTAGATTACGAAGTGTTTACAAATCCCTCAAAGATTAATAAGATAAGACGCATGGATACCTTAGTCTTAAAAAAATCATAAATCGCTCATGTACATTATATAAAATTACATAAAGTTAATGTCCAATACCTTAATATGGACAAATCCGAAATAGACAAAACCCAAGGCATACTTCATTGAACAGGCCAAAGATCAACTCTCAAACAGGCCCAAAAACAGAGAGAGAAAGAAAAACCCAATCCCTTTAACAGCAAGCCAGCGTGTGGATTAAAAAGAACAAAAACAAATCAAGAACAACCAACTCATTTCCCAAACTATGTACATCCCACTCTGCTAAAGATGGAAGACCACTTGTAGGTGTTTTGTTTCTCCCTTCTCCAGATTAGGCTATCAATCTCTTGGAGGGATTTATATTTTGTAGAATTTTGATGAGAGAAAGGTCAAGAATTTGTACAGCAAAACAATGAGGAGTGTTATCAACATCTGGTCGATTAAAGTGATGGTCTTAGCCACTTGATCAAGATTGCCACATAGAGAAGAGGGAGAAGACATGAATTCTATAGTGAAAGACTGATCGGCATCAATGCCTGGTTCAAAGATGGGTTCAGCAATTACATAGTCCAAGTCCCCCTGGCTCCATTCCTAAATTATAAAAAAAGAAGAAATCACCCAATTAGTAACTAAGAGGATTTTGGTGAGTCCAACCTTGTCTCCATGATTTAAAATAAGAAACACTACATATATATAAAGTTATAGAAGTAGGGCTATCAATTGTCATACTATTCTATCCAATGTCTACGATATCCACCAAGTAAAGAAGAAGAAGAAGAAGAAAAATCGAAAAGAAGAACGTTATCCAACCTGGGCCAACTATGGACCCATCTTTTGATCCATTTGATTGGATGGAATCAGATCAGATCCTTGGATCTGGATTTAATCAATAATTAGGTTAGATCCAGATCATGAATTAGGATCTAATGTCCTGAATTTTAACTGGATGAATAAAACCTGGACCAACTGCAAATCCACCCAGTTTACAGCCCTAAAAAGGAGAAGAGACATGGAATTGTCATCTAGGGTTGCATTGAGAAATGCAAACAGGCCGGCTGTATCTGGTAAGCATCAGGCCTAGGTTGTTTATTAATAGGGGCTTGAAGTTTATACCCAATATTAGCCTGAAGTGTGAAAAACAAGTAAGTTAGGTTGGAAGTCAAGCAAGCCAACCTAGTCAATTGACATGATGTTTACCCAATAAAAACTTGAGTGTAAATCAGTTTAATTTCATACTTTTGAAACTTGAGTTAGTCTGATTATATTTTAGAATCAGATCAGTAAAACTTTCTTTCTTAATTAGAGTTCATATGTAGTTAGGGTTCTGAGTTCATATTCATATTAGATTAGATATCTAAGTTTAAGTTAATCTCTATTAAGAGATGTATTTGATTTAAGATAAGATAAGAATTTAAGTTTGAGTCAAATAACCGTAGGATCGGCTAGGGATTTTGAATACACGTAATAGTATAGACTTGAATAATATACAGTTTATTAAATTCTACACTTTCCTTCAAACATGCAGTCAAAGGGGTGGTAACCTTTTACAGTTGAATGAGAAGTAGGAGTTTATGATTGCTTGTGAACAAGTCTCTACAATCTTTTAATTAAACTAAAAAATATATATATATATAAATAAAAAACTTTTTAACTGGCTCAAGTTCAATTTGAGGTGAAAAAAGTGGGGTCTAACCCAGGAGCTAACCAGATATCCTTGCAAAATTCTGGCTCAGTGCTACCAATATAGACTTTGATTACAGAGACTAAATCCACCAGACATGGATATAATTATTGCTGAACATAACAAAAGCAAATTATTATGTTAACAAATATCTTAACTAGACCCCAATTAATAAATGGCTCATCTAAGAGTACGGCTGAAGACGATCTGAACCTAAGTTCACCATAGGCTTGCAACATGCTTGGGCCTTTAAGCTATATTGGGTATGGCTTAATTGTATACCAATACAAAAATGAAGTTTACTATGGGAATTTTAGAAAATGGACCTGACTGTAAACAGGTCCATATGGTCCATGGTGATTGGACCTGAAGAAAACAATCAAACATCGCTGGCCCTAATAACAATTTGAATCAGTCTAATATTTTCTTGTAATGGACCTGAAGTCACCATGGTTTTCAATGGATTCTGATTCAACCAATTGAACACCATTCAAAGATTTATCTAAACCAGATAGTTAAATTCGGCTTGACTGGACCTATGTCCGACGAATGCCAGAAAAGCCAGTGCAGCCCTTAGCTTAGTCTGGTAATGCTCAAACGAGTCTGGACTCTGGAAAGAGTAATAAATTGGGGTCTGACAAAAAGATTGCAAAGCTCAGACGACCTGAAAGGCCATGCCACACTCAGTTGCTGATTTATATGGGCTTAACATGGTCCTTATGGTCAAGACAGTGGTTCAAAAAATGGCCCGGTTGATAATTCGGCCGATATGATTTTCTCTTCTCTTTTTGTTTTTTTTTTTAATATGATATTATTTTATTATTTATTTTTTCTGAATTAAAAAATATAAAAAAATGAAAAAGAAACTGTTTTTTAAAAAAAAAAGTTTGAAAATGTAAATATCGGCTGATATTTTGACCCAGGCCCATCACCGTTTTTTTTTTTTTAAAATACCGATGTTAATCATATCGGCCAATATCAGACCAATATGATTCGGCGATATATCCGCTATATCGGCCGATATGAAGGCTATACGGCCGATACAATACGTATCGGCCGATATTACATGGTGTTTAAAACCCATATGATATCAGCCGATACGTTTCGTATCGGCCGATATCTCGACCCCTGGGCCAAGATGACAAGATCATCATCATATCCACACCAGGGCTTAGACTAAGATTGAAAGAACACAGAGGAGGTTAACAGAGTACCTGTAGTCGTTTTCCGGCGGTAAGAACAATGGTGCCGGTACCCACATTGAATGAAACTGGGCCTTTCCGTGATAGTATGCAGAATTGGTGATCATCGCCAGATATGTGTAATCTGAAAGCATGAGAAGAGCCTTCATCGTTCTGAACTTGCATTTGTGTATCCGATGAATTTCCTTCTAAGTTACACTGATTGTATTTGTGTAAACAAAGGACTGATTCCGTCTTCGGAATTATCCGCCGCTGCATCTTTCTCATGTGCTCAGAGAGAATTTGGCCCACCTCTTCAGCAATTCTCTCCATTTTCATGAAAATGGCCTCCATGTTTTCACTGTAATTTACGACATGTTAGTTTGGTCGTCCAAGTTGTTCTGTATTTTTTTGGCTTAGGCCCACGAGTATCAATAACTCCCAACAAATCTCTTGTGCAGTAGTGTATGACTGTATGTAGATTGTACTTTTCACCATTATTCTCCACTAAAATATAAAATTAAAGTCATATTTGAAATTGATTAAGTGGAAAGGAGAAATAATTCATTGTGAACTGGTCATTAAATTGGTTTGAACTTTCAATCCAATTTTTTAATTGAATTACTGACTGTATTTAAAAAGTGAAATTTTGCAGTTCTCTATTTTTTTTTGAGTCCACTCTATTTAGGGGTGGGAACTGGTGGGCCTTAGGTTGTGGCAACTGCGAGCCTGCTTATCACATAAAAAGACCGAGCCTGACTAAAGCCCAGTAAAGCCCGATCAGGTTAACTAAAGTCCGAGCTCAAACATGAGCCTGAAAGAAAGTGTTTTGCATAAAATGTTTGGCTAAATAACACTAATTAAATTGTGTTTTCTATTAAATAAGAATTTTATTTATTATTTAATTATAAAATTATAAAATGACTATTAAATAAAGCGTACATAAGTTGAAATCAAATGATTTTCTTATTTTTTTAAGTTTGGAAGAATAGTAAAAGCCGAACTAGACGTATTGAAAGATAACAAATGTCTTACATATATAACAAATTTCATCTCAAAATTCAAATTGAAGTCATTTGATTTTAGTGATAAAAGTCATAAATATTCTTAAGAAAAATAATGCTTAATGATTTTGACTACAAGGACCAAGTGGTTTTTCATCTAAATATTAGACTTAATATTATGAGTTTAGTTTTCAATATGCCAAGTGGGAATTTCATAACTCTCAAAATAAATTTTAATGAAAATAATATCTTTTTTTATACATTCTACATAACAGAGCCAGGCTTGGGCCTATTATAAAACAGGCTGAAATTTTTTGCAGCCTTTTGTACATACTCATCAATATAGTGATAAATATTTAAAAATGTGTTTTTAATATGTAATACATCAAAATTATTTTAATTCATTAAATAAAATTATGTTCTTAAAGTTCTAAAAATACTTATCACTTTAAATATGTTTCTAATTTATAACTACAAAATTTAAAACATATATTGATTGATTAACCTATTCCATTTCCACGCCAATCTACACGGATATTTACCCGATTGCACATTTATCTAATTTTATGAATTTTTATTAACATAATATTAAACCTAATATTTTTTATCATCAGTCACCAATTACCGTGTAGATTAATTTAAAAGTAAATTAATCATTTTAGTCATGTAAAAATTTATTAAAATTTTTAAATTTTTTATCAATTCACCTTTTATTACCCACTTGATGATAGATAAATCTTCGAAATCTCATATTTCTACTTATTTGGTCAAAATTATTTTTATAAATATTTTAATTTAAGTAAATACCAACCCATCCAACGCATCCACGTGAACCTCCATTGTTCAAAGACACCGTTCGCATGGGATTCAAAAATACTGTTACATGGTTTATATAGAGTAACACGTCCCATTAGTGATCGTAACGTTCAAAACCGTTAATTGGTTCATTCCATTGCCTGATTTTTCAGAGAAGTCATCTGATATTGAATCCGATAAATCAGTAAGAGTTTTCAGTCCTTACCTAAACGTGCGATATGTATCAGATCCGATTTCTTCCGAAAGCGTTACCACACTTTCCTTCTCAGAGCACCAGTAGAAATCCTCTCGTATTCCACCTCGTTGCCTGAAACTTCTGCTCAGCTTCTGTTTCTTCTCATTCGGGACCTGAAAGATGCGATCAAATACTCCAATCAATGACACAATTTCATTGGCCGATATATCATGTCCGGTGATTTGGAAAGCTCCGAGATCCGCTATGGATTCAAAGAGGTGGCGCACCGAATCCTCCTCCCGAGAGAGAAGCGAAGGTAATTGGATCTCGGCCGGAATCCGTCGAGGGAATCGGTCTGAAAATTGAGATTCCGGTAAGGTGAGATCGGGGATCTTGGCGGACTTCTCTAGGAATTCGGTAAGAATCTGATCGTTGATAGCGGCGGATTTGGATCCCTTAGCTGTCGCGATAGGAGACGGAGGTGGGGCGGAAGAGAAGAGCCGGCTCCGGGAGCGCAGGATAGCAGCCGCCATGGAAGAGTCTTGGGTGGTAGAAGTGTAGAAGGGAGGGCAGAGGTGATGTTTGTTTTAATGTCTGGCACGCAAAATATGACTTACCTGCGGCATTTTGCGCATGTTAAATTAAATCTGTAGATTACACTCTTTAAATGCTGGGATGAGGCAATAATTATATTGTTTTTGTTGAAGAGATTTAAATTAAATATATAATTAATTATTTTTTAATAAATTTTATTTTACTCTATTTTATTTTCATTTTTTTTAAATTATATTTAAGTGATCAAATTAAAATAAATTTTAATAAACTATATCTTTAAACATAAATCTATATATAATTCATTATGAGAATACTAGTATCCTCATCTAAAGTTGCAAACAATGGCCTAAATAGTGCTAGAACAATTTTAAAATTAAGCATGACTCTAACAAATCAATAACTTCAGTGGATTAGACGATAGTGAAGATAATTCAGTAAAAATAAGAAATGACTTAGTTGTACATTATAATAAGTTTACATATTCAGGTTTTATGGTAGAATCTGAAGGAGGTTTCAGGACTCAACTATAATGAATATGATAGGAGTGGGGTAAGCAAAATATAGATAAGCTAGCAGGGTCTTTTATGATAAAAGTGTCCCCATTCATCTAAATAAATGATTTTATAAAAAAGTTATTAGACATGTGATGTTTTATAGAGCAAAGTGTTGGACAATAAAAAAAAATACAATTAAACAATGTTAGGAGAGTGAAGATGTGTATGTTATGTTGGATGAATAGTTTGATTTTAAATGATATAGTTAGAAATGAATGCATTTGGTATAATATACAGATAATTTCAATATATGACAAATTAAGAGAAATTCGTTTGAGATGCCTTGATTATGACCAAGCATAGTCTCATTGTGTAGAGTTGAGAGACTATGTAAGGCACTAGGAGGAAAGGAAAAACATAGAAGGAATAGATATAAAAAGATATGTTACATTGTGAAGTGATTGATGTTATAGTTTATGATTGAGTTAATTAGAGAAGAAGAACTTGTAAAGCTGGTCTTAAATCGATGTAATTATTGGCTACTAATGATAATAACGATGACCTAAAGTTGCAAACTGAACATGTATCATGAAATGGTGCATTTAATATGTTCTATGAACATTTTACACTAAAAAGTGGCAATTCGAGATTATTTAACTTAAGTTTCTTTGACAATAAATTTAAAAATAGCAATAGAAGAAATGAGTCAATTATAAGTAAAACTCTAACCAGCTAGGCTAAAAAAAAAAAGTTTAGTACTTTATATGGCAGATAATTTTAAATTTAAGATATTGAAGTTGGAGGATTTTGGCATTCTTAATAAAAGAGATATTTTGATAAGTTCAAAAGTCAAAACTACAAAGTATCTTTTGATTTTGAGAAAATTGGAAGTGTTAGCCGGAATTCCCCTAACTTATCTTATTCTAAATTCCATAGCTTAAGCCACATTAGATAGACTATATACAAATTTGGGCTAATAAGGAAGAACATATGAAACCTAAGCCCAAGTTTGGACTTTATTATTTGACCCAGGACTGGCTGGGTTTTCTGGATCTGAACCCAAAAACCATGTCTAAGCCACTCCAGACCCAGTCCAAATTTGACATATACATCTTGTGGGTTGGAAATTTACTGATAATCCAAGAGATATCGTGAGGAAAACTATGCGGAGTCCGACTGTGGATCCAAAGAAGGCCCATTTACATCTTCATCACTCGGTATTTTCCATGAATTGGTTCATCTTGACTGAGGGTAAACTGAAGCCCTGCCCATCCTGAGCTTTTTCAATGATTTGCATGAGAGCCTACTGGCTTTGAATCTCAGGAAGCCACTCCTTTTACCTCCTTTAGGCCTGTTCATTCTAATGCCATTGGAATTAGATGTGTTGCCTCAGTTACTATTAGTTCTGTTACCTTTTTTTAATCTTTAATGAGGTCCACTTGCAGTGGGCCCACCAGATAAGGTCCAGCAAGGCTGTGTGATCCTGTAAAACAATTAACAACGTGTCATGCCTCATGTTACACACATTTTCTTTTAGGAAAGATTAGGTTTTGAATGCTTTGTGGACTGGAAGGTAGAGGCAACGACGTGTTTGAAATGAAGCCCACCAAACGCAAAGCTGTAGAATAAAAGAAAATGGCCCACCACCTTTCACATTCTCTAATCAAAGCCCACCACCTTCTAATGTTTTCGGTCCTATCAACTTGGCCACCCTTTTCCTCATGCCTCCCAATTAATTTTTCATGCACTATTTGACTAGCACAAATCTTAACAATTTAAATAATAAATTAATAAGTAATTTTTATGTGATTTGAAAGATTTTTGTCTCAAAGTTGAGAGATGAAACTGAGGACTTTTGAAATATGGAAACTTCCTCTTTTTTTTTTTCCTTCTAGTTCACAGCCAAGGATGCAGCTTCTTATATTCTGTAAGTTTTTTTTGTACTGTTGCTCAATTAAAAAGACTTAAAAAAAAAAAAATCAATCTAATTCATCGATTTTAAGCCTTGGATCAAGAGCCTACCAAAAATTGAAAGTTGGACTGATTAAGCAGTAACCATCTATTTTTAGGAGCTCTTCACACGATGATTGTCATCATCCAATTGACTTGGAATTTTATTCACAAAAGAATGATCACCACAGGCGAGTTTTCAGCGTGTTACTTCATAATCTATGTATGGAGTCTATCAAATAAAATGATGATAAATTGTTGAAAATGTCTCTTCTTAATTACATAATCCATCAAAAGTCATTTTGATTGAACCCGCTTTAAGAAGTAGTACTCAGTTCTATTCCCACTGTATCTCAAAGGGCCACTCTTTATAGAATTACTTGGTATTTGGCTAAAGAGACTTGCACATGCTCCTAAGATTAGTTGGATCAGGGGTCGAAATATCGACCGATACATATTGTATCGGCCGATATGTATCAGTTTTTCATAGCCGAACGATATCGCCCAGTAAAAAAGGTTATCGGCCGATATGACCAATATTCGGTCCGAATATCGGTCACCATATCGGTCGATATGCATAAAAATAGGTATTTAAAATTTTTTAATTTTTTTTTAAAAAAAAAACAAAAACCGATATGATTTTTTCACGGTTTTGAATATCGGATGAGAGAAAAATGCAAAAAAATGGAAAAAAACGGATGAGAGAGAAAATTATCGGCCGATAGAAGCGTTTTTTGGACCCCTGAGTTGGATACTTAAAGAGGCCTGAACACCTAGTTAAAAAAGTCATTTTGAATGGACAAAATTGTGATAAACTGATTTTAATATAATGATATTGAGATTCGATAGCGCCCGCATAACCATTGGCTGCCAGCAGCAGTTTTTTATAATTTTTTTTTCTCTCTCTAACATATTAGGATGTAAATGTAATGATTAGAGCTTAATTAATCATGTGCGATGGCTTTTAAAGGTGTGCAGTTGGGGGATCCTTCACGGCTCTAGGAAGATACTTTATATGGACTAATCAAGTAGCCAGCCAGTCATCTTCAAGACTCATTGTGGGGGCTTTGAGAAGGAGATGCTAATATGGTTTGCTTAATCCCAACGAAAGGACTGCCACTTCAGTTCTTACCTCTTAATCAGGTCCCACATCTTATTATTTGGAAATATGCAAGAGATTCTATAATGATGTAACCCTCAGAAAATCTTTTTTTTTTTTTTTTAAGGGTGTCCCAACCCCTTCATGTGGCAATTAAATATAATCTCAGTGCCACTTTAGAATTTAAAACTTTGAATTCTTGATACAAGAAGCAGTCCATGTTATCTGTTCATTATTTATTGATTTTAAAAACAAAAATAGTGACTGTATTAAAAAAAAATAGATGTTTGTGAGAGAACTTCAGCTATAATAATAAAGTAAAATTAAGTCTTATAGATTGTTAGTCATTGTGCTTTTATACTCTTTTTCAGATAAATTTTGAAGTGATATATTCATGATAATTTTTTGTATGCCCTGTATCAAACATAGTTCATTTTAATCAATCCATTTTGATATCATAAGGTGGGTCCTGTAAAACTATATATTAATAAGTCTCATTTAAATGATATGAAAAAAGCTCACTTTAGAATGGTGCCCCATTATTATTCTGGCACATATACATTTAATTTAGGCCGTGCATTTAGACACCCGGGTTTTTTGTTACCAGACACCTGTTTTCAGATTTTCGAGGTAAATTACCCTTTGGCCCTCCCGCTAAAAATCGTTCGAAAGATTTTGTAGAGCATTTTTGAGATCCTTCGAAGGATACATACGTTCGAAGGAAGAGATCAGTGAAAATTGGGTTCCTTCGGACGATCGCTTCACACCACGACTGAATCATTCGAAGGATTACTTAGGTCCTTCGAACGATTCAGTCGTCCGAAGGAACAAGTCAGTGGAAAATGTGTTCCTTCTGACGATTGCTTCCTACTGGTTTAAATCATTCGAAGGATACTGGACTCCTTCGGACTATTTCTTTCTACATAGTCGAATCGTTCGAAGGATCACTTATGATCCTTCGAACGATTCGAACTCTCAGCACGACTATATTTTTTCATTCGCCTCAGTTAAAATCCTTCGAAGGATCCAATGTGATCCTTCGAACGATTTGATTGTGCAGAAAATCATTCGAAGGAACACAGCAATAAAAAATGGGATCCTTCGAATGATCGAACACTACACAGTTGAATCGTTCGAAGGATCCTAAGGATCCTTCCAACCATTTGATTGGAATAAGTCATGGGTTTGGTTTATTTTGGCCATTTCATTCGAAGCCCTCTTCCCTGGCCGTAACCCTTGTTTCCAAACCCTTCAAACCCCTCTTCCCTTCCTTCGAACAAATCCATTCACCAATCCATTCCTTCGAAGGATTTCCTTCACCTCCGACTCCTCCTAGCCTCTTTCCTCCGAACGATTCGGATTTGCCCCTTTCCAATTGTTCGAAGGTTTCCATTTCTTGCTCCTTCGGCCGAACCACCAACTCCCTTTCTCCCTCCTTTGGCCAAACATCTCTTCTATTTGAAATGGCATCAAAGGAAGCATCTACATCACAAAAAAGGAAGAAGATAGCCGCCTCCAAAAAAGGGAAGAAACAGAGGACCGAGCCGGAATTCGACCGCAACCACTTCATATCGTTGGAGGCCGCTACGGTGTATCAAGAAGACTTCTCCAAACGAACCTACATTTTTGGTAAAATTGTCGACCTTGATTTTTTTCACACCTTTTGGATTAAAAATCAAAGATTATTTTGATAACCTTGGTTGGGGCTCTTTTTTGGAATTGAAACATGATATGTATCCCACGTTAGTGGGGGAATTTTAGTCCAATGCAAGTGTTGATAGTCGATCCGTGAAAACGTTCGCCCGAGGCAACGAAATTTGCCTTACATGTGAGAGATTGGACAATGATTTTGGTTTCCCCACTGCCACAATTTTTAAGTATGAAACAAACACATTTCCTACCGATATCGAAGGGTTTAAAGTTTTGGAAGCCCTAAACCAAATTTGTAAGCGGACTGATATTACGGAAAGAAAGACTCCCCCTATGAAGAATCTTACTTTGGAAGCACGAATCATTCACCACATTATTGCATATTGTATTACCCCTAGAAAAGGGCATACAAGTGTGAATTGGCTCGATGTGTTTCTTATTTGGTGCATACTGAACGGCAAACAAATCTCCCTCTCCTATATTATCATAAGTCACATGCGTGCTTGCCGCATGTCATGTTGAGTAGAAGAAAATGTATTCTTGTAGAAAAAATGGATTCATTTCAAGAAAGCTGTTGAAATTTTTAATGAATATCAGTCTGTATGTACCATTTTTAATGAATATCAATCATATGTCCGTATTTTAATGGATTCACATCATGCTGGTGTTTTCCTTTTTTAATATATATGATTAACATTTAAAAGAAAAAAGCAATCAGATTTCAAATGCTGTAAACTTTCAAATACGAAATCATTTTCATATAACATGTTCATTCAAAATATCAACTTTACAAAAGCAGAAAAAGACCATAGGGAAGACCACATGTTTTTGTCTTACGACAAGCACGCATGTGACTTATGATGATATAGGAGAGGGAGATTTGTTTGCCGTTCAGTATGCACCAAATAAGAAACACATCGAACCAATTCACACTTGTATGCCCTTTTCTAGGGGTAATACAATATGCAATAATGTGATGAGTAATTCGTGCTTCCAAAGTAAGATTCTTCATAGGGAAAGTCTTTCTTTCCGTAATATCAGTCCGCCCACAAATTTGGTTTAGGGCTTCCAAAACTTTAAACCCTTCGACATCGGTAGGAAATGTGTTTGTTTCATACTTAAAAATTGTGGCAGTGGGGAAACCAAAATCACTGTCCAATCTCTCACGTGTAAGGCAAATTTCGTTGCCTCGGGCGAACGTTTTCACGGATCGACTATCAATACTTGCATTGGAATAAAATTCCCTCACTAACGTGGGATATACATATCATGTTTCAATTCCAAAAAAGAGCCCCAACCAAAGTTATCAAAATAATCTTTGATTTTTAATCCAAAAGGTGTGAAAAAATCAAGGTCGACAATTTTATAAAAAATATAGGTTCGTTTGGAGAAGTCTTCTTGATGCACCGTAGCGGGCTCCAACGATACGAAGTGGTTGCGGTCGAATTCCGGCTCGGTCCTCTGTTTCTTCCCTTTTTTAGAGGCGGCTGTTTTCTTCCTTTTTTGTGATGTGGATGCTTCCTTTAATGCCATTTCAAATAGAAGAGATGTTTGGCCGAAGGAGGGAGAAAGGAAGTTGGTGGTTCGGCCGAAGGAGGAAGAAATGGAAACCTTCGAACGATTGGAATGGGGCAAATCTGAATCGTTCGGAGGAAAGAGGCTAGGAGGAGTCGGAGGTGAAGGAAATCCTTCGAAGGAATGGAATGGTGAAGGGATTTGTTCGAAGGAAGGGAAGAGGTGTTCAAAGGGAAGGTGAGCTTCGAAGGGTGTGGAAATGAGGGTTACGTCAAGGGAAGAGGGCTTCGAATGAAATGGTCAAAATGAACCAAACCCGTGACTTATTCCAGTCAAATCGTTCGAAGGATCCTTAGGATCCTTCGAACGATTCGACTGTGTAGGGTTCGATCATTCGAAGGATCCCATTTTTTATTGTTGTGTTCCTTCGAATGATTCTCTGCACAGTCGAATCGTTCGAAGGATCACATTGGATCCTTCAAAAGATTTTAACTGAGATAAATGAAAAAATACAGTCGTGCTGAGAGTTCGAATCGTTCGAAGGATCAGGATCCTAAGTGATCCTTCGAATGATTCGACTGTGTAGAAAGAAATCGTCCGAAGGAGTCCAGGATCCCTTCGGATGATTTAGACCAGTATGAAGCAATCATCAGAAGGAACCCATTTTCCACTGACTTGTTCCTTCAGACGACTAAATCGTTCGAAGGACCTAAGTGATCCTTCGAATGATTCAGTCGTGGTGTGAATCGATCGTCCGAAAGAACCCAGTTTTCACTGATCTCTTCCTTCGGACGTATGTATCCTTCGAAGGATCTCGAAAATGCTCTACAGAATCCTTCGAATGATTTTTAGCGAGAGGGCAAAAGGGTAACTTACCCCGAAAATCTGAAAATTGGTGTCTGGTAACAAAAAACCCGGGTGTCTAAATGCGCGGCCTTAATTTACGAGGCATCTAACTGAGGGGAGAAATTTTTGAAGTGAAATTTCATAATGCTTACTTGGCCCAAATAAATGAAAGAATTTCATGAAATGTAAGTGGGTCACACATTTTCTCCGAAATGTGGTCTTAGCCACAGTGACAGAATTTGCAGTTTTTCTCTAGTGTGAAAGGAAACAAAAAAAAGGACAAGATAGAAGGTATCCTAGCCTTTCTTAGAATAGATGCAAAGAAAACAATCGGAAAATGATTGTCAAAATGTGTACTAGAGCATGGAAAGATTGACACAATCTACACTAGCAGATTTACATGAAAACGATGAGTGCATCATTCTAGTCATTATGGTTTCCAATTCAATAACAGCATAGAATGGACTCACTGATACAGTTTGAACTTGCACTTTGCGGAACTGTAGAAGAACTTCAGCAGAGATGTATTTGAAGTTTCATCCCCAAGCCATTTAACTTGATTCATTGCAATTTCAGATCCTATGAAAATTTATTATTCAACTTTTGCCACTCCCCCAGGCATGCTGCTCTCTGCAACAGTCTCTCTCACAAACCTGAAAACCAGGACACACATTCAGAAATTTTGCAACAAAGATAGGAAACATAAGAATGGAGCGGCAGTTCATCCATAGACTGTACAGACCAACCCTGAAATGAATCTGGATCCTCTACTGCTGTAGCAGTAGACAATTTGTGCTGCCACCAATGACCTACTACCATGTGGACCAATTCATGGGTAAATTAGTCATTTCAGCCATGTGGAAGTTTACAATTTTTTTTCTATTTACCAATTCACCTTGCATGGTCCACGTGGCAGAGTGTGATTGTGGCAGCATAAATTGTCTACTGCTACAAAAGTAGCAATTTCAAACAAGTTTGTCCGGTCATTGGTTAAGTATAATCCATGTCCATCTAATGCATGGTAAGAAGGTTAAATGAATATCCAAATCCAAAAAAGATCTCACATCCTGGGCCCACCCACTTTGGTAGCAATTAAGGACCTCCAGAGTGATTCAGATGGCTAGGAAGTGTTCCAATCCTACCCACTGATAACCCTAACCCTATCTCTTGATTAAGGACGTAGAGAAGCTATACCTTGCTAGTTTGTCTTGAGAGGATTGCAAAACATAGATTGCAAGAAGAAACGATAACAAGAGCCCTGTTTCCAAATGCACATGATAGAAAAACAGAAAAATGTGTAACATCAGACAGCAGTTTTAAATATAGTTCTTAAAGTCAATAGAAGAGATGAATCAAAGAGGCACTTGTAATCACGTTGTAAATGTGAAATAAGTGTGAAAATGGTTTAACACTTCCACTAGAACATCAAATATTATTCTTCCTCCACATTCTCTGGTTGTAGAACATGCTAAGATGGAATATGATCAAACTACGTCGACCCTAGTTTACATGACCCTGCCAATGAGTATTTGATTGGAGTTGAACCAGTGACTTTTTAGGGGACAGAAATATTTAGAGTATGATTTAATCTTTTTTTTTTAATATCATAGATATCCCCACCCCACATTGGAGGTGAGACTAATCCCACAAATACATAAAAATATAAAATCACCCACAAGCCTCATGTATCGAGTAACTACAAAGAGAGTCAAATCGGAAACCTCTAGCCTATTCCTAGAAACTCAAGCCAACTGAGTACAATTTAATATCTACCACTTTAGAAAGATGAAAGATCACATCATTGGTCACTCCAGCAAAACAAAATATAACTTCAAAATTTCAAGGTCAACAATGCAACTCAAAAAGATAGAAAAAGGACCACTTCAAATGGTACTTGAAACAATAGCAATGAGTAGAAATACCAGGAAAGTAGTAAAGCTAATCTTGAAAAGGAAAGTCTACAGTAGTCTCACGCATTTCTCAATACATCAGCAAAAAACTTATCCTCAGAACTGCAGATGTATAAGAGATCTAAGCAGTTTACCCAGTAAGCCCTATCATCATACAAGCATGACCATAAACTGAAAACCAAATTAATTGAATAATCTTTATAATTCAGCTTGAGGTATCTGTTGAAAAAACAAGACTGGCCTCATAGACCAACGTGATTATTTAAATGTTTCTTTGATCATCGTATTGCAAATATAAAGGTGCGGGTTTGAGTCATATGGGTTTCAGAAAGGTTGTCGGCCCATAAAAACTATTTGTTGATGATGATTATTTCTCCAATCATCCTATATGCTTTCCTAAATGGACTAGTTGAGTAGTTTAGAATTTCACCTTAAGAGTGATCACATGCTAAAGCCTGCCAAGGGAGCTAAGATAAACATTTTAGAAATAGTAGGCACAAGGAACTTGTAGGTGATTACTTGAAAAAAGGGGAAACTTAAATAAAAGCTTAATGAATTTTCAAAATAAAGATGGTTTGCGTCTTCTACTTACTAGATAATACTTGGGGCATTGTTAACAGATAAACATTTCTGGAAGTACAGGGAGGAAAATCTCCAATAACATATAAAACCAAAGCAGTGCTTTAAAGATTCTGAAAAAGCATACGAAGCTGAAAAGAAATGAAAGGGTTATGGCTATAATGATTGCAGCCAGCAGGATGATTACATATAATGTTTTCACCTGGCAATGCCACCCATGGGCAGCAACCCTTGTAGCCCTGTTGGGCCCCAGTACACAGGGATGGATACTGTTGAGAGGTCTTTTCAGGATCACACTATCCACAAAAAAAGCAGGTCCATTGGATTTGAAAATCCATGATTTTTGGAGCCCAAACATCAGCAGTAAAAATGAGGTTAGTTTTGGATGGATTTCAATCCAACAGTCAAATCAACTTAGGATGGGTTTAAATTCGGTAGAGATCCAATTTACTGGAGTAGGTCTATGCGAAAGGGAGAGAGGTGTTGATTATTCTTGTATTTCTTTCCTTTTCAGTCATCGTAATTGGCTCCTTTTAATCTATTTATATATGTACTCTCCTTCAATTATTTACACAACACTACATTCAAAAGAGAGAGATTCCTCTCCTCCAATATTTTCTTCTCTTTTCTCCATTATTATTTTCTACAAGAGGAGGGTTGTTTCTGTATGAATCTTTGTCGGTCAGTATGTGTGTGTATATGTGTTATTGGTTTTCAACTAACGGTGGAGCTTTGCAGCAACTATTTGTTTATAAACTCGTAAGTCCACCAAAGAGTAGCTAGGATCATTCAACCAAGTGAGTTTTTAAGGTATGTACCCATACAGGTACAGTGATAAGAATTAACAGAATTAAACATTAACCATTTTTCTATTTTTTAATAGATACAAGTTTTTCCACTGAATTCACCTTTTTGCTAAAAATGCATATCATTCCATACCTCTCCATCATAAACAACACTTCTTAGAATTAAACCTCAAAAATTCTTTACATGACAAATTAGCTTCAAAAATGCCTTTTTCAGTAAAGCTGTAAAATTCCATATACCTGATCCAAATAGAACGAAAAACCCACTAGAGACATCAATCTCTGACTGCTCTTCCCTGTTAGAAATATCATAATTTTATTCAATAATAATCTAAATTGAGATATCATGCATCTAAAACAAAAGAATAAAATATTGCTATCAAAGCATCTCCTGGGTGTCCAGAATGCAGATAAATAATTCAGATCAGTTTTTCTGTCTTTATTTTGCATGTCATAAACATGTAAGTTCATTTCCTTCATGTAGTGGGATGCTGCGGAGATAATTCAGATGTGTTTTTGTTTCGAATTTTGGCCCTTTTGAGGTTATAATGTAAATGAACATGATAACTGATTATTCTTCAGAATCTCTAACAAGCAACAGCCTTTCTCCTAGTACTACTTCAAATCCTAAGTCCTAAAAACCATTCTCCACCTGCATTCCTGAGAATGTACAGCTCAGGGAAGAGGGGCTCAAGGAGGAACAGAAATATGGTTTTCCAATGAAGATCATTTCTTGGAATGTAAAGGGACTTGGCCTTCGGTTGAAAAGGTGTGCTTTGTGAAAATTATTCAGAAAACATAGAGCTGATTTCGTATTTATCCAGGAGACTAAGAAGGAGAAGATCACCAGCAGAGATATGGGGAGGTCATAGAGCAGATTGGAGATTCAAACGATCGTCAGGGAGTGCCGAAGGATTACACATAATTTGGAGAGCACAGGAATTTGAGGTACTTGACACGGCAGTGGGTAGCAGGTCCATCTCTGTAAAGGGCCGACTAATTGATGAAGATGAAGAGGTAATGCTAACCAATGTGTATGGACCAAATGGGGCCATTGAGAGAGATGTCTTCTGGGAGGAGATTAGGAATTTGAAAATTTCTTGGAACGGTCTGTGGTGTCTCGGCGGAGGAGACTTCAATGCAACTAGTTTCCCGTCAGAAAGAAGGGGAAGGGCAAGAGAGGCTAATTTATCAGCAATGTTCACAGAATGCATCAACTCTTGTGAGCCAATTGACTACCCGATGAGTAGCAGCAGATTCATTTAAACAACTGATGTAGGGTGTTTGGCTGGATATATGCACAAGGAATTTCCAAATTACAAAGAAGTGACAAATTGTAATTTCTTCAGTATCTCAAGCAATTTAGTATACTTACAACAAAAATGGGGGCAAGAAGAAATAAAATAATCCAATAGTTGAAAATGTTCCTAAGAATTTGACATGAAAATAAAGTCCCCTGAAGTACTTATTGGGGATTAAGGTGATCACACCAAAAAGCAATATAGTGACATCAGAACGAAACAAAATTCAGGAAAAATAGGGACATGACATACAGATCCTTCATTAAGGTAAAACTATAAATCCAAGATTCCAGAGTATGTTCTCATATTTTTTTTTAAAGGTGACTTTTTTAGTAATGGTAAAAAGAAAACAGCTCAATTCAGGACTACACCTCAAGAACCAAAACTACAAAACCCAAACCGAAGCTGGGAGGATACCCCAAAACCAGAAACAAAAGAAGAAAAACATACAGACCCAATTGACCATTACCCATCTAGGAAAAC
Source organism: Chimonanthus salicifolius (assembly GCA_013350335.1). Classification (NCBI taxonomy): domain Eukaryota; kingdom Viridiplantae; phylum Streptophyta; class Magnoliopsida; order Laurales; family Calycanthaceae; genus Chimonanthus; species Chimonanthus salicifolius. The sequence continues at coordinate 50,197,602 of CM023539.1, forward strand.
CATATGCAGCTAGTGTGGCCTGCCATCTGGAAGGCACATATCATAATCCAATTATCTAAGATGTCTCAAATTTTTCAAAGTGCTCTTCTGGACATGACATTCATTATTCTGATAACAGTCACCTTACTGTTGAGGCCTATCCTGATGTGGACAGGAGCAGATTTAAGATTCGTGGAAGAACAACTGTAAGATGACTGTACTTTGGCTGGTGTAATTAGGATGCACGGAAGAGTACAGAAGAACTTGTTATTACTCAGTTAAAGAGAAAAAAGGGAAACAGATTATGTTGTTTGCCAGCTATTATGAAAACCTGCATATGGAATTGGGTGTTAAGGTCAATGACAGAATGAAATTTTCATTGTGACATTATATTTGCTATTTACACCCCCTAATCCCATATATCATGACAATAATGAGTCTACTGCAGTTGATTGACTCTTCATCAAGTGGTATCGAATAAGTTTTCTACATGATGTCATGAAGCTGAGGATTAACTGTCTCAGTATAAAGTTAAGAGAGAGCAGTTCACATCAAATTCTATGTGAGCAGGCAATGCATGAAATTCACAATCCAGTTTGAAGAAAAGTGTAGTGGGCATCAATAACAGGAAAAAGAAAAAAGTAGTTCTGTACATGTTTATTTTTCTGCAATCTTGCAGAGCAATATAGAGGGGAATGGTATATTAACCAGATGAAGCCCATTGTTATAGGCCTAAGCCACACCAAACATCAACATATGCTATAGAGCCTGAGTTCAACCTCCGCAATGGTAGAATAATTGAGAAAAAAGATTAGGGACATTAGACTTAGAATTCCTATTTGTTTTTTTTTTTTTTTTTTTCTATTTTTAAGTCGAAACAGTAAATGCCCCAACCTATTGGATTTGTAAGTGGTACACTATAATGGTCAAGACTATTTGTAGAAGTGGGCTTGAGCTTGACTAAGGCCCAAGACTAACTCGTCATGGTTCAAGCTTATGAAGTGTACACAACTTGCCCCCCCCCACCCCCACCCCCACCCCACCCCACCCCACCACCACCACCACCACCACCACCACCACACACACAGATCCTAGTCCAAATTCAACAAAAAAGGAACTAAAGACCAGGCATCAACAATTTGGTGTGGCCCAACAAATCAACATTCTATATAGAAAGAACAATGGACCCAGCAATACAAATTCAAGGGCTGAGGATATTGTTCACATCCTTGGGTTCAGGATGATAGTAGAATCATGCTTAGTTATCTTGCCTATTGACATGAAACCTTGCAATTATCACCTTCATAACATAAAATATCAGCCAAGATGATACTAACCATGTATACCTAACGAGCACGTGTTTCGGCCAATTTTCTGGATCCCAAAAATTCTTACGTATGTCTGGATGAATTTCAACATCTGCCCAAAACAGCAATGACAGGTTATCAAATGGTGCAGTATGCATTGCTACGAAGCCAATCAAAGTACAGGTTGCCAAGAAAAAAAATAGTCAACACTCAACAGCTTAGGCCAGAGATAGGAAAAATACTACTAAATAAAATATAAATTAATAGGAAATGTAATTAGGGCCTAACTGCAACAAGAATGGAGGTGCTGATGTGTGATCCCATACAAGTAAAGGCTACATTCAAGTCATCCAAAGTGTTGATTTAACATGCCCATTATGACATTGGCATTATACAGTGCCTTCTAAGGACTGCTCAATATGCAATTAAGAGATAAGGTGCAACTAAAAACATAAACATTAGCTTATGAAATACCACTTTGAGGTAATGCTTCAATGCTTCTACACACACACACATTCGAACTCCCAAAAACCCAGTTTTCTTTTTCTTTTTTCTTTTTTAACACTAAAACTGTAACTGGACACAACAAAACAACAAGGTTCCAGCTCTCAGCTGAAAGCCAGTCCATCTAAGACAAGCCATATTACCATTGGCTCCCATAAACATTGATTGTTTTCCTAGTTTTGGTGTCTTCATCCTCTTAAATTATATGTACAACTAAAAGTTTTGGACCATTAGAGAATTGCTCCATCGACGGAATTAACCATGAAACCACCCAAAAAGTATTTACTCTACCCTATTACCTACCCCTTGGATCTCTTTGATTGGATCTGAATTACATACTGATAGTTGGCAAGTAAGCATGTTTAGATCTGCTTGATTCACAATATAATATACAAACTTCAAAAAAAATTATATACTGAAGTTCCTTTTCAATGGAAAAAGGGCTTAGATCTCTACTTCTTGGAGCCATGCTCTTCCAATATGTTGGTGAGAACTCTTTTGAGTTATGGTTATGGTAGATTTTTTTCTATCAATTGATTTAAGTACCTCAGGATTGAATAAAGTCATGGATGATACTTAGCATAGGACACAAGACACATCAAATATAACTAACATTAGTAGTCTTACGGAAAGAAAAACATATGAACACACAACCTCAAAAGCATAATATAGTTTAGTGTAGGCATTACTCAACTGGCACATGCTACCTTTAGTATACAATTTAAGAAACATTAAGGTATATAAAGTGGGGGTGTCTTACAGTGATGAGGCATGTCTATAACTTTGGCTGTGACACCAAGCAAATCGCTTCCTGCGTACCTCTGTGAAACATTATACTTCATCTTTAGTGTTCAAACTCCCATAATGATAATTGCATTCAAGTCCAAATGTCTAACATTGCATCTTCATTTTTACATTTCCAACCAAAAAGTTATCAATAAGAGCAAGGACGTGACAAATAACAAAATAACATTGAAACTTTTTTCCTGAAATGAACAGTGAACCCATTTGTTAATTAACTAATCTTACCAAATGTATATCAATCATTGGAACTTCAGAGCTTTTGCGGTTTATCACGAATAGCCATGGAATAAGGAATTTCTCCCTTCCAACTTGAAATGATCTGCATAGACAGGACTTTTATCTCTAAGACAATGACCCTTCTGAAAGTAAGGGTAAATGGATAAAAGGTTAAAGTAAAAGCCATCAAATCTCCATTTGAATAGCTGAGAGTAATTAAAGTCCAAATTTGAGAAAATGACTGTTTTATGACCTACTTGAATAAATAAAGTATCACAACAATCAACAGGTTCATATTTCAAAAGATAACAGAACATTTTTCAAGTACCAAGACTTAAAAATATCATAAAAATAATGAATAAATCATAACCATCATCATAGTCATTTATTCCATCTATTTAAGGTTGACATTCATAATTGAAGTTGACATTTTTTTTGTGTCGACTGCCTATTTGACGCCCAAAAATAATAAATCAATCAAATAGAAAACATAAAACACTTTGGTGTGCACTTATTTAGTGGAGCCCACTGAGGATCCATCATTGCTCCAAGAGTATGTTTCAACAATCAAAACTTACATGATATCACAAAAATATTTTGAATTAAAACTACAGCACACTTAACTTTGAATGCCCCTCTCATGTGCTTAAATTCTATTTGATCTTGATTAAATACTCTATCACACTAGATTCTATCATGTCCTTCTTTACCCTCTTAATCCAAGTTTTTAAAGGCCTACCTCTTCTTTTAGGTATAGATGATAAATTATTTTCATCATGGTTGTTTTTTATCATCTACAAACAACGGCCTCATGATTATCATGCATAACAAAAGCATAAGGAAGCCAAGAACTATGAAATGTTCCACCACCTACCAAAATTTAACCTTTTTTAATGTTCATCCAAATATAACTTACAAATTCATAATTTTTTTTATTTTCAACTAAGCAAATCGATTAATTACAAATTTTAGACATGTCATCATTCTCATCATTTTCAAGCTTTATCATTGTTCTTAAACTTCATGTCCACGCCAAGTCATTACTTTTTACCATTGATTGCAGTTGTTCTCTACTTCGTGATTTCAATACATAGTTTGAGAATGTAAGACCACAACACATTGTGGGTTATTTGGATTTGGGAAAAAAATTAGGAGATTCTATTGAGTCGAGAGTTCTCCGCTGAGAGTTTATCATACAATCTTTTTTGGTAATAATAGGTGAAAAGATAAAAGAAGGGAATGAGAGGAGAAACCCTTGTTTGTACACATGTTTAAGGTGACACATGTTTCTACTCAAGAAGCAGAAAAGAGGCTAAGGTGGGGTCCATTTTCTATTACTCAAGCCATCACAAAACAGATGAAAGTAGGAGAAACCCCCACTTTCTACTCATTTCACCCTATCCAAAGGCACCTATATTTGTATATCTGTATATTTCATATGTACAATGTTCTTGACTGCAGGGACAGGTGATAGAACCAAAACAAAGAAAATGGATGAAAATGAGAGGGAAAAAATCGTTCCCCTGCATTGACCCCAAACCGTAAATGAAAAAGGAGCAGGACTGATCAAATGGGCCATGGGCGATCCTTTATAGCTAAAACATCATATTGATCAGATGACGTTAACTGTGCAATCAGACAAAATAAATTAGACACAAGAAATATGAACAAAAGGCCACATCAAGTGCAAAATCATATCATGGGACAACTAAAATGTGCAACCTGTGTAAGCCCAAAATAGATACAATTAAGAGTAGGGCAAAGTTAATGAGCAGGTTCAATCTCATCAACCCATGACACCATAACCATTTTTTGGAATCAAATGGGCAACACATCGATTCTCATGTTGAATCAAATCAGACAACCATTTCTTATATTTAATAGTATACTTTAATTAAAAAGTGCCAAACATAAAATTTTCCTTGCATACAATTCAACTTACATTTTATATGGATCGGCACCCGTGTAACCAGTAGGTTTTGGTATCGGAATCAAAACCTACAAATTGCACACAAAAATCAAGGAATCGTTAAAAAATAACTAATAGCGATATGAAAAGGAGACGGAGAACAGATGTAGAAAGAAAGCCAAGATGGTGATATGAAAGATACGTACCTCACGATTTACAGAAAAGACCGGACAATGGCGACCAATGACATCATGCCAAACGGTTCTCGACTGCATTAGAAGAAGATGTAAGAAGAAATTGGAGAAGAAGAAGAATAAGAGAATACGAGAGAGAGAAAAAGAGAGGCTGTACAGAGTGGTATTGGCCCATCTTGCTCATGGGAACGATGTCACCAGGCCTGTATGCAAATGAAATCGATACCATCAACGAGAGATGGATTAACGACAGTAGAAGTTTCCGATTTCTCGCCATTTGCAAGGACTCTGGTAGGAGAACGGAGACGGATTTCTTCGAATTCAGATTTCAGTGTGACCAGAGAACCGTTCTATTTCAACTCAGCTAGGTAAGTCCACATTCACACTTTCACAGTGAAGTACGGCAACTCGACCTGCAGGAGGGGTACGACTCAGCCGGACCGGGCCGAACGGGCAACCAACTAAATTCGAGCATGGACCCATGTTGCAAACTTGCAATTGAGAAATAATCAGTTGCGAATTGGATAAAAAATAAATAATTGTAAAAGCTTGTAGTCTTTTATTTATTTAAATATTTTGACTAGAAGTTCATATTAATTCATTATCACAATATTTCTCGTTTCAAGATACCCAAAGGATTTTAGTTTATAGAAGCCCATGTACAGGACTTGTCATCATAATCATCAAACCCTTCGGAGTTCAGTCCATTTATCTTAACTTTTTTCTATTTTTTCTTCTACCTTTCCACTAAACTTTCCCTTTGATCAGGATCTCTTTTAATTTTCTAACACAAATTCTGATGTTTTGCGCACCGAGTTTTCACCATGGGTGTCATCCTTAAGAAGGAAAAATTATTTTGACTTTTCTTTTCAAAAGAGAGAAAAGAGAAGAAAAATAATAGTAAAAATGATCTTTTCCTTTTAAACGTGGTGCAAATGATGAAAAGTCCTAATACAATTTCTAATTGTGATTTTATTGTTACATAACTCATCTTATTACTTTATCTATCACTTATTTTTCATTGTTTAACATTCAACCATGTATAAAATTGTAGAACTGACAATTGTCTTATGTCATCTGTCAATAATGCAGGGGTCGAAAATTCGGCCCCGCATCGGACGAATATCGGTAGAGATATTTCCTGAGCACATGTCGATATTTTTTTTTTAAATAAAAATAAAAATCAGCTGAATTTTTTAATCTCTGACCGATACACACGGTATTATTTCAATTCCTCTAATAATGTAACATTCCAATTAAGGGTGCAACTTGGGTCAGGCCCAACTCGTGTAAACTTGGCCCAACCTATAATTTTTGGAGTCTTGGTTATCACGTAGGCCCAAATTAAGTTCAAAAAATAGGGCTTGATTTGAATTGGGATAGGACCCAGGCCTCTCATTCTTAACGCCCGTTTTGACCCAAAAGCCCAAGTTAAACTTGAGGACTTGTGATATCTAATATATATTTTTATAACTGATAGTTGGTATTAAATAATATATTATGATTAATTCAATATTATAATCTCTATACATTATTAAATTATATTCATTCATTCTAAACTTAATCCTGATCATCTAAAAAAAAATCTTGTAAAAGAATTAGTGGCTCTGATGATCATCGGCATAATGAGAAAGATTTTAAATTTAGATGCCAAATTTCATTAAAAAATTTTTTTTTGCAATTAATAAAACAACTACTGGTTAATGCTAGAGACTTATAGCATTATTCAATTAAAGCTAAATTAAGAAAGGTCCTAAAAAGTTGAAGGCTCGTATCGATCTTATTTGTTTTTTTTAGGAACTAAATCTGACTTCAAAATTCAAATACTTTAGGCCCGTAAAAGCCCAATCTAAGTGGACTCTATATTTGTGATCCGAACCATAGCTCGAATTGCCCCACACCCTACATCCATTTTAGTGACTATATCCAAATTAAACCTTCATTTATTCTATAATTACATGTAGTTATTAAAATTTATTACTGTATAGTACTAAACCATTTACAATTTTAATCAATTTATCTTTATTCTAAGATCTACTAAAGTTTAACTTTATATTTTTTATTTTACTAATTTTTAATTTTTTTCTCAAAGCTTTTGCTCTATTAAACATAAATGAACAATTTTTTTTTTTTGGATTAATATGTGGAAAACTCAGACACAATCTTACTAAAACCCCACGGATGAGTCCACTACCCATTAGACATATCAAAATTAGGCCATCAGGACTCGAAGCCACAATCTTCCGCTAGGAAATAAAAGAGATGGACCCATCTAAATTTTGCAACACCAATATTTTTTTTAACTAGTGAAGGGAGATAGAGCTTTGTTTAAGGTTGAGTAGGCAGAGTTGGCCTAAACTTGGAGTCTATTCATCCGTATTAAAGCTAGACTTGACTGATTAGGTTAAACAAGGCCAATATCTGAGCCATGAGAAATGGGTGAATGTGAACAAGAAGTATTCCAGTCATGGAACGGTTTACTTGACTTTAGAATATTTGATCTAGCTATAGTTTTTTTTTAGAACTTAGATCTCATTTCTATATATAGTTTTAAAGAGTGACTCTAATCTTTTTAGAAAAAAAATTCTCTATCAACTTTTAAGAAATCAAATCTCTCTCATGTTCATCCCTAAATGTTAGCCTTAAAATTGCAAAATAATTTTAAAATTATTTTTAAAATTTTAAAATATTTCTTTTATTATTTAACTATCTATTTGTTTAACATAATACATTAAGTTGCTAAATATTAAGATGATTTAAGTTGATATTGAATTTTTTAAATTACTGTCTTATAAAAGTGAAGAAGTGGGAGGTGCCAAGTTTGAGCTCTTATGACTTTACTTAGTATGTTCTAAAGTCAGTGGGTATTATCCGTGGGGTCTTACGCTCAGTTTCTTATAGTTTTTGCGTAAATTCAAAAAATAAATAAAAATAAACTAAATCTCTAAAAATATGTCAATTTAGAAATCAATTAATTCAAACGTAACGGATAAAGTAGCGAGATAAATTAAATTCCCGCGAACTCTGAGCCGTCGAAGTGCAGTCTCTCTTTACTCCTCTCGATGAAAATCCATCATTTGAAAGCCCTCTCTTCTTTTCCTTTCTTCTTCGCTTCTTCTCCTCCCCATAATCCCAGTCTTGTAAAGATTCCTCCTCCCTCTTTCTCTTCACAAACCCTATCTCTAGATTCCAACAATTCCAATTCAAACGACCAGTTGCAGAAGAAGAAGATTGTCGAACGCGGCATTGAATTCGATGTCGGTGAATCCTTCTTCCGCACCGAGAGTGCCATCGCCCGCGACCTTGCCATCCTCTCTGCTTCCCTCCACAAGCGATCCAACGGCGAACTTCGCGTCCTTGACTCCATGTGTGGCTGCGGCATCCGCTCCCTCCGCTACCTCCGCCAGGCCCATGCTGACTTTGCCTGGGCCAATGACGCCAATGAGAGTTACCGGAATACCATCCTTTCAAACCTATCAACCGAAGTTAGGGTTTTGGAGGGTGGCATCCGGAGATGGGTTGTGACACATTCAGACGCAAATAGGGTTCTGTTGGACAATTATCTGCATAGGGAATTTTTTGATCTTGTAGATGTTGATTCCTTTGGGAGCGATTCGGTGTTTTTGAGGTCAGCAATTTCGGCACTGAAGATTGGAGGCCTTCTGTATGTGACTTCGACCGATGGATACTCGTCGCGGGGGCACCGACCTCAGAAGTAAGTGATTTCTTCTTGAGTTATACTTATGTTAGATTTATTTAGGTGGAAGCTGAATCTTGGATTGTAAATTCTCAGCTGTGACTTGATGGTATTTTATCTGACAAATTATTCTTTACGATGACATGCCAATAGTTAAGGTCCACTTAAGGGTTTAGTTCAGGATTGGTTTTGGCCTGACCTGCTTCCACCTGATTCAAAAATTGGTTGCATAAGGCTGGAGAAACCCGGATCATGGGTTGAGCACGCCGAGATTGAACTTGAAAGCCCACTGACTTTGAGGTTGGGTGGAACTCCTGCCAAATTTTGAAATGGATTGCACTCGGTTTCCTTTATTTTTATTTTTTTTATTTTTTTGGAGACTTATGAAAAGCTAGCTAAATTACCTACTTATGGACTAAATTTCAGTCTAAAATTTAACAGGAAATCACTTGATCTTAGTAGTCAAAATTATGAGTCTTTTTTTTTCCTACAGACCCCTAGTGATTTTGATATTTGATCAATTAGCTTTCAATTGAGTTCTGGGCTGAAATTTGGTTCACACGTATGGCTGTCATTAGGCTTTTAATCTAATTGGCTGGATTTTCATCAATATATGAAAAATGAAAAAGAACCAGGTGTGATACATGTGACCGATGTTGTCACCACATCGAAGTACATATATCAGTACGTTATTGCAAGTACTTTTTCAAGTTTTTGACAGGATAGTGAGCAAATTAATTGGATCCTTTTGAAATTAAAAAGAAAACATACATATTGATGTATGTACTTTCAAGAAATTCTCATATATAGGCTTCATTGATTTATCAAAGTAAATTTTGTGGGGCCTTCTATTCGTGCAAAGAGTTTTAATATTAACCCATCATATGAGACCAGAGTGAGTCCGACATAAAAGTGAAATGTTTAAAAATTAACAATTAATAAAATTGGGGCATCTTTTAAGCTGTTTGGCAGTTACATACCTAAACTGAAAACTGGATGTCGTGTTTTCAAGTTTCTCTTGCCATATGGCAACCATCTAGAATCTTTCTCCCTAGTGTGGCTCTTTGAGCAAAGCTATTGACGAACTCTCAATCAATATAGAACACTAGATGAGAAACATAATCCAAAACCATGGTAAGACAAAATATCAACCAATTAGACTGATATTTTTTTTTTGAAGATCAAATGTCTAGGCCTTTTAGAGCACGTGGCTAATCCTTGGGACATGTGCAAATCTCTCTATCCACACACACTAGGTAATACTATTGGGAGTGGCCCTTTTGTGTTGACAATTAAACTGATATTTGTTTTGGTAAGTGATCTTTTTTGCTCCAATGCGTGAATTTACCTTGGAAATAATAGTACTCAATCTAAAGCTAAATATCACTCCACATACAACAAATTAATGTGTTAACAGGCTCCTGGCCCAAATTGCAGCTTCTGCTGAACTGCAATTCCTGCTAGTGCTGTTGTCACTGTATAATTGTTTCTTCTTTGTATTTCTCATGCATACGTTGTTTACAGTCGATTGAATTTTGTTGGAATATCAGCAATGTTAATATTTCAGTGGTTTATGATATAAAGTGATTCCTTGTGGAACTCCCATATTGAAACCTTTTCTGGAGACCTGATCACAATCTTTGGAGTGGGCTCCTCCACATAAATGTAGTGCTGATGAGATCCACTTAACTACATGGAATGCTTTGAAAGGGAATAGACTATTTCAGAGTGTAATGCATGTTAAAACTGTTGACATAGATTAGAGAACATAAGAGAAAACTATGTTGGCATACTCATAATTTCACTCTGTTGGCATATTTGGCTTTTTCACTTTGTTTTGTGTTTATGTATGTGCTTGCAAACATATGAAAATCCATGCGACTGCTACACATCATGGAGCAATCATGTAACTCCCAATCTCAGTCATTGGAGTTCGTAATTATCTGATCTATCACCTCATTTATGTAAGGTCATGTGAAGCATGGAACAATGGTCTAGAAGTCTAGGGACCAGTTAGAAGTTTTAGCCATTGCTTTGGATGCTCTCCCCACCCACCCATCATCCCTACCAGCATAAAACCAATATCCAGTATACAGTTTTTTCCTATCATTTATTCGAAATTGTTAGGCACCAGCTGATGTTATTCTGAAATTTGGTAATTGATACATGTTGAATTAGTTATTTTTATGGAAGAAGAAGATTGGTTTTGTTGGCATTTTTTTTTGCTGGTGGTGGTCGTTTGCATGGGGTTGGGGGATGATTCATTATAGCTGTAGTGCAAAAAGACTAGAATGCCCTTTTTATTCATACCATGGACCTGTTGTTTCTTTTTATCATGACATGCATGATTGTTTCCTTGTTCTAGTTCTTTAGCTTCATACGGAGCATATATTCGGCCTATGCCATTTTCAAATGAGGTTGGTTTGCGGGTGCTTATAGGTGGAGTTCTACGGGAAGCTGCTATCATGGGCTTCCACATATCACCACTATTCTCATATTATTCATGCCATGGGCCTGTTTTTAGAGTAATGCTCCGTGTGAATCGTGGAAAGCTTCCTCAGAACAGGTGAGTTTGACCAACATTCTTTCTAGACACATCTTAGTCGGTCATTTTCTAATTGGATTTCATGGTGCTTCATCTTCTATACAGACATTATGGCTTCATCAGTTACTGTAATCAATGTGGAGATTCTCAAGCATTCTCTTGGAATAAACTAGGGCACGTTAGCTGCCTATGCAGCAATGGACAGGTTTCTCTCTGTTTTTTCTGATAGATTGCAGAAAGTAATTACTAATTATATTGATTGAAACCAGTTTCTGCATCTCCATGGAGTAATATATACTGAAGTTGTATCAGTACTGTCTGTATGTATTATTGTGAAGTCAACAACCTTGTTCATCTTAGCTGTGTGGTTTCTCCATTTTTTCCAGGACTGGGAGACAAATGTGGAACAATAAATAACAAATTTGTTAAATGTTTAATTCTGTTACATTTTTTTTAGTGTCATGTGGAGGTGTGAAACAGGAATTTGGGGGCATGGTTATCTGTGAGACATGTGTGGCATTAACTGAAAATTGTTCTGGTTTAGAACAAGAATGCAGCAGTTAAGGCTGTGTTTGGCTACTTTTCCATCTGGGTGCTAATAAATATTTCTCTTGATTTTTGACTAATTATTGATAACAATAGATAATCCCCAAATACCAAACGAACTTTCTATATTTCCAAAAGTGATAGAGGAATCAGTGATTTAAGGTAATATGAATTTCTTGACAGATACTTTGTAGGCTTATTGAGATTAGGGTTTGCTTTCTAGAGATGTACCATGCTGATGTAGAACAGGTTTGCCAACAACTATTTGGATCTCATGAGATCAACTTAAGTGGAGTCTAGACATGCAGTATAACTCAAATGGCTATAACGTTTAATCTGAATGTCAAAGTTACATATACAAGATTTGATGCAATCTACATGAGTAGCACCACAATGAGGCAAATAGCTTCACCTTTAGATATTGTTTTGGTCGCCATTGGAAATTTTGTTTTAAGGTGTTTCAAGTTTTCTTAGAAGTTTAGGGGTGTCTTGGTGGCTAAGAAAGCAATGTTAGAAGTTTTTGTGAGTGTTAGCATCATTTGGCGATTTTTACTATTTTATTAAGTCAGTTGTAATTAGGATTCTAAGAGGATTTAGTAGATCTTTGCCTATAAATTGTAATTCATGGACACGTTTATGAATAATTTAGTCCTTATATCATCTAATCTGGGAATTTCTTTGCTATTCCTTATGGACTCGAGGGTTCTGGAGAGAGTTGATGTTCTTTCTTTTGGGTTTCTTGTCTTTTTAGAAGTTCTATCACATTACATGCATGCAATAAGACGTAGGGGAAAACAAGTATCAACATTCAGTAAATTTATGGGTCCCCAACAAATCTCTGCTAGAAGAAAAATGCTTTACTGTGCAAGAAGACACATTTCAAGATTGAGGTGTTAGGATATCTAATGTAAGATTATATAAGATTAGGTTCGTTTCTCAATAGGTTACATCAGTATTGATTGAGATTATCATTATCTATTAAGATTAGATTGTAATTATCAAGATGTATCCAAATCCATCTCTATGTAATCTATAAATTCAGTTGTTCTCTGATGAAACGATATACAACAATTTATGTGATTCTTCTAAATTTATCCCTAATAAAAGTTTTGAGAGGCCCTCCTTTAGGTAATCTGTTGCACAAATCCTGTAGACAAGCGTTTTGGTTGATGAATTCTGTAATATCTATTTCATCAAATGATCCTAAAGTTTTACAAGAGGGCTTTGCCCATTAAATACTGATTGTTTGCCAGCTACAAATTTGTCAATAAGGGTTATGTTACGGGGGCATATGTTAAGTACTTGACCAATACAACAAATGCTCCAAAGTTGATGGGATGAAAAAAAATCAAGCCTTTAAAGCCTATTCCATTCTAGATTGGCCCAACTCGACGCCCATACCCTAAGTTGGGCCCGAATTAGGTAGGTCTTTCCACCTTTGTGGTGGCTTCTAGCAACAGGTAACACACTTCGTAGGTCGCCTCCTCCAAGATTTGAACTTGGAATATGTAACCGCTCTAATACCAAATGTTAGGTACCTGACCAGTATACCAAAGGCTCTAGAGCTTATAGAGTGTCAGAAATCAATCCCTTAAGCCTATCTCATACTAGGCCAGTCCAACCCGGCTCTCGTACCCCATGTTGGGGCCCACTAAACACATAACAAAGGAGGACTCCATTTTTCCCTTTTAAATCAACAATTCATCAATACATGTAATCAATTAATTCACTGATTCATGTCAGTTCATAACTAAATGCAGCTAGTTTACACCTCCGTTCATTTCAGATGTTATTCCATGAATTGAATTCGTCTGTCCTGTTTGAAATTCTTTCAAGTTTGACTTCTATCTTTGCTCCATTTGTTGCTTGCTCATGGAAGGGGCATTCTTTCCTACTAGATCTAATAAAAAAAGATTAGATTCGACAAAAGAATATTTAACATGGTTGTGTTACTATGCAGATGTTTTGTTGTTGCACAATAATGAGTAATTTGCTAATAGTCTCTATCCTTCAGATTTTTATAAAATGTGAACTTTTTGTCATTTATGTTGTGATTTTCAATTAAAATTTTCCAATATTATGTTAAGAAATTGTTTGAAAACTTCCCATTCATTTTCTTTGGTCTGTTCAGGTTTCTAGCTCTGTGGTTATGTCAGGCCCCCTTTGGACTGGACCTCTTCATGATGGTCATTATGTCACTGAAATGTTACAATTAGCTGAAGAATGGGGATGGACGTGTGCTGGCAAAGAAGGCAAAGATTTGGAAAAGCTTTTAAAACAATTCATTGATGAAAGTGACCCTGAACTATCATTTGGATTCATCAAAATGGATGAGGTTTTGTTGCTGTCTTATTTTTCCAACATATTTCCTTTTTTAACCAGAGGACATACTCCTTTTCATTGAAATTTCTTTTAGCTTTTTTTTTTTTAATACCTTTCAAAAAAAAACTTCTTTATCTTTAAATGAAAAAGTTACTCTTTCTTCATTTGTATTCCAGATGGCTAGCCGTGCAAAAATAGACTCTCCTCCCCTCAGGACCATGATCAGCACCTTGCATGAGGTATATACTTCATCTATGTTGTATAGATTCTGAGATAAGAAACACATCTGTGTTAGTTACGCCCATGTTGGATTCTTTGTAGATTCTTCTACTACTATTTTACTTTGTTTTCCAGGATAACTAGTACTGTCACTTTTTCTTTTTTGAAGCCTAACTAAATATGGAAAAATATTTTTTACATGATTGTTTATAGTAAAATGTTTACATTTTTTGGTGGAATTTTGCATGCTATTTTTATTTAAACTAAATGTGTATCTACATTTGTTCAAATATTGTGATTGAATCCACAAATGATGCCCTTTGGGATTGGCCAAATTGAACACATCGTACGAATTTCAAATTTGGACACTTATTGGTATCTATGCAAGTACACAATATAAGCTTCTTTTCATCATTTTCTTCCCTTCAGAAATTGTACGGTCATATGCTACAGTTTCTAATTGTACACAAGAAATCTACTCTAAACCCAACCACTAAATTTCAGTCATGCTCAGGAGATGGGATCCCAGATTTGCAGATTTTCAAAGTGGTCGGCTGGTGCCAAAATATGGCTGATTGGTTGACTTTTTTTTTTTAATGAATTGGTTGACCATTTTTGTCCGCAATAATCCCCTTGTATACACGGGCCTTTTGCTTCCAACTCGGCCACCAAATTTTGAGTTCATGATAGGCAGGATGGTCACATTCTATTTAGGTGTCTTGTACTCTGAATCCAGCCACCAAATTTGGAAGTTATCAGAGGAAGAGGGTATCTCAAATATCGGGTTGTTGGGCAGTTACTGGAGGGTGAAATAATTCGGTCGGTTGGTTAACCATTCTTGTTGATGATATTCAGCTTTCATTTAGGCGCCTTTTGCATTACATTTGAGCAAAAATTCCATGGTTTTGAAATTCAATGGCTGAATTCATTGCAGAAGGCCTCCATAAGAAATTGCATCCTCTGCACTCTAAGCATGTCTTCAAAAAGAAAATTTCACCTTCCAAAAAAATTGTCTTCCCTGGATATTCATTCTCAGAAATTTATAGGTCTTTTGCTTGACTGCTTCCAATCCTTGCATTTGTTTCCCATATTTTCACCCATAATTTTCTTGATAAACAAATATGTTTATCTACTCAATTTGTTCTGTATTACTCCTTGTCTCAATTTAGTAGTCTTATATGAATTTTGGAATTGTTCCAAAATAGTTGTCTCATTTATATTGGAGTAGCATAAAGTGTGTTGAAAATTGATGAAATTACATTTGAGTGCTAGCCTTATATAGAGAGTTCTTTAAAAAATACAAATGTTTTAAATGAAAACTAAAATAGGACGGAGAGAGTAATATTTAGTTTGTTTGCAGACTCGCGACATTACTGTTACTAGTTTCTCCTAGGAGTACTTCCAAGTAGGTTAATGTGTTGATGTATCCTAGGGTTTATTTTAATTTGAGCTTTCTACCTGCTTTTCCATATTCCGTTCTTTGGTTTCAGGAAGGATATGCTGCGAGCAGGTCACACATTGCAGAAAAAGCAATCAAAACGAATTGCCCCATGACTGTGTGTATTCAAATTGCAAGAAAACTCCAAAAATGCTGAATACATCAAGCGCAGAGCCTACGAAGTGGAAACAACTCATGACAGTAACTTGCATGGAGCAGGTCACACCCACAGTGATTTTCAACTCTTTATCTTGGGTCATTGTTCAGCATAATGTAAGTCTGTAACCAATGGGGTGCCTCCAAATTGGGAATTTCCATTCTTTGGAGCATTTTGAAGTAAGAATTCATCTTCCCTGATTTGTCCTTGAGCTCTAATAGCATTTTCCTAGCAAATTGTTGCTATTGCCTTGCTTATTTGTTATACATAATTTTGAAGATGATGTTGCAGTAAATTCAAATGATGGTCTTTAAATGTAAGAACCAACCTAAAATTTTACTGCAACATCTTAGTGTAAGCGGTGATGATAGTGATATAGTGTTGGTTCTTACGACGGCCTGTCCAAGGAAGTGACCCAGGTTCCACAGCCACATTATAACTGGCTAGCTTGAATATGCAGAACAATGGTTAGATGATGCTTTTATGGAAATGTGACAAGTCCACAACCTAAAGTTGCATAGGAAGATCGAAAGTAGACTTGATAGAATTCAAGGATGTTTGATAATTTTGGCATAAATAGTTTTAGAAATATTGAAAATAAAACAGAGATAAAAACATGAAACACTTGTAACTCTCTTTCTTTTAGGGTTTTGCTAAATTTGTTGGTGCTCAAGTTCCACAACAAATGGTTATTACCATATTAAAATATTTATAATTATGATATGTTGCATCTTTACATGGAATACCCTTTTCAAGTGGAAGTTGATTCATGTAGAAAGTCAGACTAAATTTTTTAGAAGTACTTGGTAATACAACATTTACAACCAAGAGTTAAGTACACAATTGAATGAGAACATGGACACTGGAGAAACTATCCGTTGTAAATTTCATAGCAACTAGCGAGAATTGAAAATTGACATCAACTTGATCTGAACCAGTTTACATTGGATAATTTCTCCAAATACATTTTTTGTACTCAATTTAAAAACATTTTGAGATATAATCACGATTGGATTAAGCTCATGTTCTATCAACGGCTAGAAACTTTTTCCCTTTAAAATATAGAAAAAAATTCAAGTTAAATTTTGCCACAATCCATTTTAAGGACCAGAAACTATCAAACTGACTCTCACCGCTAATATTAAGACCTATAAAAATTTAAGCAAGATGTTCACAGTGAACCAGTTCACAATGGATAATCTCTCCTGATGTCACACATCTCACAATTCGAATACATCTAATGGATCCTGCAATTTATAAAGTTATTCGAAACTATTATCGTCATTTTAAACATTGGCCAACAGCTACTGTTGGAACCAGACATGCCCCGAAAAAAGGGCTGAGACTTGTGTAAACATTGGGATGGCAACTTGAATCACCTCTGTAGTCTCATTCACGAATCATAGAACACAGCGTAGTCAATACATCCTTTTTCTTGGACTGAGTTAAAACTTAACCCAGGATTGTTTCATTACCCAATTTAACAGAGCACCCGTGGGATCATCGTTGATTGGAGGGCATTACCTAGGAAGCAAAGAGTCTGCGGCATCTGGAAAAAAAATAAATGTGACATGTTCTTTGAAGGGCCTGTCTTGTTTAAAAATAAGTGAAAATGAAGTGGAATTAAATGAGCTGAATATAGACTTGAGTTCAGTATAAGTTCGATCAAACTCATTCAATTCCATTTCCCAAAAATGCATGCTGACAATTTAAAGATTGTCCTCACATGCACTCTCTTTGCAATAATGATTTCCCCCTACATCAAAACCTTTTGTGGCGGTCGCAAAATCGTTTTCTTTTATGACCAAGATGTCCGCATTGGGCCAGAGGACATTTTTTAACTTCTGACTAATTCTTAGGATATGACAGTCCTGCAAATACTACACATGGGGTACACAACTACATAGAGTGGTCGTTGGAGTTGAACATGAATCAAATTCAAGACGATCCCACTTCTCGAGGGTGGCTTCTTGATCCCCTTGAAGTTAAAAAATCTCTTTTGACCATCAAGCCAATCTCTATGCAAAATCTCATTTATGACAGGACATTAGATGCTCATATGCAATCAGCCCTACCTTACAATTAGCGCTAAATTTTTAAGTTCCAAAATGCTGCTGGCCCGTTCAATCACTTTCCAAAAATCACTCAATAAAAAAAAAATCATCTCTAATGTCTGCAACCATTGGCAACAAGGTTGAGATGCCATAATTTTTTGGCCTTTAGAAAGCTGTCCATTAAAGACTTTGAGATCCAATACCTAAAAAAATGTCAGCATAAAAAAATAGGAGTGCATCCTGAACATCAAAACTATGTTTAAGTTTGATAGATTGCCATCAAGCAAACTAATGAGCCCAGTCTGTTTTGCTGGCATTTTCTACCAATGCTGTAATTTTGTTGCTTCCATGCAAAAAATCGTAACATCATCCCTTATTAGTGTCCAAAAAAAAAAAAACCATACCCCATGCATTTCATACTGAGCATAATCTTGATATATTATTATTAGTGCAAATGTTTACTCGTTGTCCTAGGTTCCATCACATGATAAGAAATGCATGTCTCAGATCTTTTCTTGTAGCAAAGTTCTCAACCCAAAAAAGAAAGGGAAATACATAAAGGTGCAAAGGCGATGGAAACATGATGACCATTGTTAATAAAAAGATATAGGTAACAGCATAATTTTTCATCATGGGCGTACTGGATTTGCCACTCCAGCAGGGCGTGGTGCTTGTCCAGGTCTGGGCGTATCTTCCTGCACACATCACAGAATGTTGGCTCATCAGCAATCACAGTTCATGTAAACACTACCAAAAATTGGAAAGAAAGCAACTAATGGATCACATGGATAGCATGGTCCTTGCATCCTAACATTGCAAATAAATTTCATTATGAACTTGAGTTGCCACCAATCAATCAGAGTAATTGAAGTATTAATAAGAAAATAGAAATTTCGACATATAACATTTTCAGCTGTTTGCATCTTCAAATGAAGAATGAAGGAGTGAAGTTCTAACATCCTGAACAATGCTTTGTCCAGAGAGCCTTTCACATGTGAAAGAAAAACCTGGAGCAAATGCACCTCCCCTAACAGGTTTCTATAGGAGCAGGCTTATGGACCACACACTAATTTAATAGGCCTTTGCCCAGCTAATGAGATCCAGCACTTTCTTTTAATTGGTTATGCAACTCAAACATTAAAAGTGATGTTCTTAAAAAAGCCACTAAAAAAGGAACATGCAAAAGCATCCTATTGTCTATTCAATTACGCTTACAAAAAGGAGTAAGCACAGAAGAATGATAAAAAAAATTATACTTCATCCCAAAAACTGAAGGTTCTTATTTGACTAAATCGACATTTCCATAATAGATTTCTTTTAATTGGCTATGTGACTCAAACATGCAACCCATTATGTGTCTTGATATATATATATATATATATATATATAGAGAGAGAGAGAGAGAGAGAGAGAGAGAGAGAGAGAGCTTTTTCTCAAATTGATAACAGTTACGTTAGAAAAGTGCACTGGTGAAAAAACCAAAAAAAGATACAAATGAACAAACTTCTGACAACAGAAAATAAGCAAATTATGAATACCTGAAGGCCATCAAGTATGGTCAATGCAAACCTTCTTGATTGAAATACCCTTGATTTCTTGGAGTGACCACCCAAGATGTAATTTATATTAAGACTGATTTCTTGGAGAGGCCACCCATTGAAATACCCCTGATTTCTTGGAGTGACCACCCAAGATGTACTATCTTAAACGGATAGTAATTTATCCTAAAAAGTATGTCATTCACACCTTCCAAATGCTTCACATGGTAAGCCATGAGAACCATTTGCTACAAATGGGAGAATCTAGATGAACCAAAGAAATATGACCATGAATAAACAGATGAGCTAGGGACTAGCATTATCCAACAAAAAGAACGAGCGAAGATAAATCCCCCACATATACAAAGAGGGGGATCATATGCCAGCCACAAGCATGCTTGCACCAAGACGTACTATCTTAAAAGGATATTAAATTTATCCTAAAAAGAATGTCATTACACCTTCCAAATGCTTCACATGGTAAGCCATGAGAACCATTTACTACAAATGGGAGAATCTAGATGAACCAAAGAAATATGACCATGAATAAACAGATGACCTAGGTACTAGTATTATCCAACAAAAAGAATGCAAGAAAATAAATCCCCCACATATACAAAGAGGGGGATCATATACTAGCCACAAGCATGCTAGCACCCAAAAATACACATGATTGCATATCACTTTTTTATGCTGCAATATGCAATCATGTGTATTTTCTACAGCAAGCATGGTTATAACCAACGTGAGATCCATGCTCCAAGCAAGAACATGGGTAATGCCAAAAAAGATGACTTTCTCAACATCCACGAGATAGAGGACATCAATTGACGATAATACAATGGCTACAACAAAAATGATCTTGCAGGAGAATTCCTAACAACTCAGAAGTAAATAATAATAACAATGATAATAATAATAATAATAATGGACTGAATAAACAGATTCACTATTAGCCAATAGAAATGGCCTCTATCCTATAATGGAATTTAGAAACTTATGTCCAAAATTTTAGCCATCCAAGGATTTAAAAATTCACTCATCCATGCCATAGTTGTAAACTAGATGTACAAAAGCCATGGATTAGATCCATTTTTTTGACATTTGGATACGAATAGTAAGCCCCCAACTCCGTGTGTGCCCTCATGAAGACATTGGATATGTCAAGATGATTTTAGAAGGGAAAAAGTAAAGGGAATAAAAAAATGTTACTACAAATCACACATATGAGTTGCTTCTTTCAATGATAAGTGAGTTGCTTTACTGCAGTGGAAAAATCATCATTTGCATGAATGCTTAAAGAATGTAAAGCTATGAACATTTTTTGTTGTTGAGCAAATATATTGTCAAATTATTAAAAAAGCTAGTACACATGCACAGATATATAAAAATAATTATGAAGACACTCAACTAGGCTTAGAAACACAACATTACTGCTGAAAGAAAGGCAAACACAATTATGGCAGCAAAGTTGAAATAAACATGACCACCATCGATACTACTAATTGCAATCCCAGCAGACCGCCCCAAGAGTGGAATCACCGATTCTGCATTCCCCATGGGAGCGAAAGGAATCAATTCTAAAGCTCACTAATGGTCATTTAATCTATGCTTCCACGCCATTATGATAAGAAATGCATCTTGTAGAATCATAATGTCAATCCTGACTCACCACTTTACAGAGGATTGTCTCATCAGTGAAGGCCCAACAATAAATAAATGCATGTTCAGTTTAATGTTGCAACTGAATCATAACATGAAATGATCGGATATAAATCATTAACTTTATTTCTTAAAAGGTAAGCTTAGTTGACCCCATGAACACAGGGTTGTAAGAATCAACCAATTAGTCAGGTGCTCTAAGAGGCCTGGACACCTTTGTCTTCAAAAAATAAAATAATCTTGAGAGCATGCTATGATTGGAAAGAATGTTTTAACCCCATCACCCATCTTTGATGTCGCTAATAAATCAATACAACTAATTCAGAAACAAGAAGACTTCACCAAAAGTCACAATTCATCACTCTAATGGAAATGAATTGCCAACTAATAATTCCCCATGTGAGGCTTTACAAGGGTGAATCCAAATTTGCCCTTCAACAAAAAGTAGTGCTGCCAGGGGGTTAAAACATTTTCCAAATCAACCAATCTCAATTTCCCATCAGCATTATCATGCACAAGCATATACAACTCCATTTAAAGCTCAAAACTGGAGAAACATAGAACGCAGGTCAATACTAACATAAACAAACATATAGAGGAACATCCTTACAATTTTTTGGGTGCATTAATTTCAAGATGCACACATGATTGCATTAATGGTATCAAGGAAATTTTCAAATGTCCAGTATGACAAATAAACAACAAAAATACATATGAAATATTAAAATAAATAATTACCCGGCGTCTAAACCGTTGTGGTGGCTCACGGTTCCTCCTAGCAGTGCGTGACCGAACCCTAACCACGTGTGAATGGATTGCACAAGAAACACAATACTGCATTTTTGCATACAGTTTTGGAAGTGTATACCCTGAGAAAGTCATTGTTCACCAAATTAACAAAAGAAAAGCACCATAATGATGATGAACAAAATTGACACTTGCCAAATGCAACATACCATCATAAACACAAGCTTCCTGAACATCCCTCACAGCAGCTTGCTCAACAATATTCCTCACAAGAAACCTCTTAATGGCCTTATCCTAGAAAATAGAAAGAGAATGGATTTCAGGTGTGTAGGTTACAGAGGAGGGGGCATGGAGTTATGAGTTTGACAATTGATGTTTCACAATAAGAAAAAGTAACACAGAAAAAGGTATAGTTCCAGTCATCGTCTTAAAAAAGGAGTAAAGGAAACATGAAAAATTGCATTTGATTTTTTTCCTTGAAACATGGGTATCCCACCAAGCTTGGATGTGAGACTAATCCCACAAGTACACAAAACCGCTAGCAAGCCTTGTGTATGGAAAGAGTTGAACCCAAGACCTCTAGTCTATTCCTAGAAGCTCAAGACAATTCAAAATTGCACTTGATATTCATAAATATAAAAGCAAGAAGATAAAATAGAGTTCCAATTATCATCTTATGGAAAGATAGAAACAAAGTACAAAATGTAAAATTGAATTTGTTGTTTTCTTGTGACCGGAAAAGATCTGGGACCTATTTGATATGTTAGAGATACAAATTTCTCCATCATTTGATGAGACCAAGAAATACATGAAGCATTTTCTTTAAGGGGGAAAGCATGCATGAAACAAGATTTCGACAAAGGTTCTCATGTTTCAATCTTTAAGCATTAAAATGTGGTAAAAATCACTGAATGGGAAACCAAGTTGAAGCAAACCTAGTCTCAAGTGTGAATATGTGAAAAAAGGAATATCAGGAACAAAAAAAGGATGATATAAACAGCTCGTAGATTTCCATTTCCAATCATGTGATAGGAAACAAAAAAAAATTATGTTACACTAATATTTTCATCAATGGTCTACACACATTTGATAAGAAACAAAAGAAAATGGTAAATTAATATATTCCATCAATGGCACACACATGGTCACATTAGGAAACAACTAGAGGAAGTCAATAATTTGGTGCCAAGTGTCAACTAACAAAAACGACAATTTGTCCTCTAAAACCCCAGTTCACTACTCCCTCCATCAACCGAAATCCATTCCCAATCCTCTCTCTGCACTGTCGTAAATCATGGCCCATTTCATTTTGTATCCCCAACTCCCCATCATGGGGTCCACTTCTCATTCTTTTCTTTCTCTCCATGGCTAGCATTGAATTTTACAAACCAAAATACGGTCATCTTACTTTTTATATCACTAAAACCACTTAAACTCTAATGCATGTCATCCTACAATTGAAAATAGAATACATCCTCAACTCCTCAAATAATATCTCGTTCCAAATCTGATCAGCAACCGATTTAATGATCTCAAAAAAATGTAAACCTATTATTAGACCACCTGCCTGAACATGTGATGCAAAACTGCATGACATTGGACAGACGTGAATGGGCAAAAATTGCTGAAACTCAGAGATCAAGCTTTTAGGCTTTGCCATTGACCCAATCCACACAATTGCACTTTGATCAAATGGATTAATGCAGGTTGGTTTGATTGAAATTCTGTATTGTTAGCAATTCAGAAGCCTAAAATCACACAACGTTTGAACTGTTTATTGTTCTTACAACCTACAGTAAGCATTTCCGGTGTGGCTTATATAATCCAGCAGCACAAAAAAAAAAAACCATACAGGGCATTTGCCACCTTAACCTTTATTATTAAAATTAAAAAGTCAAAAAAAAAAAAAAACAAACTTCACGAAGATGCTGTCCTTTTTTAGTGCTGAAAATTTCATATCAAGAGATCCATGTTGCTGCCCAGTAAAAACTAACCACACAGTATCAGTTCTCAAAACTTCTACAGTTCCTTGTTATCAAGTGGGCTTTGGAGCCTTGGCGTGTCACTGTCTGTTAAGTGCCATTTGAGAACTGACTCATGTAGTCTTCCAATTGGCCCCAAAGTAATCGACTACCTCTTGTTTGGTGTTTTGCTTGCAAAACCTTCCTCTTCAGTATCTGATTTAGTGGAAAGTTTCTACGGCCACTTCAACTGAAACCTAAATGACCACATCCATTTCAACCTAATGCTTTTAATCCTGTAAGCCTGTTCCCAACCATGCCATTTTCACCACTCAGAATATCCCAAAATGGTCACAATACCAAATGTGTTTGAATAATCAGCCGAATCAAAGTCATAATACATGGGAATCGGCAGATGATAGGACTCCTTATAGGACTCAAAATATGTAGCCAATGAGACTGGACTGTAGTTCTCACCTGGTCTCAGACTGATCCCTAAACCCTGAATACCGAACACCAATTT
Organism: Chimonanthus salicifolius; assembly: GCA_013350335.1. Taxonomy (NCBI): domain Eukaryota; kingdom Viridiplantae; phylum Streptophyta; class Magnoliopsida; order Laurales; family Calycanthaceae; genus Chimonanthus; species Chimonanthus salicifolius. The sequence continues at coordinate 50,221,924 of CM023539.1, forward strand.
TGAACCATTCCCATTCAACGAACTACAGGCCATTGTTGTGACAGTTATCATGATTTGTGGCAAGTTTAGGAAACGGACTTCAATGGGGACTGTTGAGATCTAGAAAGCATTGGCACTGGTGTTGATAAGTGGTGATTGTAGGGCGAAGTTACATGCAAACTGCAAGATGGTTTGAGTGGAAGGCAAGTGTCAGTGTACCGAGGAAGGAGTTGAGGGCTAAGGTGCCCATCAATGCATCAAGTGTCTCACCCATTTGAGAATAATTTTCTACCATCAGAGAGAAATTCCGTCGCTTTTTCTAGTTTCAAGCCAAACCAAGAGAACAAGTGCATAATTACCAATGGATGTTCAGTTTACATCACCAGGATGGACATTTTAATCAGCAAGGGAAATGTTAACATACTTTTTATAACTAGAAAAACACGGGAGGGTGGATTCTAAATTAAAATGGAAAACAGATCAACAGCTATGACCAACTCTCCTAGATTCTGTCATGTGGCAAATATGGGGTCAATAAGATCGAACACAACATCTCAACTTGTTCTGGATCGCATTTCACCAAAAATAATCTATGGAAAAAAGAAAAGAAATAATGCTATCATTCATTGCTATCTACTAAAAAATGAAATAAAAGATGAAATTCCAAGAGCACACTTCAATCATCAATTCCAAGAACCACATCAGATCCGTTTATCAAAAAAATTTAACTACATAGTATTTCTTTCTGCTTTTACGAAAAAAAGTCTGGAGCATCGAGCATCACAGGAGAATGATAATACAGACGAGATGTAAGAACGAGCATGAGCACAGAAAATTCCACAGCTTCCGACATAATTATCTCTCTCACCCTTTTTTTATTTGCTTTTTCGAACAAAAAAGATGAAAGTAAGAGATAAAATACCTTGGGGCAGCATTTGCCGCAATTGGAACAGCGAATGAAGTTAACGTGCCCGCGACCGTGCTTGTTGCGACCGCCATTCCTGCGCTTGAAAGTCTGTATAGAACAACCGGAGAGAAATTAAATTTCCATTACAACGACAACAAGAAGAAAAAGACGAAGTTGATTTCGCTCACCATTTCTCCGCAACTCTGGCCGTAAATCTAATTCTCAGAAGCTTTTCCTTCGATCTCCTCAGCTAGGGTTTCTGAAGTGAGAACTTGCAAGTATTATTTATACTCGGGGACCTGGTGGGAAAGCTAACATGCGGGAACACTCAGGCTGCGTTGCGTTTGGATGGGGGTTAATTTTTATAGGGGTTACCTGAGTAGGGTCATCTTTGAGTAGGGGTGACCTTTAAATTGGGATTACCCTTATCTTGTTTGGTAATTGTTGTGGTAAAGTAAACATTACCCTAAGGGTAAAAAATCTTGTTTGGTAACTACAAATAAGGGTAACATGATATATTAATATTTTTTTATATAAAATATAATTATAAATAATATTTATTAAGTAAATTCTAATAATATAACTTATAATAATATTATCTAATTTCTATAAATTCTTTTTCATAATTATAATTTAAAATGAACACTTGCATTCTAATATTAAAAATATAAATAAAGATTTTTTTGATATTACTATTTTAAATTCCAATAAATAAATAAAAAATATCAACATATCTCTTCATAAAAATTATAATTATTATTTTTTATATTATATGAATTTAATAAAAATATTAATTCTCATAAAATTATTAATATGTCAGTTTACCCCTACGTACAATTACCCCTGCTCAAGGGTAACCCCTGTAAAAATTTACCCCTCACCCAAATGCATCACATTGAAAATGTTACAGAAATTTAATTTTTATATTATATAGATTTAATAAAATTATTAATTCTCATAAAATTGTTAATATGTCAGTTTACCCCTACGTACAATTACCCCTGCTCAAGGGTAACCCCTGTAAAAATTTACCCCTCATCCAAATGCATCACGTTAAAAATGTTGCAGAAATTTTATTTTTATATTATATATATTTTATAAAATTATTAATTCTCATAAAATTGTTAATATGTCAGTTTACCCCTACGTACAATTATCCCTGCTCAAGGGTAACCCCTGTAAAAATTTACCCCTCACCTAAATGCATTACATTGAAAATGTTGACACATTTTTAAAATAATCTTCTAATAGAATAAATTGTTAATTACCCTGAAAGATATTATCATAAATCTCAAAATTTTCAGAATTTTGAGACCCTATCGAAATTTCGACAAAATCACCCCTTAAAAATAGAACATGTTGACAAATACATTTTAGAAAATTATATAATATATAATTGAAAAATAAATGAAGGCACAGGATAAATAGGGGAAAAGTTTCCTTAAAAAATAAAAAATAAATAAAAAACCACTATTATTATTTTAAATTTCAAAAAATGAATACAAAATTCATTATATCTCTTCATAAAAAAATATAACTTGTTGCTTGGTGATATGAGATTTATCAAATGGAAATAATGGAGTGCTTTTAAAAAAAATAAAAGCCAAGTACTTACCAAAATAAATAAATAAATAAAATATATATAAAAAAAATTTCATAAGTAAAAGAGGGAGGGGGGGGGGGGGGGGGGGGTAAGGAGGTGTATTCAAAAATGAATACCCCTTGCCCCGTGGGGGTATTGGAAATGGAGGGGGGAGGGGTAAAAATTTGAATTTTTACCCCTCCCCCCTTGTTACCAAACGGGGGTAAGTAGGAGTAACTGGGGGTTACCCCCCTTACCCCCCATCCAAACGCAACCTCAAACTGCGTATACCCGCGACCACCAGACGAATTATATCAGACGTTTTCATCTAATTTAATTTATTGAAAGACCGAAACTTATACTCTTTCCCACATAGTCAAAGTAAAGAATAAGTTTTTTTTTTTAACTTAATAATACTAGTCTCCTTTACGTAGGACAATTTTAATTATTACTTTAAATTTATTTTTTTTAATTATTTTATTTTATTTTATCTCCACTTAGTTTCTCAATTTGATAAGTTTTGAATAGACTTTATGTAATACCCTGCTCCAGATTAGTCGAGTTTTAGCTCGTTAATCTTGTTTAACCGGTTAATCTCAGAGATTTTGGTTAGGGCTTCGAGGAAAGCCCAGGTTTGGCCCGATCTTAGCCCGAAAACTCAGTGATTCAGCTCGTCGAGCTGGAGGGGCATTTTGTAATTTACCACTTGTTGTGTATATTTTTTTTAAATTGTGTGATTTTGTGAATATTATTGGTAAATAATGTTTTTCTAAATGAAGGATTTGTATTTCTAATTTTAAAATGAATTTATTTTCAGAAAATGATATTTAAATATCGCCCGTCAAAATCCCGAAAGGGAATATTAATTATTTTAAAGGTTTTGAAAAAGAAATAAATTTTGAAATTAGTATTTTATGGTAGAACATTTTAAGAATGGTCTAGATATTTCATTTCATCTCATAATGATGTCTCTAAATTGTTTATTTTAACAATTCTTTATTTAAGTAAATAGTGTAAATTTATGGTTTTTATTTAAATAAATGGTTTTTAATAAGATTTAAAATCTGAAATTTTTATGGTGATTAAGATTTTCAAAACCCAACCCATCTGTAAGGTTGGATCAGATTTTTGAGTTTTTAATTTATTACTTTTAGTTTAAAAATCAGTTTTTATGAAAACTAGGACTTTTCTGCAATTTAAAAAATATTGAAGGGCTGATTTGCAAACAGCAGAAAACCTGCTGCTACTGTAGCACCATCAACGGCGTGCTGGCATGCTGCTGCTCGGCCGGATTTCTGGCGATCCGTCGTATCGTCCCATCCCAGATTTTTCGGCCGAAAATCCTATAAAAACCGGTTCGATCTTCGGTTTTAAACTCCCACTGATTTCCTTCTCTTCTCCCTTCTCTCTACTCTCTGTTAAACCCTCAGCAGAGCCTTTAAGTTTTTTCAGTAATAGTATCTTGAAGAAATTTTTTTCAAATATCCAGATTTTCAGCCCAGGAATTCAATCCAAGGTAACCACTGCATTCCCCTTTCAATTTCGATCGGTTTTAAATCAAAAATTTTTGAATTTGGCTCTGTTTTCAGTGAGAAAAACGATTTCAAAATTTAGGGAAAATTTTAGGGTTCCTCGTATCAGTGAGCTTCCAGTGTTAAGATCGGAAGGCTCACTGAGTTTCAAAGCTCCAAACCTCTCCCTATAGAAAGAGGACTTCTGGAGGAATCCATCGGACCGGTCAGATATAAAAACCGAGTCCAGAAAATAGCCATTTTGCCATTTTCGATTTTACTGTTCACGGCCGCCGTTCACTGTCTGTTGCAGACAGTGAACGGGGAAGAAGAGAAAAAAAAATATTATTATTTTATTAAAAAAAAATTATTTGATATTATGGTTGCTCTTATTTTTAAATGTTGGTTCCCATCGAAGAAAAAAAAAAGGAATAAATAATTAAATAATTAAATATTATTATTTTATTCAAAAAAAAATATTTGTATTTGAGATTATAGTTGCTTATGGTTTTAAATGTTGGTTCCCATCGAAGAAAAAAAATGAATAAATAATTAAATAATTAAATATTATTATTTTATTCAAAAAAAATATATTATTTTGTTAGATTCTGTGATGTGATGATTTATACCCCTTGTTAAATAAAACTGTACTAACCCCTTTCTCATTATTTATAGTGTATATATTATTGTATCCGCTTTCAGTCCGACATTAGTCGGGAACTGAGTGATTCACTTTCAGGCTGGCACTATAGTCGGACACTGGGTGACCTCGAGGCCTACTCAAAATGTCAGCTCTGGTCCTATCCAGAAGACAACCGAGAAGTGACCCGAGGATCTAGACCTCACTCAATAAGTCGATCTGGTCAATGCCCAGAAGACAATATGAGTTTGGACTGAGCCCCTTTTATTATTATATTATTATCTTGTGGATGATTTAAAAAGGATAGAAATCAAGTAGGAGACTCAATTCCATATACCTCGGATATTTTGTGGGAAAACGTGAGATTTCAAAATACTACGTATATGTACGTATCTGATATGTATATTGATTGTGCACTTGTATGTTGTTTGACAGAGACCGCGAAACCACACGATCACGGTGAGGGAACTTAACTCTACAGATTTTGTAAATAGGTGTTATATTGAGCAATGAGTGGTTTCGGTTTTGATGAACCCACTCATGTGCCTATACATGGTGCACTATGGTAAGAGTGCTGTGATGATTATGGTATTACGATGTTGATCGTATGTGTATGTAAGACTGCTTCCACGTACCTGGGCTATTGAACCAATATCGGCCATATGAGAGATGGTTTATGTCTACTGGACCACGGGCGGACCATGCTGTCGTCAGTTGCTGCCTTGAGGGTGTCAGTACCGGCTACGTTTAAGAGCCAGAGATGTACTTGTAAGGATGTATTTTGACCGTGTCGGGACTTAATACTGGTCTCAGTGTAGTCGGCAGGCGTTACGGTGGATAATGGCAGTGGTTTAATGATGTTGATATATTACTTGAGATTATGCTTGTTTTTCTATTAAGCATGTGATATTGAACTGTTGCTAACCTGTTTTGTATTTACTTAATTTGCATTGTTAATTATCCTTCACTGGGCTAGTTAGCTCACACCACTCACCTTTCAGGCGATGAATCCGAGGAGGAGGACCCTCTCTTTCAGGCTTAGGGCGATTAAGCTAAAGCAGTGTTTTGGGATTCCCCCAGAGAGGAATACCCTGATCTTTCCCTGTTGGTTCTTGGAACCATTGCCTTTTTTTGTACTGGATGTGGTACTTAATGTCCATTTGATGTAATAGGCTATGTTGCCTTTTTAGACAATGTTTTGAATGATGAATCAATGATTAAGTTTCTTATGCTTTGTATTAATCAACGTTAGATTTGATTTGAGTATGTTATGATGTTTTTATGTCTATTTTTATGGGGCAAGCATATAGTACATGTTTGAGTCCACATGACGGGGTCATGTGTGACTTCTAGGCCCAACTGTTGATCCGACCCAGTAAGAATGCTTGTGGTTCTGTTTATCTTCAAAAAAAAAAAAAAATCAGTCGCGTTTCGGGCCCATCGATCGGGTCAGGGCGTGACAGTTTAAATTTTGAATTTTTAAACATTATATAATTGAATGTGAGGACATAAAAACTAAAAGAAAAGGAAAAAATCAAATAAATAAATAGATAAAAACACCTCCTTTGAATTATATTTTAGGCCAAAAATTAAAAATCTTTATCCCAACACGTATTAGTCATAGATTGCAGGTACAGCTCTCTCTTCTCTATTTTTATTTTTTAAGAAAATACATAAAATATGATTTAAAAAAGAAAAATTGAAAAACTTAAGATAAATATATTTTTGTTAAAAATAAAAGTTAAAAGTCAAAATTTTGATACAAATAAAGTATGCCTTAAATTTTTTAAAAATATCTAAAATTTTTGAAAAATATGAAACTAATATAACGAAACAACTATTATGAAATTCATATTTCTCAAGTGTTTCTTAGTGAAATGTATCTATATGATTTTTTATAATAAAATATTTTAAATTATAGTAAGTACAGCTATACTTTTGTTTAGGGTATAAATCTACCCTGTTGTTATGAACAAAAGTAGAAAACATTTTGAATTATAAAGCAGGATGTCTCTTTTTTTATTTTTACAAAAAAACTGCCGATATATATCAGCTAATACGATATTTATGATATTATCATACCTGTTATAAAGTATTGGAGAAATTTAATTCCTAACCATTCTCCTTTTCCAATAATCCGATGAGTGCAAGTGATGAGGATAATTTTAACTGAGTTTGTTTATTTATTAGAAAGAAAAGGGCAAAAAATAAACCTTCATGCCATACTGCCAAGGTGCTACATGTACAACTCGAGTTGGATCGACTTCAACCCAATCTCTATTACCCCCAATGTTATCCCAAACTAGTTTTCAACCCCCAATTATTATTTTTTAAATGGCCCATACAACGATACTGCAACCAAGAAAACGAGCACCATAACTAAAGGAAACAAATGGTTTATCAACTCTTGTAAGCTGGGGAGATTTTTCTTTTAATAAAAAGAAATTAGGAGTGGGGAGTTTTCTTCCTCCCACCATTCAATAGGTCCCCATGAATCTCTCTGCGGATCCAAATCAAGTCAGTGGAAACTGGAAGTGTAGCAGGAGGCAATTCTAGATGGATCAATTCTTATGTCGACCCTATTTGCAAAAAGACCAAGGTCATAAATATTGAACTCGGTCTTTGACTCAGTAGCAACTGCATCTGGGATGAATCAGAGTCAGAAAACCCAAGTTGGACAGAATTCAGCTGAAATCGCTAAAACTAGGTTGAATCCTGATACTGCCGCTGTATCAGTATCGGCTAAGTTTGAGTCATATTTGCTAAGTTGACTTGGACTCGGCTGATTTTTATAAGCCATCATCTTAGTAATGAGCAATACATCCTCGTGGACTCTTCTCCAGTGTCCCACCAACCCAAGTATTGATGGTTAGCCCCAATCCACAAGATGGGGTCATGAACCGATGAACATGTGACCCAAGTATTGATGGTTAGCCCCAATCCACAAGATGGGGTCATGAACTGATGAACATGTGACCCAAGTATTGATGGTTAGCCCGATCCACAAGATGGGGTCATGAACTGATGAACATGTGACGTAGCAGCTGATCACAGTGGAGCCCAATACGATCAATGTCTTCCAGAGAAACTCCGAAATGCTATTCACTACATGTTTCTAGCCAAGGGCAGAACCACATCAAATTCAGCTAGAAGGTTTGGTGGGCTGCCTATAGGCGCCAACCTCCTCTTGTCCCCTGTCGCCTATTTCCCCATGAAGTGTCACCCTTCCATTCAATCTGCCTTTGGTGCAGTGGAATGGGAGATAATACTTTTATATCCCCTATCCAATTATACACCAAGTTGTCTAGACTGTAGACTGCCCACCCAACCAGATCTTCTACATAGCTGATGCCTTAAATGTCATCTGATCTTAGGCCCTATACAGGAAGGTGTACACAAAATCATGAACTTCTGAACTTCCAGTCATCTTCTTCTCTTCTTTTTAATGGTAACTTCATTAAAAGAAAAAAGACGAGCCGAAAAAGGTATAAAGGAGATGAAACACCATAATCCTGAACTTTCCATCCCATCCCAGTTCTGTACAGTTCGCAGGGCTAAATATCTACATGCCCTCAACTATATTCAACTAATGTCAAGATGATATAGCCAAGTGAATCAAGACGAGCAATGCAAGTTCAGAAATTTTTGCAAATATAAACATTATGGAACGAGTTGTTATTCCAAAACCTTCACAACAAAAGTAACATGTAGATAACGGGGAGGAGAGGGGAGGGGGAGAAAGGGAAAAATGGAAAAAAAAGTGGTTGTAAGGTCTTCGTCCACAGCAGCTTATCCCTTCTCTACCCAAATATGTACATCAAGCTGACTCTTTCTCATACACTTCACTGGCATATTTCCAGTTAATGACCTTCCAAATGTTCTTCATATAATCAGGCCTCACATTTTTGTACTGCAATATCAATGGAAAAGTTAGTGAATCACTAAATCACGTGCTGAAATGCAACTGCCTTCCAGTAGTAAATTTCATGTGGAAATGAACACTAATATGCAAAGGCATAATATTGTGATGGCCATTGCTGGAGTGGGGCTTGGAGAAGGAAGGGGAAGTACACATGGATATATTAGCTTTTGTAATTAAAGAGATGTAGCAGTTGAATGGTGTCAATGACTCTCTTGCAAAGGCAGGCATTGGGAGGACCAATGCATTTGTTGAAAAAGATTTAGCTGATATTTTGAAACTTTTGATGACATAATGTTTTGAAGGTGTACAAACATTATATACAAGATTACATAATGCTTGTGTAGCTCTTTATTGAAATGCAAATCGTTGTGCTATCTGGAAAAAGTGTATATAATGCATCTGACTAAGGTTCCCAAATTCAGAATCCACCCTATGTCAAGAAATTATGTTTAACCAAATCCAACAAATCCCAAACTGGATAATCCAATGATCCATCCCAAACATTTTTTCTCTCTGCTAAGAAGTCTGTAGATGACCTGTTTTTACAATGTTTATTTGTTCCATCCATCTAGTGACATTCTTTGTCCTGTTCCCATCCTACAGAATAATTCTGTGCACGTTCTGATCTCCAACAGGGATGCAGGCTGGACCTTTCAATACAAAGGGGAGGGGCAAGCATCGTGGAAAATGGCAATCGTAGGATGGGAGGAGCCAAAAGAGAGGAATGGTGGTTCGTAGTCAGCATTAGAGTAACAGTTCTTTGGCTTCACTTATTTTTGGTGTATCTAATCTGCTGCCCCATTGCCTTTATGGCAACTGGAAACAGTGTATCTGAATAAATAATATGTTTTTTTACAAAAACTAGAAAATGGATTCAGAATTTCAGTACCTGTGGGTATATATTGATGTCAAAAAGTTTTTTCCTCTTCTTTGAAATGGCAATATGATTCAAATTAACAAGCTTTATGGTTGCAATAGTGAGCACTGACCAATTGCATTACAGACTCTTGGTTAAACCAATATATATTGTTTATATGAATGGATGCACATTGCATGTACAGTCCATATTGATGAGATTTTTCTTTTTTATTTTTGTGATTAATGAATTAATGATAGAAACCCCCACAAATAACCCTAACTATTTTGAGGATTTCAAAGGAGTCTGATTGGTGATAATCTGGATAGAATGAGAAAGCATTTTGGACCCCCACTAACAGAAAGAACTTCCTTAAGTCTGGCATGGAGTCTTATACTAATCTTCTACAAAGTCAAATAAAAATTCCGTTCATTGATCAATATTTAATGGGTAGACATGGTGGCAGGAGGGAAGAGGAATTTACTAGGTGAAACCTTTTTATTCATCTAATGCAGTTTGGAAATGAAAAGTGCTGTTGAAATAACTTGTTCAGGTACAAACTAAGTCTCAAGTTAAACATGACTAATACTTTGACAAGTCAAAATCAGACTTCAAGATGTTATACATAACATGAATGTATGTTTGAATTTACTTGCTGTAAATGCTTAGCCACAGAAGTTATGAATTGCACCTTGTATTCAGAAATTGGACATGCAATATAATATTATTTTGACAATATATCTAGTCAGACTCAAACAGTAAGGTTCATATTATAGAAAGATCAACTGGCCTTGGTCAGTTGGTGTGTCCAAATTTGTGAAGGAGAAAATGCAGTAGCCATTTATAAAATCAATGACAATTGGATCGAAACAATTACTTTCATGTTATGATTTTTTGGATTTTCTAACTTTACCTGCAAATAGTATGCATGCTCCCACACATCTATTCCCAACAAAGGAACCAAGTTTGATCCTTTAGTTACCAGTGGATCCTGTCATCAGCTTAAAGTCAATCACGGCTATTTGAATAAAAAGAAGCCACAAACTATATAAAGTAGTGAAACCACATCAAACGAATCAAATGCAGGTAATTGATTTGGGATTCAACTACATATAGCTGATTACATCATTATTGTAATGGCACAAATTACTTGGAAGCAAGGAACCTGAGAACAAGAGTGATTTAAGAGGACAAGGCTTGATAACAAAGGCAAGCTTAAATTTCTCAAGTGAGCACCTCTTCATTACTTAATAAAAATGTCTATTCAAGTATAAAGCTAGAAGAACTGCCTTACAGCACAAATTCATGGAATGATCACCTCTCCACATATTTAGAACAACTTAATGCAGTCCAATTTACCATATTAAAGCTGATATAGGTATAAGTTCCATATTGTTTTCTTATATGGTTTGGGGCAAGAGTACATTTACCTAGAGGCAATCATATTATCCATTAATATTTGGATAGCAACTGCTTCAGGCCGTACATATCTTCATAGATTTCACTTTTGATGCTCTTTTAACAGTAACATAGCTGTGTCAGGTTTCTTATTACCAATTATAATGCATCAAAAGTTTTCTTGTACTAATAGAATTGAATTTAATAGATTATATGCAGCATAACATAGATAAGAGGGAGAAGAATGAGAAGTAAAGAATGGATGAAAGAAACAAATGATTCTAGGAAGGACCATTTGTCTTCCTAATTTCCAACATAAGGAATGGGTGGAAAACTCCATTATGTTGAAATGACAGTGATTATTGATCCTGTTTGCCAAAGAATCCTATTTTCCATTCCAGGACCATCAGTCTTGACTATGTTTCCACTAGATATGGCCTTTTATTAAATTATTGGCCACTAACACCTTAATTTTGTGGATAATGAGTAGATAGGTCAGAATCAACTACAGACCCGGTTTAAACTTTTCAAGATGATTTAGGTAATCATGGTGCATCTCATATAGTGTGCATAAAAAGGTTTATTTGTAGTGGAAAAATCAATGCCCAACCCTGGACACTTCAGTCATAAAAAAAAAATCAATGCCCAACCATGTTGGCATGGATGGCACATACTTCTAAAATTTAATTCATAATAAATTCATTATCACCTATCACCAAAGCCTTTGTTCCATTGTATGGAGTAGACTATCCAACTTCTACTTTTTATTGACCTATATCGATGGGTAAGCTTCCTCATCACATTATTACTTAACAATGACCTCTCCTTTATTCTAGTACCTCCTACTTGTAATCCTCAGTCTTAAGTTGTCTTTCGTGGATTTTTTTTTTATAACAGAGAACCCAAAGACCCCCACCTCTCTTGAGTCTCTTTGAGTATGAGGGTGTTGAGTAAAACTCAGGATGCATGTAGACCCCTGCAAGCCACGGACATTGGGTTACTACGGGACTCGAACATAGGACCTTTGGTTCCTGACCAGAGTGTCTATCAGTTGAGTTACTTCGTGCGAAGCAAAAAAATTGATATTTGTAAAGATATCAAACCAAGTTCCTCATTTTTTTAATATTTTTATTTTTATCAGAGCACCCATTGTGTCTTTGTAATGCACCTATTTCTATATGTATCATTGGCAAAAGACTTGTGCGATGATCTAATAAAGTTGATAATAAAATATAAAAACTAATAATTATGAAGATAGAAACCAATTAGTATAATCATTGCAGCCATCTTTTCATTTGTAAAGATCCAATAATGTAAAAAAAAAAAAAATTCATGACTAAAGAAAAATTATGAAAATTATCTTTTCAATTACATATTGTTAAAAAAATGATAGATATCAATTTTGGTAAAGAAATTAAGAAGCTAATGTAATTTTATAAATAACAAAACATAAAATTGTGTTTGACCCTAAACTAGTAAGGGACAAAATGAATTAGTAGATATGGCTCAAGAAGAATGAAAATGCACTTGAAATAAGGACCTAAGCATATTTATTAAAGAATGATTGAGACACCCTCTTTGTTATAAGTGAGACCTCAAAAAGGGTATGTTTAATACTGAAAATAAAGAAATTGATATTTAATCTTCAAATTCTTATATTTTAAATACTATTAAGAGAAAATATATTTACATTAAATTATAAAGGAATCAATAATCTAACTTGAATGTGGTAATGAAATTAAAGACCTCAATATGGTACTTATAATCAGCACAAATGGCCACCAACTTTAGTGTAAAAGAATCATTGCTCCTTTGTTCTCCCTGTCTAAAAATTGACTTGGTCATGTAGGAAATCTAGTATCTATACATAATACGTATTGTTTTGGAAGAAGTGCCCCTTCTTAAATTACATATAAAATATACTTCAACTTTTAAAATCATCATATGCACATTCTCAATCCTAACTTTATAGGGTGCAACTCTTAGATTACCGCATGTATCATGGAGAGAGGCCACCTTCCACATAGGTTTAGATTCGGTAAAAACCCTTTAAAGATAAAATAAATGAAATGTAAGTATAAAGCCGAGGTACAAGGTTTATTTGTGAATTGATGAAGAAAACTAATTCACAATCTAAAGAAAAGGTAAACGGCATTTTGATAAAGCATTAAAAATATATGAAATTCTTAATTTAATACAAATTCTTAAAAATTGGGAAAAAGTTACAATTTTGGGGAAAAGAACCCTCTTACATCCCTTGGGTTTTGCCACATTTCGTTTTTTTCGTGGCTCCACCTAAGATAAAACCTTAGACAAATATCAATTAAATCAAAATCTCAGAATGAGACACAATCACTAGATCTAAAATATTTATTTTTTATTTATACATAAGTGAATAAAATACAATGACGGATTAAAAATTAATTTGTTACAGATATTTTTTTCTTTACAAAAAATAGTATTTGTTATTATCATGCATACTTCGCTACTCAAGTTTAATCTGGTTACACCTCAGTTAAGTTACAGGCAGTTGAATGACCTACGGTTACAAATAGGGAGGAGAGAGTAAATGCAGGAAAGAATGAGGGGACTTAAATGAATTAATGAACAAAAATGTACTTAATTTTGGCTCATGAGTCACTTGCGAGCAAAATTTTCTCAATGGAAAAATGTTGGAGTTAAAGTAGGTAAACTCACTATTAAATTGAGAGCTCTAAGAGCTCTAGTTTAGGATCATCTAGCCAAATGTAGAAAATGCAAAATGTGAGAGAGTAGAACAAAGGCAAGATAAGGGTTGAGTGAAACATGACACTCAAGGTCTAAAATTTTGTATATTAGATTTTGAAATGCAAAATAAAAAAAATATTGGAAAATTGAAGGCTTGCCACCTAAGCCTATTTTATCTCAAGACGTGTGTATAATATAAGAGATTATTCTTATACCACACATTCTACTCGACATAAAACATCTCTATCGCCATTACATTATCTACCTGCTTCCTCAGGCCAACATTCAGTTCCACATAGCATTACAGGTTTAAATACAATTCTATAGGAATACCCTTATAATTGACATGGCCTTCTTCAATCACATGACAGTCCACTAGCTTGCCTACTCTTACCCAATTTGCACCTATCCTATTAGCTATATTAAATCAAACCCTCCATTTTTGCTTCTATAGTTGCTCTCAAGTATTGAAATTTCTCACTATGTGGTACTGACTCATTTTCAATTCAAATCAGCCCATAGTCCCTACTCTCAGATCCACTAAACTTCATATATTTCATCTTGGACCATGTCATCAAGAGCTTATGTCCACATTTCCATCTTATTATTATTATTAACTTCTTGTCTCCCTAATTAGCATACATCATTTGCAAACAACATACACCAAGGAACTTCACCATGGATTTCTAAGTTATTTTGTCCAAAACCAAAGCAATTAAAGGCTTAGAGTAATCTTTCAAAAAAATTATAATAAATAAATAAAGGCTTAGAGCAGACTTTTGGTGAAACCCCACTTAAACTGGAGACTTTGTTGTCTCTCCACATATTGTTCACACACTACTTAATATGCCATCCAGAAAAATAACATTGAGAATTAAATGTTCGACTCGAGATTAGACTCATTTATCTGGGAGATTTTTTATCACACTTCTAATGGTGCACGAAAATAGTGTAAGGATCGACGGAGAAACAATAAATTCAGGTAAGATGCTAGTTATTGTCATTGTCAATAAGTATATGCATTGGTTATCACAGTCTTCCGTGCATGAAGTAGTCCTAGTCCTTTTCAAATGTGACATAATTCAATAGAAGTTAGCACTCATTTGTTTTAATCAAACGGAATTTAATAAGGCCAAAGTTCACTTGTTTAGGACCTAATCTATTAAAAAATCGCTAAATGAGAATGCACATCTAGACCTTGGGTAGTTGATACCATTTCAAAGTCCATATATGTGATTCTAAAAATGGAATAGCTGTTTCTGATGTAGGGGTTGAGGGGTGAGTATGTCCCCTCGGGCCATGTCCTTCAGGCTCTCTTGGGTTGTAAGGGCTTTGGGGACCATTGTTGTAACCAACATAGTATCTTTCTTGTTCTTCTTATACTGATTCTGTATTTTCTCTTTGGAGGACATGTATAATTCTCTTATACATAACTCTTCATGCTCTTGTACCCACCTTTTAATCAATGAAATATTTTCTCTCGTTTCCAAAAAAAAAGAATAGCTGTTTCTGATTTAAAGGAACTATTGATTTCTTCATGAAAAAAAATGTCTTTCATCTTATAGGATCTCCAATTTGTCAAAAAAGTTTTTCCCTTCTTAGTAGAAACCAATTCATTCAATGGAGGACGTGAGCTATTTTGATCAATCGTTCAAGTACAAAAAAAATCCATTGGCTTCCTTGCTACTCAGAGAGAGAGAGAGAGAGAGAGATTGTTGCACACACCATCCACCCCTCTCACTGTTTTTTACTATGATTTTGTGCATTAGTCTCCAATTCTATTATAACATTCCATGCAAATATGATAATACATATATTACAACTATTTGCTCCTACCACATTAATTAAGAAATATAATAGGTGCATAAAGTCAGGAATTTAGGTCAGGAAATCATTTAATGACTAAGATGCCAAATAATCAACATAATCAAAGCTCGCATTAAAGACTTAAAACAATCAGTAATAGACAA
Organism: Chimonanthus salicifolius; assembly: GCA_013350335.1. NCBI lineage: Eukaryota > Viridiplantae > Streptophyta > Magnoliopsida > Laurales > Calycanthaceae > Chimonanthus > Chimonanthus salicifolius. The sequence goes on from CM023539.1 coordinate 50,237,416, forward strand.
CTTAGGAAGCTTACAGGTTTACCTGATTTGCTGTTGTTTCAACTACGAGTTTCTTCACAGTCTTTATCCAATCCTAGCCACTGTCAAGGTTAAAAGCAAGAAAAGGAAATCAGAAAGAAAGAAAAATTCATTTAAGCCTGGATCTCATAAAACAAAGGGAAATTAGGGGAAAAAAGAACACTTCAGAAGAGATTAAACATGCATACCACCCATCCAGAACCCTGTAAAGCAGCACCCTCTGTATTGACCTTTTGTACCAATGCTTCAAATGAGCCAAAATGCATATCAATAGCCCAACCAAGGCTACCTTTTGGGGGCTCACCACCACCTTCCTGTCATAAATTCATCAGCACATATGTACATGGTTCTAGGAAAAAGGAAAATTTCTAGCAGAATGCATGAAAAGGAGAAGAAGAAGAAGAAAAAGGAGGAGGCCAACAAGGCATTTGATATGCTTGAAGTGATAAGTAGGGATTTGATATCAGATGCAACAGCCTACTATTCACCAGTCTCAATAAAATCATGTGATTCAATTTGAATTACACAACTTGAATCAAATCACAACACTATGATATTTGTAATGACCCAACTCTCCCAGCAAGATATTGTCCTGCTTTAGGCCCTCCTGGCCCGCACGGTTTTGTTTCTGCGCCTGGCTCACTACCAGGCCCAAAAGGCCTCTTACTTGGGAGAGGGGCTCTCCCCTCTTAAAATCCATCCTCACATCCCCTCCTTGGGCAATATAGGGACTCTTTCCCACATGCCCAGGTGGACAAGAGCGTCACAATCCTCCCCTCTTAAGCCCAGAACCGTCCTCGGCTCGGCCACAACACAAAGGCAGAGGGCCCAAACAGGCAGAGGGTTGAACCTGCTTTGATACCATTTGTAATGCCTCGTCCCGCTAGCACAATATTGTCCACTTTAAGAAGAAAATCCATAACTCCCTTAGGGCCTATTTGATAGAATTCTTCTCTAGAACTTTTAGAATTTTGAATTCTAACAAATTTTGGAATTAGAGGAATTCCAAATGTTAAAATTCTCTATTTGGTTCATCTTGGAATTAGATTGAAATTTAAAATTTTAATGGTTTTAAAAACTATATTAGTTTTATTGAGAATACAAATCACACAAAAATTTGTTTAACAACACTTCTCATCATGTTCATGGCCTAGTTATTAAATCCAAACGATTTGCACATGACCTCACTGATAAAATAAAATATCAAGTGGGCCTCAAAAGTCTTTTATTACTTCTTAAATTAAAATTGACTATAAAATTATAAGCACCAAATTGAAGCATAATAGATAAATTGACATTTATGGGCCACCTAATAATATCATTAGGTACAAAAAAATATAAAATCAAAAAGGAAAAAAATCCATTTATTGTCGAATAGAATATATTTAAATAGAACAATAACAAAAATAATTAAACATTAATATCTACTATTACAATAAGAATTAATGAACTCCATTCAATGGTGTGTTTTAAACTGTACACATTTTCATCACTTTAAATTATTTTTAATTGCAAAGTTTTTTGTAGTTCAGTCGTTCTAACCAATTTTTTTTCTTAAGTGAACTCCAAATTCAAGCATGATCAATTAAAGTAGACCCATGTCCAACATTATTGGTGGGCCCTATGTAGAGGTGTATATTGGAAAAACCAACAATAGCACCCAAAACATCTTTAAAATGTCATAATACAAAATGACACCTTCTGGAATTTCAGAAATAATAACCTTTTTGAAAGAATCTGGAATTTGAAAATTTCCATGTACAAAACTCTAGATGAACCAAACAATGGATTTTGAGCAGAATTTGTCAAATTCTGCCGAATCCAAAATTCCACCTCCAAATTCTGAATACCATACAGGCCCTCTGAGTTAGAAGCTTCTAGGATTTCAAAAATCCCACAGTAGAAATCCACGTTTGGTGGGATCTCATAATTCCCACCACAGAATTCCTGTTTCACCAAGCAAGAAATTCTATTGTGGTCAGTTAGTAAACCCCACACAATTCCAATTCTACACAAAATTCCATCTTACCAAACAGACCCTAAGAGTTCTGAACCAATAATTTCTTCATGTCCAAACGCCCTTACTACACTACTAAACAAAGACATTCCCTTACATGCAACAGAGAGCACTAACTTACATGAACTGGAGCTGAGGTTTTTCCAGAAGATTGAGTGGTTAACATGACCTGCATCAACAATCCAGGCCATCAAAATAAATAGATTAGTTATTCTCTCTCAATCAAAATATTACGTATATAGTTGATAGATAGATAGATAGATAGACAGATCCAGAGAGAGAACGAACCTCCACCGTTGAATTTTATGGCGCTCTGCAATTTGACGACGGTGGGGATATCGCCCTTGGCGATGGCATCATCGAGCTGCTCGAGAGCTTTGTTGTAATTGGTGATGTAAGTGTGATGGTGCTTCTGGTGATGGAGCTGCATTATCTCCCCACTTATCGCTGGCTCCAGTGCTCCATAGTCGTAGGGCAGGTCCGGGAGTGAGAACGTCTGTAGGGCCCTCGCCTGGCCGTACCCTAACCTCAGTCCTAGCCCTAACCCTAGGGTCTTGTTCTTGCCGACGAGAGATCGAAGGGCCATGGCTGCTGCTGCCGCCTTCGCTGCTAGGAAGTGGAGAAGGCGAAACAAGTAAATGTAGTGAGGCTTATGTACACACGTCGTGACACGTGTCAAAGGAGTTCATTTAATAAGTGATTATATGAATACGAACTGTAGAAAGATACAAAGCAAAACAAGTAATGCACGAGACATTAACTGGTGAGGCAAGTGAATGCTAAGGTTATTTACAGGGGTGCACGCCCAAATATCGGCCCATATACAAATAGATAAATTTTTCTTTCTTCTTTTGCATTTTTTTTTTTTAAATATCAGAATTTTTTATTGTTTTATTTTTTTAATTAAAAAATAAATAAATAAATCAAAAGAAAGATGATTTAAAAAATTTGAAAATAATAATATCGGCCGATATCTGAACCGATATTAGTCTGATATTGGCCAAGATATCAACTCGGGCCCACCATCATTTTGATTTTTTTTTTTTTGAAAGTCGATATTATAAATATTTGTCCATATCAAACTGATATATCTCGCTGATATATATACCATATCGGCTGAGAATTACTGTTTACCATTGATACAATACGCATCAACCGATATGATAAGGCTCTGAAAAACTGTATCATATCTGCCGATATATTTCGTATCGGCCGATATCTTTACTAATTTACCTATCTAGTCATCGTTAATGTAATAATTTTCTGTACTTTTTAAGACTAAGATATCTAAGAGTGACACTTAACTAATCTCTTGAGTACATGTAAACCTTCCAATCCGCACACGTCGAGTGTAAAATAAAAGAGTGACCCTTTTTGTGTTGAGGAAGACTTTATCTCAAGACTTCACACAAAGAATAATGGTTTTGACTACTAAACCAATTCCTCAGAGTTGATTTTTTATATTCTTCAATGGATCATTACAAATAAATTGTAGACAATTTATAGATATTAATCTGGATTAAATACTTAGGCGAATGGATAGATGGAGGTTGTGAGTAAAATTGTGATAGAAGATCCTAAAAAGAAGTGTACACGAAAATCGATAGAAGTGGCACAACCATTTGCTTTTTGTTGTTTGGGCATACCAAGTTATAGCTCAAGTCTGTGTATCTCCCTCCCACATTGGCTTACAGAGAATAAGATACGAGCCCTTCAGAGATATTGCCATCTATTCTCTGTTTGGTGATAATAGTTGAGGGTGTTGTTTTGGAGCAACAGCTAAAGCTCATAGATAAAGGAGCAAAGTTGGATATACTCAACAAAATAAGAAAATTAAGTATTTGGCCATCTCAAAGTATTGCAAGCAGCTATTACAACAAGTGGGTGCTAACAGATATATTCAACCCAGTGACTCAACCATGAAGAACATACTCAAGGTGCAAGTTTGAGCTTGATTGATCCCTCAACAATGGCTGCTATCAAATTGACCACAACCAATGATCAACAAGTGCCTAAGCTGATTAATAGCTAATTTAAAAGTTGTATCTATAACTATTCCTTATGAGACTACTAAGGGTCCAATTCATTTCTTTCTTTTTATTCTTGTTTTACACAGTGTACTATATACATAAATTTTCTTTTGTTTCTCTAGAGTTTGCCTCTTTTTTTTCTCCTCACAGAATACTATGTATCTCAGGTTATTTAGATGTACTGACTATAAAAGCATTCGTCATTTCATTCATCAAAAGCAAGTCACAACAATGTCACAAATGCAAAGCAAACTAGTTTTTCCCCATTCTCAACAAGGTTTCACAAGTTCTCTATCTAAGTTGGCCATGGCCAAGTAGATGTAAACAAGGCAAATGAGATGATTGCAAGGAGTAGTGGAGTAAAAGACTTCAAATTAGAGGAGGAAGACCGACTAGTTGTATAAATGGCTTCTAACATATTGACTTAAGTTTTTTTTCCTTCTTGCTTCTTTATAAAATCCCAAATTGGAGTCGCACCTCAGTGCTAAGTAGCTTTCATGTTACTTTATAACAGCAACAAGCTCATTCAATAGTATATATCCCACTATTCATTTAGTTCAGTCTTCCTTGAGCACTATGTACCATTTGTCACTTGAAAAACAGATGAAGTCATATTTTTTTTCTCTATATAAAGAAGTAAAGAGTAAAATCAAGCTTAAGCACAAAAAATGAGAGCCCATGAAAGGGACAAAGAGGAGAACTAACATTAAAGAAAGACTCTTTTAGAGGCCACTCAACCAGAAAATAGTCTCTACATACAGAACACTACTATAGGACTTCGAACACTACGAACACCATCAGACCACACTAGTGAGGTAGAGAGTGTGGAGTTATCTGGCAAATTACTTCCAGAAATAGTGACAACAAAGGATTTTGTCTCATTTAATGACTCAAATGATAAGTTATCAGGGTTAGCTGTGATTCTGAGTCGAGTATCTCCATCAATTTTTGCTTTGTACATGGACTTCGGCACCCCAACATTAGTGACCAATCTTGTGAAGTTGCTTGAGAACTGCTTATTGCAAGGTACTGGCAGTGCCAGTGAAGGATAATTGAGATCCTTTGCTTTTTTAGCATCTTCTTTGGCACATGTGACATTCGTTCCTGAAATGAGACTAATGTTTCTTGCAGTGTAACCCTCACCGCATAGAAATTGAAAGTAGTCTTCTTTCTGTATGTCATACACTAGACCAGGATCAATTGCCTTCACTGCATTGATTTGGCCAGCTCCATAGGCAAATTCAGCATCTCGATTTTTGCTAGAATTCAAGGGAGAAGCTGGGAAAAAAGAGAATAAAAGTGAACTAGCATAGTTATTTGATAATTATATGTGAAAGATTTAGTTATGTTTCAAGCTAAACATGCATGAACTTAACCAATCCAGTAACAAATACAGGCTTGAGTAAGACTGGGGCTCAAGATCATTGGGGCCTTCTTGGTTGGTTATATTCCTTTTGTGGAATGAAAGCTCTAGCGAATTTGTAGGATTTCACTTTCAAATTTCATTATTAGTACTAAAATTGTAAATTTTTAGATTTAAAATGTCAATGAATGTGCTTTCCTTACAAGGGTGACTGACCTCTAGGTCTAGGCGCAATTGCCGATCAAATTAAATTTGAAGTGCCATTGCTAAGAGGTTGGCAATTTGGACAGGCTCGGGTTCAATAATTTCATGCTATGAACTTCAATTAGTGGTTTAAAGCAAAAGTGCTGGGATGGAACCAGAAGAAAAGAGTGAAGATGAAAAACATGTAATGTTTCATTTTGCAAAATTTTGAACAATTTTTTATGTATGCTAAATGATAGGGACAAAAATATTTTCTAATAAGGGGCATAGATATATCTTTCAATCACTTTTATGACAGACAAGTGGATAAGATGACAAGTCTAATTTCCCTTATTATAAAAAACACTAGTGTCACTATCACTTTCTTTTATGTAGAATGATCAAATAAAGTTAAAAAAAAAAAAAAAATGAGAAAAGAGCAGCAGAAATGAGACAAGAACTGTACTTAATGGTGAGTATGGTACAAAGTGATGGTTGTTGAACACTTTGAATGGGAAACTTAGAAAAGAAAAGCTATTGAAATACTATATATTGCATATTGGTGTGACCCAATAAGCATATGAAAAGTTAGATATTGAAAGAAAAAATATCTCAGTCGAACCATTTCCAGTCATCCAAATTGTGGTGAAAAATAAGATACCATGAAAAGATAATCTCAGTAGAGGCATCTCTAGTCTTAGATAGATATGAAGTATGTAAAGTTTCACCATCAAGTAATAATCCATGCTATATAATCTTCGATTCTAAATTTTGATGAATATAAGCCATTAATTTTGAAACTGTTAGAATGTGTCGATGAAGGAACATCTCCTCTTTTTAACACACAGAAGGCCTCATCATCATTTCTATTTAGACATCATCTATTTTTTTTATAAATAAAGTCAGAACTTCAGCTATGTTTGAATGAAGAGAAGTTAAAGTAGGAGGTCCTTCAAAAATAGAAAAAAAAACTTTTATCACTTTTTTCTTTTCTTCGAGAAGATGCTTGTTCTCCTGGGAGAGGTGAACACTAAACACTACCTTCTCTTCGAAGAAGGGAAATTGTACTATTTGTGAGCCTACTTTATAGAAGTCTCTCCACATCTCTTCATCCAAATACAGCCACTACACATTGTTGTGATTGACTAATCATACTCTCATGTATGAGATTCCATTCATTTGTTCCCTAGCACAACAGTGGCACAAGACATGCATGCTCATATAAAATGGTATGCCTTTTAGTGTCAATAACATAAAGGAAAACATTACCAGTGGTCATGAGAGCGGATTTGATGGCAGCTGGTGACCATTCAGGGTGAAAACTCTTAACATATGCAGCTGCACCTGAAACATGTGGGCATGCCATAGATGTTCCGGAGAGTATACTGTATTGCACAGATCTCTTATCTCCTATTTCATCTGTCAAGTGAGCAATCGGTGAAAAGGCTGCTATTATGTCGACCCCTGGAGCAGTTACGTCAGGCTATTGAAGAAAAACAATATGAAAATGTTGTTAGCTATTAACTTTTCTTATTTTTAGTTTGAACAAGAAATGTGGAAATGAATAGAGACACCGGTATTTTTAATAATGAGAAGGAACAGAGTTGTCATTTCGTCCACTTGTCAAGTAGTGAAAAAGTAGACTGATGACTTTATCAATTTCCCAAAAACATCAAGTTAAGTCATGAATTACTACCAACCTTAAGTATGTTATTTGAGATGCTGTTCGGACCTCTAGATGAGAAGGAGGCGACTACTGGGGCCATTGAGTCATCAATGGATTCGCTCTTTAATATTTGCACTTGAGGTTCTCTGTTCAATGAAAATAAACAGTGTTAGATCATTTCAAATGTGTTCCACATTCAAGTTTTGTGGAATAAGCCGCTTCTAGAGTCCACACTAAACAATTTTCCCTAGAATTAAATAATTTTACAATCTTTCTAAACGGTTTAAAGGATCTCAAGCACTCAAATTTGAATAATTTTACAATCTTTCTAAACTGGTTTACATGACCTCAAGCACTCTACACTTTCAAATTTGATGAGACATGTCTCTGTAGCAGACACTGAACATCATGGATAAGGTCAAGATCATCTGTCAAAAAGTAAATCACTAATAGAAATCAACAACACATGTATAGCAAGCGTAAATCACAATGAACTTGTGTTGGATGTGCTTAAATTATTTCAACTTCAACAAAGAGGGAGAGGCTACACTACACCCAGGTTGATAGCCTGCTTGGCTGTTTGGGTCTATGTGGGATCGAATTTTTGGTAATACAAACCACTGAAAAGGTTGATTTTTCATTTAAATTTAGATCCAACTTGAATTTATATTTATGTCATGAATCTTCACTGTTGGATTGATTACTCTTGATAAACTACTTATTCAATTGCTTTATTTCAATCTTAAAAAGCAGTGATTATAATGCTTCAATACTCTCCATTTTGAACAGTTTGATAGTCTCGTAATGTTCTATCCAACTATTCAAAATAGATCTTACTCACCAATATGACCCATCAAAGCACCTATACTTTGAGCTGCACGCATGTTAAACTTTCTACAATAGACAAAGGTTAAGAGAACTTCATTTGCTTACTTTGTGGTGTTCATGTAAGATACAATCTTGTTGCCATCGGTTGGATCCACAGCAGTAGTAGGCAATGGATAAGGGAAAGAAAAATCAGCTTTTCCTGAAACTCCTGTGATTTGTCCTAGAGCACCGGCTGAAAAACTTCCATCAGTGTTGGGGAGTTCGTATTGGAATTGGTCGCAAAACACAATCTTCCCTTCTACCAATTTCTTATCCAAGCAGAGACAAGAGCTGAAAAATTTAAGCAATGCTTGATTTCTTCTTTCTTTTCTGTTTTTTTTTTTCTCTAAAGATAAGTGATGTGATACTTGATTTCGTCTACACCACTAATTTAAAGAAAAAATTAATGAAATAAAATCAAAGAACCAATATCATAAAACTACTGACCTTGCAGAAGATGGGCTGTCACAGCTTGTTGAAGCATTTGTTGCATGTATTAAGGGAACTACCTTGGTTGAGTTGAATGTGTTAATTGCTCGACCCTAATAATTATGACAGAATTAACTTGTCAAACAAAGACTTTTGATTATCTAAATATGCATCAACAATCCTTCCAATGACTGTTGAAGTATCACATTAAGACTCAAAATTCTATGGTGACCAATTCACTTTTAAGTTTTCAAAAACTCCAAAGACAAAGGAGTATGAACTATCAAATCATCCTCAAAAAATGGGTATTTTTGTTATTCCCACGTTGATAAATATGGCAAATTTTGAATTAATGAAACACCCATCCTTGAAAGATTTGGCACTTATCCAGTAGAGTTAACACAAACCACATGTGAACTGACTACTGGAGGAATTTTTGTTTCATGTCATTGGACTGCCTAAGTAGTATTTTTGTGAAAGTGTTGTTTTCAAAATCATCTTTCAATGGATTAGGAAGCAAATTTAATTGGAAAAAAGAAGAAGAAATGTAGTGAGAAATGTTGATCACCAAAAATGCAGTGCCATCCCCAATTATGGCTTTGGTGACGATTCGCCTGTCCATGCTACTTGCTGCCACAGTAAATACCCATGGAGCAACACTTTGTATAGATCCAGCTCCCGGACCGGAATTTCCAGCAGACTGAGAGGTGAGGATACCTTTTTGCATGGCGTGAAATGCACCAATTGCCAAAGAATCAGCTGAGTAATTTTTGGCAAAAGGATACCCTATAGAAACGGAGATAATGTCGACACCATCAGCAATGGCATCGTCGAAAGCGGCTAAGATGCTGGAATCAGCACAACCTTTATCAGTGCAGATCCTGTAAACTGCAATCCTAGCAGATGGCACTCCTCCCCTTGCATTCCCTTCTGCAAGACCAAAAAGACTCGCTCCCTTAACCTCTCGACCAGCCACAGTTGATGCAGTATGTGATCCATGGCCATCATGGTCCCTTGCAGTATCCAAAGTGGCCTCAAGAAGCTTGTAATACCGAGCTCCAATAAGCTTGCTGCAAATTGTACATTTCAGAGAGTTAAACTCACATTTATAAGTATACATTTTTCCCAAATTATTATCAAGCTAGAGCAAATTCTAGCTACACAACTCAGTTGTGCATTTAGGCCCAGTGCAAAGATGTTTTTCCCCCCACCTGACACTTACAAACACAAGACCCAAGTTGACATACACTACATACAAATTCCTTGACTTTCCTAAACTTAAAAATATAAAAAAAAAATTCACTTCCCTTCAGTTCTCGAAAGTCATTTTTAGTGGATCACGTATTCAATAGAAAACATTTTCAATAGATTCATTACCACTCTGTTTGATGACTAGAGTCTAAGTGACTATATATGAGACATCAATGTCAGAATAAGCATTTCACTTCTTCGAAAGCCCTTGGACGGAAAACAATCAACCTATTTTGGACTTCCATTATGTAAAAAATTCCTTTTTGAGTTCATGAAGTGATTGTTCGATATCAACAGAAAATAAATTAAATCCACCCAAGTCTAATATCAAAACACACAAAAGAACTTTCATAGGTTTAATGATGAGATAGTGTATGCTGAGACACACCAGATCAGAAAATTACTGAAGTCATCATTGAATTACATGCAATATCAAATAGGGAAATGTTTTTAAGTGAAATTCATCTATCAAATTGAACATTATATTAAGAGAGAAACTAACTTGTTGCAAGTGAAATTTCCTTCAGTTTGGCAAATTCCTCTCCATTTCTTTGGGGGAGGTCCCAAGTCCCTCATCATTGAAGCTTTCTGATTCTGGCCAAACTCCGGTGTCAAGCATGCCAACAATGACATTACTCTCTACAATTGGGTCTCTTTTGACTGTCACTGGAAAACTGAGAAAATCCCAAGATCTTGTTGTGTGAAGTTGTTGCATTTCACTTGGGAATACAGATACCACACCTTCCATGCCTGCATTCATGAACATTCATACTAAAATTCAATTTGGGATATGCATGAAATTTTAACTAATTTTTCCATAGTATTGAGTGTATAAGAAGAATGGAAAAACTAAGTTCGAAATAATAGAAGAAATGCTTTTATAATGATAACGATAATGATAATGATAATGATAATGATAATGATAATGATACGATTGTAACTATTTAAAGTTATATTGTATTCACTGACTTGCAATCTTTTGTTGCTCTTGATATGTTAGCTTTGCTACGAATCCATTGAAACTCCTTTTGTAGCTATACACAAAAGATTCTTCTACTGAGCTGCCATACAAGAAACAAGTACAATCAATTGAAATTTGTTTAAGAAAAAATATTTAATTGTAGGTATATTTCAATACTACTATAAGAAAGGGTTATCAAAAATTTAAGGATAAAAAAAACAATACAAAGTAATTAAAATATGAGAGATTCAAAAATTATACTAATTAATACATAGTGCTAATTTTTCTTGTAATCGGGTATTGTGCTAATCTTCACCTAAATGTGGTGTAGGTTTATATGTCTAGCAGTTGCCCATGTCAACAAACTATTTAATATTATTTTAAAATTCAGCTTTAGTAAAATTCCTAACTGAAATTTAAGAATAAGTCAGAATCTACAAATATGATAAATCCTTTCAAGAAAATTAGGTTTTTTTTACGATCAAGGTGTAGAGACCTTTTAGAGCACCCTAACTAATTATCAGGATATATGCAAACCTCCCTACCCATATACTAGAGCTGAAATCGGGCCGAGTCGGGTCAGGTTTTTTAAAACCCAACCCAACCCGACCTGACTCAACCCGAAACCAGACCTGACCCGCATTTTGAACATACTTTAGCCTACTTTTTACTGGGTCGGGTCAAGTTAACTCAAAAATCTCTCAACCCAACCCGACCCTAATTCAATGCGGGTTTCTAACTTCTCAACCGGACCCGCATGATTTTCAGGTCGGGTCATGCGGGTTCGGGCCAAAACCCGACCCGAGTTTCACCCCTATCTGAGTAACTCTATGGAAAGTAGCCCTTTGAGGTGAAATGAGAGCCGAACTTAAGACTCCCACTTCCCAAAGTGGGTTTCTGGCCATCACTCCAATGACTGAGTTCTAAGAAATCCACTCAGTTCTAAGAAATCCACTCAATGCTTCAAGCCAACTTCACTCAATTGAATTTGAAGTGAGACAGCTCACTGTGTTTTAGACTATTTCATTTAATTAAATTTGTAACAGACATTTTTTATGATATACCTGAATATCAATCCAATGTGATTAAATAAAATGAAATTTTAACATCTACTGATATTCAAAATTCATACATTAAATAAAATCAAAATAGAAAAAAAAAACTATATATCAATGATATGTCTTCTTCCTTACCAGTTCTGGAGGGCACTTTTTAGAATGCTGATGTGATGAGACTCAGGCAAGTATTGTATCTCAGCATCAGGTAGGGCTCCCATATACACAATGTAAACCTAAGGACAATTGAATATGAGTAAGAATTTGCAAATACTTGCATCCATAAAAATGTCTATTATTATGGTTTTAAAACACTAGAGGGCCAATATACCTTTACACGTTAGTTCATTTGACCAATTTTATATTGAAACATTCTTCTAAACATTTTAAGTTATATTTAAAAATTAGAAACTAGAAATTAAAAACATTTTTTTAGTGACCCTTCAAATGTTTTAAGGACTTAATAAAATATTAAATTAAAGTATGAGGTTAGTAAGAAAGCAAACAATGGTGTTATAGAATGGAATTATTGTGATTTCTATTTATTTCTCCTTATGCTATTATATTATTATAAAGTGATGTGTCAAACATGTATTTATAGTAGAGTGTAATAAATCAATTAAAATCTTTGCTAAAATTATTTTCAAAAGCATTTATGTTCCGACTAAATTGAAAATCTATTGAAACTTTTTGATAGGGAGGCAGGGTAGGCCTTGAATGGACTAAATCCATTGTCATCATGGTAAATGCACAGTGGGTCAAATATTATCATTTTGATAGAGGAATTAGGGTAGATGTCTCATCCGACTAATTTTCAGACATATGTAAATCTCTCAATCTATGAAAAGTGACCTGTTGGGACAGAGTGTGAGTCAAACACAAGATCTCACAACTTGAAACGAGCTCTTGGCCGCCACTCCAACCCATTGATCTTAACTCATCCTTCAAAAATCTACCTACTTGAGTGTTCCAAACTTCCAATGGGCTTAGAATGCTTGCGCCCTAGGTTTCAATGAATCTAATTCTAAGTAGGACATGCTTAAAATATATGTGATACTATTTGGCAAACAATATAAAAATGATATTTTTAGTGAAAGAGAAAAAACTATAAAATAAATAAAAATCAAAAATAATTTTTAAACAAAATATTTTAAAGTTTGAGGACCAGACCACTTTAAAGACTGGCTAACGTCCAACTAAGTTGAACTGCATGATTCGATTTGATTTTAAAAAATATTGAATTTTTTTTTTAATTTATGTGTAGGAAATCGTGGGATACCTAGCATAAAACTTTCACGGGTGGACCCCTACCCCTAAGGTACACCAAGTTAGACCATTGGGGGCTCAAACACGTGACCTCCCGCTTCCTGAGGAAGGGAGGTAACTAACTGAGCTACACCCAGGGTAAAAAAAAATATTATATATATATATATATATATATATATATATATATAAATATATATATATATATATATATATGGATTGTTATTGAATTTTCAATGCACACATGCATGTACTTCACCTTACATTATCATGTAATGTGCGATATCTTACCTGTCTTTCTTCATCAAGAGCAAGACAGAGATTGTTGAGAGTTGCTAAGAGGGAGGCCAGCAAAAGAAGAAAGGAAGGATGGTTTATGTTAGCCATTAGCTGAAACTGAGCAACAAAGTGTCGAGTTACTGTTCTCTGTATGTTGACATTCAATTTATAGACTGAAAATTGTAACGCTCTCATCAGAAACTGGGCTTTTTGTGGGCCAGGAACGTAGTTCCCATTAAATACATTCCAAAATTATTCAGGCCCATGTGAATCACTGCCAAAAATTTATGAAGACAAGTTAAAAGTCAAAGAGCATTTTGTAACTCCTTAAGTTTTGTAATTATGCGTGGAAGTCAACTAGGCCAGGTACTAGTTATTGACTGGGTTCAAGAATGAAAAGCCCAAACATGCAAGCCAAGCTGGGCTTCGTTGGCCCAACCTAAATGTAGGCTTGGAGTTAAGGTCGAGCTTGGATTTTATGCTTAGTTTGACATTTCTTGCTAAAGTAGAATTTTAAAGTTTTATTTTCGATTATAATAGGAGTGAAGATTTTGGTCTACACGTGTGGATCGTATAAGCATAGTATTGGTCAATGTGGTGACACGTATAATCATAGTATTGGTCAATGTGGCTGACAATGAGTCGTATTGCATCCACCAATACGATATATTATTGACCATTTATATATATATATATATATATATATATATATATATATATATATATTTAAAAAAAGATGCATTTAACAAGTTTAGGAGCAAGTTCTCCAAATTTGAAAGGTCTTTATCAATTCCAAATATTTTTTATCTCAAAACTTGTCCATTTTAAGTATTTTCATCATTTTTTTTTTGAATTTATGCTCTACGATAATCTCCATTTTTAGTTTTTTTTTAAATAATTGAATGAAAATTTGTAATCAATGCTTATGGAATTGAACGAAGGTGACTTAATGTGATTGATATAGTTTGTAAGGTGACTTTTCAAGATTTTTTTTTCAAAATATTCATGAAATTCAGATTTTTCTAAGATAATTCTTATTTTGGAGTTTCATGTGAAAAAAATAATGAAATGAGATACAAACTTTCATGGAATTAAATAAACAGTATTTAATGCAATTGCTATAGTTTTTAAGGTGTTTGTATGATTTTTTAATATTTCAACATTTTCATAGAATGCATATTTTTTATGACAAAAAAATTAAGAATTGTACTAAAAGACTCATTTTAACATGGTTTGGGTTAGGTTCAGGCGTCGAAAAATCGGCCTTTGCCGAGATTTTTTCACTCTCCTCAATTTTTTTTAAATATCGGTGGCTTTTTTTTGAAAAAAATCATTTAAAAAAAATAAAAAAATGCTGCTTAAAAAAATAAAAATATCAGATGATATTCGTATGATATGGACAAATATCGATCGAGATATCGGCCGGGCTCACGATTGATTTTTTTTTTAAAAAAGAAATCGGCCGATATTCGATCGAGATCTCGGCCATATCGGCTGAATTGTTTTATCTCTGGCCTGATACTGTGCATATCAGCCGAGATATCTCGGTCCTTGAAAACCCGAGATATCTCGGCCGATACAAACATTATCAGCCGAGATTTATACACCTGGTTAGGTTCATTGAAACCCGTTCCAACTAACCTGAGTTTCAGCCTTAATGAAAAGACATCAAATGTAACAAAGAGGTAATTAAGTGAAGAAAAACAATGTATATTCTGAAATCCTTGAATCGTAAAAAAAAATACTTTTGTAATGATAGAGTTTTTAATTAAATCGAAATTGATTTAACAGTTTCTAATTAAATCTCAATTAACTTAAAGAATTTTGAATTTATTTGACAACATAATTTAAACCTATAAAAATTTAATCAACTCAGATATCCTCTACTTTTTAAATGACCAATCAACTTAAATATATTTATAAAATAATAATAGACAAATAAATGAAAAAAATATAATAAAAACCCAAACTCACTCGCTCACCTTATTCTCTCTCGACTCATCCCTCACACCTGCACTCGATCCCGATTCCCTCACTCGCCTTTCCCACTCCTCCCCTCTCCCTCTCCCTCTCTCTCTCCCCCCTGCACTCCCTTCACTTCTCCCCTCTCTCTGTCTCGGCACTTCTCCCATCTCTCTCTCTCTCTCTCTCTCTCTCTCTCTATATATATATATATATATATATATATATATATATATATATATATCCCTCCCCTCTCCACTTCTCTATTTCCATCTCAATTGCACGCTCTCTCTCTCTCTCTCTCTCTCTCTCTCTCTCTCTCTTTCGATTCCACACTCTCTCTCAAAGCTCTCTCCCAAATCCGACACTCAAATCCCCAAATTCCCAAGTCCCTGCTCGTCGACTTCCGCCCTCTCCCTCCTCTCCATCTCTGCCGTCGCCACAGCCGCTCCGATCGTCCATCACAGCCGAGGTACTCTCCATCTTCCCTTTCTTATGACTTCCTTTCTCCCTCACGAAGCGATGGCATGTGCTTTATTTTGAATTATTTTACCGTGGAAGTTTAATTATCCTGAAGTGTAGGGAATAAAATGTCAGTTGTGATTTGCATTCTAGTTTAAATATTGAAAAATTAAAATGATTTGTGATATTTTATTGAAGATTTTTTAGATATAATGAAGCACACCTTGTATAGTTGAAAATTAATATCAAGGCTCACAAATAAATCACACCATACGATTTAATTTCTATCTTGTTTATATTATTGATTGGTGTATTGGAAAACAACATGGTTGTTTCCAATTTTTGTTTACAAATCCCATTTTTTGTTCTGACGGATTTGAATTTCTCCCCTTGCCTTCACAGTTTTTCCTCTCGCACACATCTCCCCTTTGCTAGAAGAAGAAGACGACTCGGGCAGAGGTCAGGTATCATTTATCATTTCCTTGATATACTTCTCTCTCTCTCTCTCTCTCTCTCTCTTGTTAGTCTTTTGAACTGGTATCGGTAGAAATAGAACTGTCTTCCTTTTGGATTTGGGTTGTGATTTGGATACTAATCTGCATCCGAATCAAACTTGGATCTGGATCCCGATCATTCTATATGACTACCTTGCCATCTAAAATGACTGTTCGGATGCATGGAAAAGAAACTTTCTTGAGTTCAAATTGGAAATAGGCTAACCAGTTGACATTAAGAATTTATTATTTTCCCAAGTAACCAATTCATTTCCTGGGCATCCAAATGGAGCCTCTAAGCTAAAAATGGTTTGGTTTCCAGGACTTTCATTTTCGTGTATCCAATCAGATCCTATAAAGAAATGTACTTTTCGTGGATAATAGATATTTGTCAACCAAGCATAGTTAAAGATTGGGTATTTTTGGAAAAAGGAAATTGTTTTTTTTTTCAAGAAAAGTAGTTTACTTTCAATGCATCCAAATGGAGCCAATAATTGAATGATTCTAAGAAATTAGATCGTGCAACTGGTTCTTAGATGTGTTTGGATGTCCATTCCTTGTTGAACAGAGCGCTGACACTGTTGCATCCCCAAATATAGTTTTTGTAGATACATCTCATGGCCAAGCGGAGAGCTAAAAGGACTGTCAAGAAACTAACTTCAACGGTCGATAGTGGCAATGTTTCTGGGGAGCTGCAAGTTGAAAAGCAGCTGCAGGCATTGAGTGACCGTGAAGGTAATTTGCTTCTTTTTTATTTTTTCAAATACAAGGTTCATTTAGCAGAACCAGAGAACCAGGAAGGAAGCTAAGGAAAAAGGAAAACACAGCAGACAGAAACACAGTCAACAGGAAAGAAACTGAGAAAGTGTAGAAAACAACTTAGGGAAAGGACAAAAACTAGCTGCTAAGATAAACTACTGCAACTAGGATCTTCAATCACTAGAGTCTCTAGGGGAGTATCCTCGATCAGAATTCCCTTTCCTTTGTCTTTAGCCTTGCTCTGTCATCCATGATGCTTTTTTCCCTGTTATGCTAATCCTCTTCCTCCCCCCCTCCATCCCCCACTGCCTGCCCGCCACCCTACAATTGATTCTAAAAGCTGGTTTCTCCACAACCTTAAGGAGTTGTTTCTCTGCCACTCTCAACTCTGTCCATTGCCTCACAGGAATCCATCTGTGCCTGAAATTGCCCATACCCGGGAGCATCAAGGTCATTGATGTTCAGAATTTCAAGTCTTTCATAAACAAGAGGAACCACTTCACCATTATCACAGAAGTGGAGCCCTATCAATGCAGGTTCTGCAATCAGTGGCTGCCATTGATCTGATTGCTTTTGGGATGGTGAGTTCACTGGTGGTCCATCTTGATAAGTCATCTGCAACTGTATTAGCTGTCTCTAGGCAGTGCATGAGTTGGATGCTTGGCATAGATGCAACAATGCTGCAGATATCAAATATGCCAAATTGATCTACTCGGCCTTTTCCCGCTGTTTATGAGTTCATCGTCTCCATGAAGATCCCACCAAATCCACTATCTGATCAGAACCAAAGATTGAATCATCAAAATTTAATTTTATTCAGCTAGGGAGAGTAGGAACCCAGTTGCCATTGTTGCTAGAGTTCCTAGGTATCTGCTTTCCTTACCTTGTCCAAATCAAACAATTAGATTGTTCGTGAATGATGAAAGCATTCATGTTTCGAACTATACTGCCAGTAGACTGACTTTTAATTGCAATATCTTTTCTCCTTTTTGCTTCATTTCATGTTGTAGTTGAATAAAGAAGCCTTTTGTTAATTGTGTTTGTTTCTACTGTAGATCTGAGGAGCTATTATTTAAGCCCATTTGGTGTGTATGAGCTACTTTCTGTTCTGGTTTCTACTGTTCATAAATGGTCAATGTTAAAAAAGGTTATAGAACTCCAAGAAGAGTATTACAATGATAAATTCCCATCTATTGGCATTAATCTGAAATATCCTGCATATATTTCTTCTCTGCATCACAGATAAGCCAGAATTTGGATTTTTATAGAGGAAATATCAAAGCAGTAGTATTTTTGTGATCATTCTGAGATTCTGTTTATGAGATTTTGTTGGCTTACCAAATACCAAATAGGAAAAATTCTGAAGAACATCCTAGGCATTAAAAAAACTGATTACTGGGATCCTTTTTCTTTCTTTTTTTGAGGGTTTTTTTTTTTATCTCACTCCATCCCCCTTCTTTGAGAGAGAGAGAATCTGCTTTCTGTAGTAACTTCATTCTCCAATAACAATTTTTAAAAGTGGAGACTTTTCATTTTCACTTAGTTCATAAGACGAGTCTATAGCATAGTTGCTAAGTGCTCATTGTTTCAACCATAGATGTTGTGGTTTCAAGCATATGGGTGTTAGATAGGCAGCTGGCCTATGTGACTGTAGTAGCTTTATAATTTTGTTGTCTATGATAGCTTTATCCTCCAATAATTTTTAAATATGGATGTCATTAATTTTACTTAGTTCATAAGACAAGCATAGAGCATTGTGGGCTAGTGCCTTTTATTTTTTCAATCATAAAGGTTGTCGTTTCAAGTCTTATGGGCCGATAGGCAGCTGGCTCATGAAAAACAAGTTACCAATTCCAATTATGAGTGCCAACCCTAGATAGATGGGATAATAACATTCATATGGTAATGTTTCTCTTTTTCATTTACAGTTCAACGTCTAATCACGGCAATTCAGTCTATTCGTGATGCAGAAAATGAACATTTGCTGACTCAATTGCGTCTGCTTCGGTCATATTTTAGCAAGGATCAGCTTGAAACCCCTGCATTACAATTTTTCAAGGATAATTTTCCAAACCTGTCAATAACATTAAATGAAAATGAGGATTTATTTGATCTGGAATGGAAGGCTAAAGATGGCAATGTACCTGTAAATGATGACAATGAAAGGAATGCGTGTGCATCACTGCCTCATGAGACGTCAATAGCATATCCTCCTGACTGTATCACTGCCATGCCAGATATTAATGGCTTCAACTTTTCAACTCAAGCAGGTCTGAATATACTATGTAGGTTGATTTTTATGTCATATGATTGCTCTTATAATTTAGTATGTTCAGCAGGTCTGAATGTACTATGGGGGCTATTCTTTTTAATATCATAATGAGTTACTACTTTTTTGGCAGTGAAAGCAAGCTTTTTAGGGGCTGCAAGCTTGCAGATTCCAGATTTTGTATGTATATTGACCACTTTGTTTACTTCAAAGATCTTTAATGTGAAATCTTTCAAAAAAAAAGAAAAGATTTTTAATGTGAAAAAGAATATGATGCTATATATCCACTCCATATGTAGATCATTGTTGTTAAACTTTTACGATATATGATTCGTATCTTACGATTCATACGATATGATAAGAGCAACGATTCGTATCTATTAACAAACTTTACGATTCGTATAAATAATAGAATCAATAGGTTATTATGAGTACGAAAGCATGAAATATTTTGTTTTAATGGTTTTTAAGGCTTGATTTGATGGGTATTTAAGACTTTTCGATTTTAGTTCATTATTAACTTTTCACAGTATAGTTGGATTATATACTAGTCTTATACTTTTGGGAGTTTGAGTATTGAAATTTGAGTTCCAATGAATTGATTATTTAATATTCACTTAATATTGAAAGAGAGTTGGAGAATTGGTCATATTATTGCATTTTAGATATATTTTATGTTATTCATACGTTAAATATTTTTTAGAGGAAACACTTATGAATTTTACAGTTCTATGATTTACGGTTTAAGATGTATAATAATTTTACAATATGATTCAATTTTCACAACATTGATCCAGACGCAGCACAGATATATATGAGATACACTGTACATTCTACTGGATCTTATTGTAGATGCACCATATGACATTCACTTTAGTTCAATGATCCCTTGAGTAGCCTCAAATTTGGGAGCTTTCTTCTGTTTTGCACACAGACATTGATTAAGGACCTTCCACCTTACTTACTGCATAGAAAGTCCTCCACTCTATACCTAGTAGGGCTGCAACTCGGGTCGGGCGGGTTGGGTTCCTTAAAATCCAATCTGACCGAATAGACCAGAATTCTCAATCCGAATTTCACAACCCGACCCGACCCGACCTGAATTCTAATCTGAATCAACCCGAATTCTGACCCGACCTGCATTTTGAACCCATTTTAGACTAATTTTAGCCGGGTCGGCTCGGGTCGGGTCAGGTCGGGTCGGGTTAACTTATAAAATCCTCAACCTGACCCGACCCAAATTTCATGTTGGTTTTTATCTTCTCAGCCCTACCCGATTTGCTGATCCGAAATTCTCGACCCGACCCTCATGATTTCTCAGGTCGGGTCATGCGGGTCAGGCCAAAACCCGACCCGAGTTGCAGCCCTAATACCTAGTGTCATTCTACAAGTAGAGCTGAGCTGATAACAGTTGTTATCTACAAGTTGTGCCATATCTCTTAATGTGGACTCTGTGAAAGCAAATGTGACACTGTATCCTTGTCTTGACATGTATTTACATGACATGCACTTACGACGTTCCTACTTTTTTTGAAATTTCCTTTCCTAGATTTTGGAGGAAACATCTGAAACTCTAAAGCTAGGATTTCAAGATACTCTTCAAACTCCTGGGGTATGTAGTTACTTAAAAGTTCTCTCAGATTTCTGTGTCTCATGTCATTTGAATCCATATGGTGATGTTTCAATTTGAAGATTCTATACAATGTGAAACTCTGTTTATATAGGTTTTGGATTTGATCTTTTAGACGTTAATGACAGGTGACTAGCCAAAGGTTATCTATTGGAATAACCCCTAAAACTAAAAGACTACCAAAGCATGGTGAGATATTGTTATCAGTTCATGGTTCACCTCTCGGGGTCTATAGGGAAGACAACATGGAAGCAATACATGGTATTACCCTTCTTCCATCTACAAAGATTTTTTAACCCTCTTTGGTTTTGTCCTCAATGAGTAACTGACTTGTAGTTTACAGAATCTCAGGAGGAATGATGAAGTCGATAATTACTTCATGTTGCAAATCATCAGTTCGTATTGAATGTCATCCAAGCTGGCCATGCTAATGTACTCCTTCCACTTTCATATCCCAAGATGGTTTACTTGAAAATATGCTTCCAATGATCCCATGCCCATATTATTTCCGTTGTCTGCAAGACATGTTGGTTCTAGTTGTATATTAACAAACAGTGCAAGGACTGTTATATTGTGTTTTACCCATATCTCATGACACCTTATGTGTAGTGTTGCAGCAGTACAATGTATCACTGGTGAAAATGTCTTTAAACAGTTATGTGCTAATGGAAATGTAGAATGTTACCTTTCTCTATGGCCTGGGAGAAACTCCAGACACAGCAAACAGCCCAACGTTTTTTCAAGAAAGCAGGATTGTGTTTCTCCTGTGCAGAATTTGTCATGATAATCTGCATTGGCAGGACTCTATCGATATCTCTATTTAAACCCCATTTGTGCAAAAGCCAAAACTTCTTCCCTAGGGCTTGAGAATGCCCAGAAAAAAAAATTGAGCTTCTAAAGAGCTCTGGAGAGATCTCCTTTTATTCTTTCATATTTTTTCTTTTTGAAAATTTATGTAAGCCATAGTATAGGGGAAACACTTTTCATTTTTACATTTTTAGCTTGTTACATTGTTCTTTGGGGTCTCGGAAGTCGGAACCAGGGATTCAAAAAACGGTGTCACCGATATATCGGCCGATATGTAAATATCGGCCGATATGCGATACAGGTGATATATCGGCCGATAATTTTATCTCTCATACCGATATCGGCATTTTCTCTCTCCTCCGATATCGGAACCGTGAAAAAACCACAAAAAACCGTGATGAATAGTGATGAACTGTGACAAAACCGCAAAAAATCGCAAAAAACCGTAAAAAACCGTGAACCCCCTGAGAATCGTAAATCCTGAACCGTGGAAAACCGCGAAAAACCGTGAATATCCCTGAGAACCGTAAACCGTGGAAAACCGCGACAAACCGCGAAAAATCGCAAAAAACCGTGTAAAAACCGCGAAAAACTGTATCGGTGTTTTAAATTTTTTTTTTTTTAAAATACCGATATTTATGAATATCAGCCAATATTGTGACCGATATTTCGGACCGAATATCGGCCATATCGGCCGATATTCGGTATGTACGGCCGATACTTATCGTATCGGCCGATATTACTCGGTTTAAAAAAACCGATATATATCAGCCGATACGATATGTATCGGCCGATATTTAAACCTTAGGTCGGAACAATGTAATGAGAATTCATGTGATGTCCATTTGGTTGCATGTATGGATGATTCTTGTTCAAGGATTTGTGCTTGAGGGGGCTTGTCTTTCCACATGTTATTGCTTTTATCGTATCTGATATTGGGATAATGCTATAACCATGATAATGATTTTGTTGATGCCGATGTTGATGGATGGCCACTGGCCAGCCATAGGCTGGAGTTGCATAATTTTCTGCATCAAACTATTCATAATGCAGATTTCTATGTGGAGATTAATGCGGTGGTGGCAAAGGCATGAATCATTTGTAAAGCCAAAATCATCTAGATAGTCATATCCAGAGATTTAAAATTCAGTATCGGTCAATATTTTTCTCTCATTTTTTTTTTTTATAAAAATGATCGATATCGGTCAATATTGTGATATTGGTCGATATAGTACGGCCGAGATATCGGCATCTTGGCCTATAGTTGGACCCGTGGTCATACCTAATCAACTATTGGCTTTATAGCTTCGAAAATCGATGTAGGGTGTGGGAATTTAAAAGATCAAAATTGTATACTTCTAATTCTATAATGTGTAATTCTGTAGGTGATTTAGACTTAATTTTAGCTCTTCACTGTTAAGTATTAACCCTTCACTCCTTTGATTATGGGTGTAAACAAGTTGTGTTCACACTAGGCTTATGATGTTCCAGTCCCAAGCCCAATGTTGACTAAAACAAGAAGCTCAAGCTCGAAGTAAGCTTGAAAGCTATTATAGGGTCAAGCTGAGCTCACACAGGCACCCCTAGGGATCTTTCATTTGTTTTTTTTTTAAATTCTTCATAATGGAAGTCGGGAATTTGATTATAGTTCTAAAGGACCTGGTGTTAGACATATAACATGTGGGAAACATGATACTCTTACTATTCATTTATTATGATTTTGTATATATCTTTGTGTTTTTGTATTTTAGTAAATCTATAGGTTATTTTATGTCATAAAATATGGTCTACAACTATTCATCGTTTGGAAAATGTCACATTGAAGTCAATGCAGCATTTATTGAGTTGAGATAGAGAACTTCTTCCAAAGAACTTGAGGGAAAATTGAAATCTTTTCATTAAAATAAATATTATTATTTTTAGATTAAAAGCACTGAAGTTACATTCAGAATATGTCAATGTATAATTTGACGTTGCCCATTAGATGATTTTCAATGGGTCTATATATCTTTGGGTTGAGTGTGTATATAGTGACAAATAAATGAGATAAAATTTCATCTATCAAATCATTTTTGTCTTTTATTTGAACCTTAAAAAATTAAATATTGTAGGGTCATTTATTTTTCATAACTCTTCTAACTAAGCTACAATAATTGAATGATAGAGTTTTTCCAATATTTTCTTCTCTATATAATATTTTCCAATAATTGAATGATATTGCCAACTTCTTCTTTAGAGAAAATAACTAATATAGCCTTAGCAAAGTAGCTCATATAATCCGTCAAAAAAAAAAAAAAAACTTCATTGTACTTTAAAAATCACCACTTCAGCTCCATGTCTCGTTTGTGGATTCTGGAGTCCGGTTGCAGCACGACGAAAGCAGTAAGTCTTCAGGTATTTTCCTATGTTTCTTCTTTTTCCTCATTTCGCGAGAAAATCTTCTTTGGCTTTTTTACAAGAAGACTAAATTACAACTCTACAAGAGCCTTAAGCCCAAGTACTCAACTCCTTCGATATCTTGTCTTCTATTCATCAAGCGTTGAATGTGGAATGCTCGTTGGGTCTCGGTTAAGATGCGTGAGAGAAGGGTATGATCTCTACGACGCAGACATGGATTTCTGAATGTCTTTGATCCAAGGGTAGCTGTTGCATGCAGTTTTATGAATTTTTGCATTTTATGCATCTAAACCAAATCTTACTTTTTTTTTTGGGTAGAAATGCATTACCAAAAGCTCTTCTCGTGAAGCCATGTCCTGTTAACAGGGAGACAATGAATAGCTGGTGGGCTGGTAGTATTCCCATTGTTTGTATAAATGCACCACAGAGAAAGGATATTATTGAAACCAAACGGGCATTTGGTATAAGGGTCTTCACCTGTCACGACTGATTAAGAATTGAAGCTACCAGTAGGTGTTAGTTTTGTTCATCCCTTGTTTATAAAAGTGAAGGAGGATTTAAAATAGGGAAACTCACATGAGGATCGGTCCTTATATAAGCTCCATTAGGACCAGTGCAAATGGAGCCCACATGTGATCCATTTGGAGGTCTAACTAGAGGCTCTTCTCTACCCTTTGGGAGTGATACTCATTATTCACTCTACTCAACGAATGAACACACCCATGGATTGGAAATGTGGTTTTTGCGATGATGTAAAGGAGACAAATCAAGCCTGACCTTTGAGGTCTTGAAAACCATAATTAAAGGAGCCCAATCAAGCTGTTTCTTCTTCTTCTTCTCTCTCTCTATCCATACAAGGGCTTCTCTATGAAATGGGACGCACTCATCTCTTGGTCTGCATAGTCCATATGAAGACTGGTCCTCAGGAAATATTGAGAAAGAAAGATTTATTCTAGGCAGAGAAATGCATGCAAGTGTCCTACTTATAAAAAGGAGTTGTTCCATGTTGCTCTATGCCTTGCATTTATTGGTGCTTACTCATTACTGAAAGCTCTGTAGTAGTACCACCGTGATAAGATTGTTAATAGAGAAGTTGACTGCGGAGCATCTCCATGCCTTCTATTTCCGTGTTTTAGTTTATTTTAGAAAAGATAGTTATGTATTTTTCGTTTTTTAGAAGTTTTCTTATTTGGAGCAAGTTAACACTGTATAAGCCCCCTCTCCGGCAAAGGACACACGATGAAATAAAAATTGGAATTTTCGAAACCTGTCTTCGCTTGCAACGGTGCGACGGTAATTGTTGGAGAGAATCCAAGGCTCCATGGAATCGAAGCAAGGCGTGACCAGGTACTGTTCTCTTCCTCTCTTTCTTCTCTCTTTCTCCTTTCTTTTCTTCTTCTTTTAGCTTCCTACCAAACCATACCCCAACTCCTCTGCAGCTACAGCAATCCAAACACCGATCCCGAACCCAGTCTCTTTCCGCCATAGCTTAAAAAACCTCCCAAGACTGTCGCCCCTTTTCCAAACCCCTCCCAACACCTTTGCCTACTCCTAAACTCCATCCCATCAGTTTCGCCCCTTTCACTGAACCCTCCCCTTGCCATCGCCTCCTCTTCTTTGGTCTCTTCTTGCTTCCGTTCCCTCCTTTGGGCCCTTTTAAGGCCATCGCCACCCCTTCAAAACCGCTTTACCTTTGTCGCTTGCTTTCCTTGAGTCCCATAGCCTTTGCCGCAACCCCTCTTTCTCCCTCGTGTTGTTGCCGCACCAACATTCCTTTCGTTCCTTCCTTTCCTTTCGCCAGCTCCTTCGTATCCCCTTTTTTTTTGGTTTCAATTGAAACTCAACTTAGACCACACGTGTCTAAGTAATGGATTTCATCACCTAACCCTTTTTATTTTCTTTTATTTCCCATATACCCTCCGTATAGTCCACCATTAGCTATTTAAATTCATTTACAGATTAGATTCTAAATATTTTTGCATGTTTGTGGTAATTTATATTATTTTATTACACATACTTATTGATGATTTAATTTCAATCTATTTAAATTTAGAGTGTATTATTTTCATCCCTTTTAATTTTTAAAAAATCAAATTTAGACATTTAATCTTACCATGTACTTTTTCCTGCATCTAAAGTGTAACCGGATGGATATGAAAGTGGTGTAGGAATGCAGAACAATATTTGTGATGGAGTGGCATTAGATGTAGTTATTATCTTGTTTTTATTTAGCACATGGATGCTTTGCGTATAAAGATGTTTGTTCTTAATTGTTAAATGGTAAATGTTTGATAGAACTACTTCTGTCGTAGGCCTATTTGTAGAGCTGGACAATAGAAGAATGTGATTCTAGGTCGACAGGTAGCAAATTCTTGGGATGGTTGAGATCTGCATTCATGAGTGCCTTTCTGCATAAAGTACCAAACGGCTTCAAAAGTATTTCCACCATGGATAGTTAATTTCTACTTGTAGAATTTGTCAGAGAAGGATATGCTGTTGAATGTAATGGGAGCATCAGTTTTATCATTAGATCTCTTGAGAGCTGCTGGTTGCATTTAAAGATTTACTTGACATTGTGCATCTCAGTAGAAAAGTGAGAGAAAGATATGGTGTTGCCTGCAGAAATGGATGAAAAAAAAACTGCCAATGAATGAAAACACACAATTGTTATTTATCTTGTTTTAGAAGCTCCAGAAATTAGAAGTTTTATCGCAGGATATTATACATGGAAACACTTAAAAGTCTTTTAGGCATTATCACTAATGACATGAATTCAAGGATAGTGTCTTCAACAGAGAAAATTGTCATTTCCCTTCTTCAAGAGGTTTCCAACTTGAAAGAATTAAAGCAAGTTCATGCTCTTACCACTAAAAGAGGCCTTAATGAACACCGTTCTGTACTTTGTAAATTGATTAGCTTTTCTTCTCTTTCTGCTCGGGGAAGTCTTGGATATGCCAGGTCAATTTTTGATAACACTGCCTTGGAAGATCCATTTCTGTATAACACCATGGTTAGAGCTTATTCTCAGAGCATTTTTCCAGTAGAAGCAATTCAACTGTATAATAAAATGCAGTACAGAAACATAAAACCTGATCATTTTACTTACCCATTTGTCCTCAAGGTCTGTGCTAGGCTTTCAATGTCAGAAGAAGACAATGCCTCTATTTTTTCCAAAAAGGGCACTGAAGTCCATTGCAGGATTATTCAGTTGGGTCTTGATTTTAATTCATTTATTCAGAACTCCCTGATGTTCATGTACTCTCAATGTGGAAGCCTTGATCTTGCACGTCAGATTTTTGATGAAATGTCAGAAAAAACCATTGTTTCATGGAACACCATGATTGTTGCATATGACAGAAGCAATGATTTTCAATCTGCAAACTCACTGCTTGAACAGATTCCTGAAAAAAACGTTGTCTGTTGGAATAATCTGATCAATAGGCATGTTAAGGCAGGAAATGTTGAAGCTGCATGGAGAGTCTTTGAAATGATGCGTGAGAGGGACGCAGCTTCGTGGAACATAATGATCGCTGGTTACATCCAGAGAAGAAATTACTGTAAAGCATTGAATCTCTTCCACCAGATGCAGAATAGTGGAGTCAAACCAACTGAGATTACAATTATATCAGTTCTAGGGGCTTGTGCAGAAAGTGGAGCTCTAGATATGGGTAGAGAGATTCATCAATTTTTAAAAAATAATCAGTTCAAAGTTGAAGGGATCATGGGGAATGCATTATTGGATATGTATGCAAAATGTGGTAGCTTGAAGCTTGCTCGTGAGGTTTTTGATGGGATGAACATGAAACATGTAAGCTGCTGGAATTCAATGATTGTAGCTTTGGCAGTTCATGGCCACTGCGAGGAAGCTCTGGAGCTGTTCTCATGCATGGAGGAGAAACTAGAAGAAGTTAGGCCCAACAGGGTTACTTTTATTGGAGTTTTGATTGCATGTAGCCATAAGGGTATGGTTGAAGCAGGTCAGTTGCTTTTTCCAAAAAATGGTCGACAAGTATAATATCATCCCCGATATGAAGCATTATGGATGCATGGTAGATCTGCTAAGCCGATGGGGTTTGCTGGATGAAGCCCATGAAGTTATCCAGACAATGCCATTCAAAGCAAACTGCGTGTTGTGGAGGACATTGTTGGCTGCTTGCAGGATCTATAGAAATGTGGAATTGGCTGAGGAAGTCATTAAAAAGATTGCTGAATTGGAGCCTCTTAGAGATGGAGACTATGTTCTTTTGTCAAATATTTATGCCGATGCTGAGAGATGGGAAGATGTTGAACAGGTGAGGAAGAAGATGACTGATCTAGGAGTTTCTAAGAAAGTTGGTTGCAGCCAAGTGGAAGTGAACTGACGAGGTGTTTCTGCTGGTATGTTTTAGAACCTATTTGCTTTGCCTCAATGCATCTTGGACATGATCATGTCTGTCAGTATCAGAAACCAGTTCATTGTATCAAACATGGCACTTTGTGAAGCCCAAACTTACATGTTGTATAGAATTTTTTT
The DNA here is from genome assembly GCA_013350335.1 of Chimonanthus salicifolius. NCBI lineage: Eukaryota > Viridiplantae > Streptophyta > Magnoliopsida > Laurales > Calycanthaceae > Chimonanthus > Chimonanthus salicifolius. The sequence goes on from CM023539.1 coordinate 50,266,091, forward strand.
ACATAATTTATGCTTGATAAATGTAACTGTTATTACTTTGAATGAGGAAGTCTACAACATAGCAAATGCAAATGGAAAGCAATTATCCAAAAGAGTTGGAGTGATGTTCAGAAATCTGCCTCAGAAAACAGGAGTCTTGAATTTGATTCTTATTCTATCTAAAAGGTCACTCTCCATAGAATTAGCCTCTGTGTAAGGAGACTTGCATATGCCTCGGATTAATCAGGGTGCTCTAAGAGGCGTGAACACGTAATAGCACCAGGGAGCATAATCGGTTATGTACAAAAGTTCCTAAAATGCTACGACACGTGATTCTCAATAGAATTCTGAATATCGAATGCCAACATGTCCGAACCAGCTATCAGACAACTGAGAGTTGTAGAAAGGCATAATTCAAGGCCACTTTAACGAGACCAAGAAGAATTCCTCTAGATCTTGGAAACATACTGACTATAAATAAATGACTGATGCATGGAGATGAAATTCGACACGAATAAAGTAATCTTAAAAATTTGAAAAGTGTCTAAATTTTTTAGAAAATAAGATGCATGAGAAAATATCTAATATGAAATTCATATTTTCCTAGTATTTCATAGTAAACGTGTGTTTTTTATTAGGATACATAAATTTTGTTATAAAAAATTCTAAATTTTATAAAAATATTGGAATATTAAAAAAATCATACAAACATCTTAAAAACTATATTAATCACATTGATTGCTCTTCATTTAATTTCATAGAGTTTTGTATACCATTTCATTAATTTTTCTACAAGAAACTCTAAAATATGAATTATCTTAACAAATTTGACTTTCATTATTTTTTCAAAAAAAAAACTTGGAAAGTCACATAAACACCTTACAAACTTTATCAATCACGTTAAGACATTTTCATTGAATTCCAAAGACTGGATATTATTTATTAAATTATTTTTACAAAAAACTTCTAATTTGAGATTATATTAGTCAAAATTCAAAAAAGTATGATGAAAGTAACTCAAAATGGTCAATTTTTAAGAGAAAAATGTTTGAAATTGACAAATTACTTTCACACTTGAAGAATTTGCTTCTAATTCTTCTTAAAATCATACTTATAGCAAGATTCAACTTAAAAAATGGTCAAAACAATTTTAAAAAATATTAAAAAATTGTATTGATTGATACTATGCACTTATGCAGTATCAATCGGTACAACTGATACGCAACATATTAATAATTCTTAATACCTTTGTTCAAGCCAATAATGTGCATGGAATCTCATATTACTAATTTTTAATACCTTTGTTCAATCCAATAATGTGCATGGAATCTGGATTTTGTATAGGTGTTTGATGAGGGCATCAGGCCGAATGGCCCAAGCATTCACATTGGTGGGACTTTTTTATAGATCTTGACCACGTATAGAAATTGACTTGGTTTTCATGGTCCCAAATTGTCCATAGTAATTTTCAATGGACTTCAGCTAATTATCCAGATCATTCTCGGCAGTCAAAGCCCAATTACCAATAGGCCTGACTCAATTCCACATATCTCCATAAGGGCCCACAATCGCCCTTCCTCCTAAATCCACAATCCCATTAGCCATGCGACGTCCAAATTCATGCAAATGGCACGACATGCACGTATGAAGCATGGAAATTTCATGTAAAAGCATTCAATGAAAAATCATGCAAGATCATCCCACTCCCATGACTGTCAATTGCCCATTATTTTCTCAAATCATGCAAGGAAATAACATGGCTTTATTGTGGGAAGCCCACGTATGAAGATCAATCCAAATCAATTAATTAAAGAAAGAATATCAAGCAAGGATTGGAGGATAAAGTAAGAGTTGGTGGATCGGTGGAGTTTTAGCATTATTCTTTTTTTTTACTTATTTTTATTTCATAAAATAAATCCACTCAAATATGTGGATCATTGGTTATATTTAGGAATTAGGATTTTATTCCTTTTTTATATTTTATTTTGGTAAATCCATTACCCCAAATCATGGGTCGACCATGATATTATTTTTTTGAAAAGACTTTTGGAGTTTTGTTTTAAACTGGGCTGTGGCCCAAGCTCAAGCCAAGTCATGGGAGAGAAAACTCAATGGACATGTGGAGTTGTGGACCATATCTAAGTAAGTACCATTGTTTTAATTTAATTACATCTTTTTAGGTCTTCAAATTAAGATTGCAATTTTTCGAATTTCATTAATCTCTTTTAATTTTGCTTCTCAAAGTTCCAATCGATCTTATTAAGAGAGACCTTAATCTAAATTTCATTAAGCATAATTGAATCTCTAGAAACTTTGTCGATTCGCAGATTTGTTCGTCAACTCGAAATCAAGCAAAGCTCTTTCATTAATCATGATTGGCTACACATAGGTACTTAGACGGAAACATCTTCGGTACCATACTCTATTTGCATGTTTGGAGCAAATTCTTTTCAAATTCGACAAGGCTTGTATAAGTGTTCAAATTTATGTTTAGTAAATCTAGTTTATGAAAAATTAGATCTATTTAATCTGCACAAGTAGCTTAGCTGGCCTAAGCTTTTAGTATTAAACTATATGTCTTGACTTCGAGTCTTCCAAGCCTTACATGAGCACGAGGCTCTCGAGTAGTTTTTGTGTGGCGTGAAATTAGTCACACTTTCAACATAAGGTAGGTGTACCTATGCTATTAGGGAAAAAAAAACCCTTAGTATTGAGATTATACGTAGGGAAAGCTATGAATAAGATATTGTGTAATACAAAATCACCATATAAGTAACTTAAATATATAAATAATTTAGATCGATCCAAAAGTAGGACCTATTTAATAAATAAAAGAAATACATTCCATGCTAAATATATATCTAAGATGTGGAGTACCCTATATTAAGAATAGGGTATGCTTATGAGTTCTGAGTTTACTGACTATATCAAATAATTTTTTTAGATATATTAAGATATTAAATTTACTTTTACAAAATTATAAGATTAATGGTACATAAAATTTATATTTTAAAATAATAAATAAAATGAATTATGCATTTTATATGTTTAAATAAAATGTATGGAAACTTAAGAGAAACAAAAGATGGTTGTGAAATACTCATTTTTATTAATATGGTTAGTTATACCTTTCGTCCATTCTGAAATATTATTCAACTGCGAAAGAAAGCTAGAAGGAACAGACGACGCATAGGAAGAAGACGACGAAGTGCAGTTTTTTTCTCTTGAAATCGTCGGTCGTCGTCAGTCGTATCGGAAAATTCAGGTAATGCCCTCTAATGTTCGTAGAAATATATTTCTCGGAAATAGGAATTCGACAGAACTGCCCATGTACCCTTCATCCAAACGATTTAATTTTTGGATTTTCAGAAAACTCACCTGGAAGTCCAGGGATTTCCAACAGCCAAACAACCCCAAAGATACAAGATTTCGTAAGAAGAAGGCTTCTCACACCATTTACAGGGAAATCTTTTCTTATAAAATCTCTCTTTTCTTTTCTTACGACAAGGTAAACAAATGCGGCCTTTGGTAATTTTCAGATTATGAGATTAGCTCGCCCTTATAAATGTTGTACTATAACACTATTATTTAGTATCTTGCTTTTCAATGCACTTATATTGGTTTTCCCTTTTTCCTTTCTGTTATTTTGCAGTATAGGGATGGATAATTCACAAGATTTGTGCAACATAGAGGCTAGTGGTGATGAAAGGAGAGAGAGATTGCTCGAGCGTTGCAGTTCTTCATCCTCTGGTGCTTCTGCTTATCGGTTGTTTGATCGCCAAAGGTCAATTCGCCAGATTATGGGTGGTGGAAAAGGTAATTCTGCTGATGAATCTTTCTCATCTTATTGAATGCATTCTTCTCAGATGCTTTGATTCTGTAAACGAAAAGGCAGACATGAATCTAACCTGGAAGTCTGTAAATGAGGGGATAATGTTGATTTCATTTTATGTTTTTCTGCTTGATATATATATATATATATATTTTTTTTTTTTCAGTTTTGTTTTTTTCTTGTTTCTATTTCTGGGTTTGATGCAATTCATCCTTTGTCTTAGCTGCTGATGTTATCTTGTGGAAGCGGAGTAGTATTTCTTTCGCGATTATTATTGTTGCTACTGTTGCATGGTTCCTATATGAGTGGTCAGGGTTACCATTCTTATCAATTTCATCGGACATCCTTTTGATTTTAATAGTGGTCCAATTTATACGAGCAAACACTGCTGCATTTCTAAATAAGTAAGCCTCAGCCTTTCTTGCTTTATGGTTTCAATTAATATTTTTTAACACTAATAATTCTGTAAGCAATTCGTTTTTAAATTTTTTTGGTCTTGATTATATATGGACAGACGGCTTAGACCATTGCCAGAACTGGTATTGTCAGAGGAGATGGTTAACAATGCTGCTGCATCATTTCGTGTTAAAATTAACTATGTGCTGCTCATTGCACATGACATCACTCTTGGAAAAGATTTTAGACTATTTTTTAAGGTATGCATCAATTACTGTTCTGTAACGTTCTCTCAGCTTCTTGACTGAATGGAAAATTTGGAATCCTCTTTTGCAATGAAGATGCAGCTTCTATTTTAAAATTTTCTGAGATGATATATATATAAAGAGTTCAGAACGGTTCAAACTAGGGAGATTAATGACTGTAACATATCAAATGGAAAACTAAAAGGTGAGGTGCACAAGATGCAGAACAAATACAAAGAGAACAATTCAAATGCCTGCAGAACCCAATGTTAACAAAAAACAACAGAATAATTGGTGTTACTCAAATTAGATTGTAAATGTCATTGTGCAAATTTTCCAGCCTAGCTATATGAAGGTTAGATTTGAAATTCTTTTAAACCCTTGGGAGAAGTTGTCCATGAGATACACTTGCACTTTGCAAGCAAAACAACAATATAGGGTGATTCCAGCTTGCCATGAAACACCAATTTGTTCTACTTTCTCTGTATGGACCAGATGCTAGTTGCAATACCCACATGCCACACTATTAACATTTTTTTTTTGGTCAGCCACACTATAACAAACTTGGATGACCCACTAAAGTCCATCCACACTTGAAACATCCCATCAACTGACTTTGGCATTACTCAGCAGTCAGCACATATGGAAGCATAGAATAGTTGGGATCACCAGTCTCTACAAAATGTCTGGTGGAGTCTGTTTTTTGGTTTAGCTCCACCGGACAAAAACCAGAGGGGCCTGACTGAAACAAGAAGCTATAAGGCAACAAACAAAGCTAATAGACACCCCATCCCTTAAGATGTAACGGTTCAGCATTGAACCTAGCTCCCTCCTTATCCACAGGACGCTGGTGATCATTTAATTATCCATTTGCCTATGTGCTGGGAAAATTTTAGGATGGCTTTCTCCTTCTTTAAGTAGATTGGGTGATGCTTAGCAAGTGAATGACATGTTTTATGCCTGGTTATTTTCATATGCTTTTGCCATTTTGTAGAGATTGGTGATCCCAACTATTCTATGGTCCCATGGAGGGAGGGTAATGACTAGATTTTTACTAATGAGTTATTGAGGCTTGAGAATATGAATCACAAGTAATTTTTTTGATGATGATGATGCTGAAGTTATGGGGTATATCTATATTAGATTTAGTGGTCGCCATTCTTGTATGGACATATTAACTGTTTCCTTCTGGAATGATCATTCCTTGGTTAACCTTAGACCTATGAGTGAGCTAGCATCCCCATAAAAAGAACATTTTACATGTTTATTGTAAAAAGTGGCTTATCATGTGTATTTTCTAGATGTTATGGAATATCCATATAAGATAGGAATATATGCATGGAAAAAAAATTCACTTACATGATCCGTCCAAAAGGATGGCACTGTTGTCCTTACGAAATGGTCTAATAACTCACAACTCGGATATTTATGGTTTTATGCATGCTTTAACCAATTTTCTAAGACATCAACTTATTGTGTCAAGACCCTTTTCATGTAGGATATCCCCATGCTCTTTTGTTTGCTTGAGATTGGATACCCAATCCTTATATGATTGGATATCTGAAGATTAGATCAAGTTAGGGTTATGTTATCTCTATATAAAAGTGTGATAAGATTTGTTAGATCTTGGGTTTATCTGTTATCTATGTATATAGTATTTCTTAATGAATGAACATGCAAGCTTTATAAGGAGAAAAAAAAACCATGTTGAAGTAGAAAGCTCTATAAATATCTCATTTATTCATTCATTAAGGAACTGTAGTATATATAAATGGATAAGAGCTAAACATGAGATCTAACCATAGTTTTCATTTTTGTTCTTGAGGCCATTATTTGCCTCAAAATGAAATGCTTTGGTATTTTGATTTTTTCAGTGGTTCTGTTTAAGAAAAAATGCCATGACAAATTTGAAAATTTATAAAATATAAAAAAATAAAAGTAGAAAATTAAATAATGGGGAATAGAAAAATAATAATTAGAAATTGGAAAAATAAAATAATAAATTATAATGGAAATAGAATAAAATACTAACGAATCAAGAGAAAAAAAGTGATCAAATCAAGAAGAAGAAACAGAAAAAGTATATTTGTCCAGCCCAAAAAGCAGCACATTTTCTCTGCCGAAACAATTGAAATGAACTGAAACAAAGGCTCCATTTCGGTCAAAGTAGAATGAAATTGGTAACTATGGATCTAACAGATCTTTTCTCTCTTATTTAGATAGTAACCTAATCTTGACTTGATTTGATCCTTCGATATCCTAACACCAATAAAAGTACCTGAACTTCTTTGAACTATCAGTGTTTCTAAAAGGTTAACACATCCAACATTCCTACTACTTTTAATCTGACAGGTAGTTGCTGCGCTGTGGCTTCTATCTGTTATTGGTAGCTATTTCTCATTCTTCACGCTTGCTTATTTCGGTATGTCCTTTTCCCTCACTAAGCTGTCCTGCTTGTTATTGTGCTCACTGTATCTTTGACTTGCAATAAATGCTTTCATTTTGAAGTTATTACCACCATTTACATGGATTGAGCTCTCCATAAATACTGATACACTTTCAATTGCTAGTTTCTATTACTGTAGATGACTCGAGTATTCTGCTTACTAGCTTTATTGACAAATATATTTATACTAAGCGAGAGAGAGAGAGAGAGAGAGAGAGAGAGAGAGAGAGAGAGAGAGAGAGAGAGAGTCCTTTTGTTTTGGGGCTAACCAATTTTTTTTTTTGGGTTGAACTTCATTGCTCTGGGGGGCTAGAGGGAGAGAGAGAGAGAGAGAGTCCTCTCATCTTGGGATTGAGAGAGAGAGAGTCCTTTTGTTTTGGGGCTAACCATTTTTTTTTGGGTTGAACTTCATTGCTTTGGGGGCTAGAGGGAGAGAGAGAGAGAGAGAGAGTCCTCTCATCTTGGGATTGTTCTTTTGTTTGCTGAGAGGAGTTCTTTTCTATGATCACTTTTTGTTTTGATGGTGTAATTAAATTCTCAATGTTGAACTTCAATGCTGATATGAGTGACAAATAGAGAAGGCAATCCAGATGATCGCCTTATTTTTCTCCATCTTGGGACTAGGAGTCTAGGAGGGAAGATCTCAAGGCCATAAACTGTAGATATATTGAAATGATAACTGAATTAACAAAAGAAGGGCACAAGTTGACAAGAAGTGCGCAATAGAATAAGGGAAGATACAAAAACATTCAAAATCTAGCTAGGAAACCCCAATGCAAGAGAACAAGGACACTCCGTAGCCAACCCCTATGCTCTCCTTCCAAGCATGAAACAAATCAGACTTTGAGATGCATTTATAGTGATGACAGGTGATTTGAGTTTATAATGGTTACTTTGGACTCTAGTAATTTCAAATTGTTAAGTTCTCCAAGTTAAAGCTACAGTGGGTGGGGGGTGGAGGATTGGGTCTTGTAAAGGAGGATTAACTTCAGATCAACTGTGCTAAGATTTTATGAAGTCATAAAAACAAATCCCGAAAATGAATGTCCTCGTTTTGGTGCTAGATGCATATTGCTTCCCATGGGAGTTATTGGCTCCTAGAAAGGAGAACTTGCCATTCTTCAGCAGTTTTGGGTCTCATGGCCAAACTTCAGGTATTGCCTAATGATGCTTAGATTTGGAGAGTTTTTATATGGCTGATGAAAATTCAAATGGAGATATTGTTGTGACCGTTGCATATGAACAACGTGGTACCATTCCCGCTAGATATGGATTCATTTCTAATATTTGTATGGTTTTTGTTACATCTTATGTGTAGTCCAGCTTCTAGCTGGATCTCCTTGGATGTACTCTGATTTTCACCGATGAAAGTTGTTATTACTCCAAAAAAGAAGAAGATATTCTACAGGAAAGCTGAGGGTCAATGTGGGCAATTTGGAGTCCCAGGGTTGAAATAAATATCAATGGGGTAAGCTCAGATGTTTTGGGGCCTGATGCTATGAGAAGACAGTGGGCAATGTTGAGCTCAAGACCTTGTAATCATCGAAAGGTATTAAAGATAGTGAGCTGGATAGTGGCATAGAACAAGAGAAGGCCTCACCCAAATTTTCAACTCTTAATGGTGTTACTACCAAAAATCCTAATTCAAGAGAATTTGTAGGTTTGACAATCAGCAGTCAACTTTAAAGATAACTCGTGATAATTTTGAGGGATAATGATGAAGTATTACTAATGAGAAGGTAAAGAATGACGCAGATGAGATGGTGCCCTGACGACAGCTGTAGCCAAGTCCTGGACCACCTAAAATGGATTTACAATGAAATTGAAGAAACGATTATGCATTATGACATGGTTAGCAATTCTTCCCCAGAACTCTCTGAAATGATTTTCTAATAAATGTGCAAAATAATTCACCATCATAGAAATTCAAATTTAGTAATTCAAGTTCAATTAAAACATCTTGAAATTAATTTTCCTGCATTTTTGAGGTTCAATGAGGGGCCAGGAGAAATACTCGCTTATGAATCACTGCTTCAATGAGCAAAGCTTTATCTTAAAAAGTTCTCCTATTATGCTCCAGCCAAACAAACCAAATGATGGCCAAGGGGATCGTCTTCCAAATGATTTGGCTTTGCTTTGGGAAAGGTCCTGCACCCCATCCAAAAATAAGAGGCTGGAGCGAAGGGGGGGAATGCCCAAACTATGGAGAATAAAGAAAGGAAATAGGACCAAATGGTCAAAACAAAAGAACAATGTAAAAATAAGTGTTCCATAGATTCCCATTCCACCAACAAAGGTGACACATTAGGGGTAGAGAAATTCCTCCTTTTGAGATTGTCAACTGGTTGATGCCAACAAAGAAACTCTTCCTTTTAACAGGAGAGTCCTGCCCTCCTTCAGGCCCAATCATTTCTAGTTCTCTTGTTCTTTATAGTGCCAGTTTCTATGTTGTTTCTGATGGAATTGAATCCGGGAGTGCTCATTTTGCCAGGCCCTCTATTAGAAGTCTTGAAGCAAGTTCAACTATCTAAACCCTACTCATTGTATGTCTTGGAGTTCTCCAAACTGTACTGCTGTTAAGAAAAGTAACGAGCTTTGACACATTCAACCCACAGCATGGAGAGTAAAAGTGCCCAAAGGTGTTATTGAATTGGATTGGAAAATGAGCTAATACGCATAGTGGTACATGCCCATACTAGGTGCCATAGAATACCACCTTGTCAAAAACCTGGCATCTAGTGGGATTGGTGGAAATACATAGTTGTGACCTATGACTCCATTGCAATGTACCAATGAGCTGTTGTACAGGAAATTTTGGATTGAACTCATTTTGTGAATGGTCATCCCTTGATATTGAAGACATGAGCAGAGAAGATTAAGCTGGTTTTGGTTGAAGTTCTGATTTTGAACCTGATCTTTAGGTACAATGAAGGGATGAGTCGAATTGCAAGTGCCATGGAGATTACCATATCCATGGCAGAGCATCGCTGATGGGAGTTGAATCAAGCACATTTGTCTCCAATGGAGATTGTTACTGAATTGATGCTTTAATTGTAATCATGGTAGACATAGAAGATGTACTCAGTTTTCAGGACTCAGAAGGTTGAATACCTGGAAACCTGTCCTAGGTAGCTCATGCAGAGTGTTCATAGAGGTGCAGATTCTCCTACAAAGCCACAAATGGTAGTTTGGATCCCCAAATCCTTTCTTCTGTAGACTCTGCAAATGATGCTGTTAATGCAGCTGCTGGTACTGTTACTGATCATGTTGAAACCAATTTTGTTGGTACTGATGCTGATCCCAAAGCCTTATCCACCTCCATGCTGGCCATGTTGCTTACATTGGCTCATCCAGATCCTTCCTTTCTTTTTTTTTTTTTTCTTTTTTTGAAAGATAACGGAAAGCATTTTATAAACTCTAAAAATAGGAGTGCATAAAGGTAAAGAAACCAGACCCAGTGAGTGACTGCCTGACTACAAAATCAGAGAGAAGACTTCCAGTTTGGATTAACAAACATCTTTCAATCGGTGGCAGAATTATCCTAATCAATTATGTTCTTTCCAGTCTTCTGGTCTATTTCCTCAGTGTATTTAGGTGCCTTGAAGCGGTCATTAAGAAGATGAAAAGTATTCCGAAGAGATTTCTGTGGAACGATTCCATCTTGTTTCTTGGTCTCATGTATGTAAGTTAGTGGAGGAGGGTGGCCTCGGAATTAGGCTCCTATGCTATTTTAATATGGCTTTACTTGGTAAATGGTTGTGGAGACTGCGGATAGGTCAGAAGGTCTATGGAAATCTGTTTTTATCAAGTATGGTTTGGCTAGTAATGGTTGGAGGGTATCTTGGTCTTCTAGGCAAGTATCCGGTTTTTGGAGGGGAAGTCACTGTGGTTCATGCTTTTGAGGAAAATATTAGATATCGCATCCTTTCAGGTTCAATGGTGCTCTTTTGGTATGAGAGGTGGGTGGGGGAGGTTCCCTTGTCTCTTAGTTTTCCTCATCTTTTCTCCTCTGCGTCAGATAGGGAAGCAGTGGTTAAGGATTATGCGGAGGTTCGTAGCAACAACATTATTCGGTGGCTGCAGTTTCGCAGAGGTCTAGAGGATTGGATGGTTTCGGGATGCCTCTCTTTGATGGAAACTTTAAACCAACTTTTTGTACCAGGAGTTGGTGACGATAATAGAATTTGCGCTTCTGACCTTTTTAGCCATTTTAGTGTCAAATCATTTTATAGAATTCTGATGCGCTCTAGAGATATTCCTCGTGTTAGTCCTTTTATTTAGAAAGGCTGAGGCCCCTCTTAGGGTGAGGGCTTTTGCTTGGTTAGCGGGGTTGGAGAAGATTATGACAAGTGACCATCTCAAACACCTACATATGGTCATTGTTAATGCTTGCCCTATGTGCATGCGGAGTCGGTTCATGATCTCCTTCTTCATGTCTATTTGCTGGTTCCATATGGTCCCATTTCTTTCAGCTTTTGGTCTGTTTTTGTATACCTTCAGTCTAGTATTGTCTGTGGAATAAATCGGTGCTCCTAGAGAGAAGTTCATTTCAAAGAGAGCTATGGCGCATGACGGTGTTGAGCATTGTATGTCCTATTTGGCTTGAGAGAAATAAAAGGGTTTTCCAGGGGAAGTCGTCGTCCGTAGCCCAAGTCGATGCTGTCAAATTTAGAGTGGCTTGGTGGATGTTAGGGTCTAGACCGCACCAGGGAGTAAACATCTCAGATATCTATATGGATTGGGCAACTGTGGATGTGAGAAAGCTACCTTCATCCTATTCCCAGGGGGCTACTTGGTCTCCTCCTGAGTCGGGGTTGTTGAAGCTCAATTTTGATGGCAGTTGTATTAAGGACTGTGGCATGGTTGGTTTTGGTGGCGTGGTCAAAGATCATCTTGGTTTGATTCGTCTCTCCTTTGGTGGTCCGCTTCCAAATTGTTCAACTATTGAAACAGAATTGCATGCTCTTTAGAGGTGTTTTTGGAATTGGTGGGTCTTGGAGCCGAAGGGGGTATTCTGGAAGGGGATTCAAAGGCAATTTTGAGTTGTGCTTCATGCTCTATATTCCTGTGGAAATTCTTTAACAAAGTGGACAGGATTATTCATTCGATCTCCTCTATGGATTTCTCGGTTTCCTTGGTTCCTAGAGAGGCTAACTCTTTGGCCGATGAATTGGCTAGACTAGGCCTTGGGGAGTCTTCTGAATTTTGTTCAGTGCAATGTAATTTTGTTTTTTGGGGTGCTGGCTGTGGCCCGGTTTTGTGGTTTTTCTTTGTATGTCTCTCCTTTTTTGTGAATTAGTAACCTTTTTGGAAAAAAAAAAACCTCTGCCGATATAGATTTGCCTTTAAAAAAAATTCTTCTGTTATTCTAGCCATACAAACCAGAGGACTGCCGAAGGGATCATTTTCAAAAGAACTTGGATCTTCTTAGGAAAAGCCCCCAATCCCCATTCATATATGAGAGCTGGAAGAGAAGAAGGAAAAATCTTTATAAGGAGTGGTGCAACACGAGGACTCCTCAGGAGGTCACCTATCCTAGTACTGCTCTCGCCCAAGCACTGCTTAACTTCTGAGTTCTGATGGGATCTATTGCATTAGTGCTGGTATGATGCACCCAGTCCTCCCAGATCCTTTCACCTAAATAGTCTATTTAAGTGATTCAAACCCATTGGAGGCTTAGGCTGTTTTCTCCTGTGTTAAGAGTTCTCCTGGTTTTGGCCAGTTCTGTTTTTACTTTTCTTTTGGAACATGGACCAGTTTTATTTCTTATTTTCTTTAATCCTTGCTATTTTTTTTTTATATATTTGGTGCTGCCTTGTCTGGTCTTTGCATGCTAACTGTATTTTTGTTTTTCCCCTCCCTTTTGGAAATAGGATTTTGCTTAGCTTAAAATAGAATGGAATTGTCTCTTATTTAGCTAACCTGATTTGTGGTTCACAGGAACTATCATTTCAATTACAATTCCAGTGTTGTACAATAAATATGAAGAACATGTGGATAGGTATGCTGGGTTGGTCCACAATAGAATCTCTAAGCACTACAAGACAGTGGATGCTGAATGTTATCAGCAGAATCCCAGGAGGTTTTTCCAAAAACAAAGATTCATAATTTCATAAAAGTTGTATCACTTGCTTTATCATGCCCTGTTGAGTTCCAGGTGTTGTATGACATATTACAAGTATTCTGCACACGTCTTGATTTATTAACCCGAGTGATCCAGTGATACAGCATTCAGATTCCCTATTTAGTGGATATTTGCTAACAGACGTGCCTCCCTGTTAGTGATCATGAGGAGAGATTTTTCATAAAAAAATGTCATTATTTCTTCAATAGCTATTAAGTCTTTGAGAGTATTACTACCAAATATTAAGTTATTTGCATTGCTAGAATAACCATCAATGTCCATTCCGTGACTGACTAGTAACAGCTGCAAAAGCCTTCTTAAAGAACAATGATCTTTGGTTTGCTAGAATTTAGAATAAACCATTTTTGTTTTGTCTTTCTCATCTTTAAATGCATGCCATTGGTGATGGCTATCCCAACTCCCTTCGAAATTAAAATTTTAATTATGTGGGAGCTTCCACTCCCTTTGGTGTGTGAAGCTCAATGAAGAGATTTTGTAAATGTTCTGCTAGATACAACCATGAAGATGGGAAAATTATCATTTAAATACTTCATTTAGAACTCTTTCACAACTTTCTACGGTTTTGCATTTAGTTTACACTTGCTGTTAGATTGAACCATCCCATGGTGATATTACATATTTGTGGCCTTCAAAACGAACTTGGTAGTGATCTCTCTCCATTGTTATGTATCCAACGTATGTGGATTGGGAGGTTTACATATGTCCAAAGAATTAGTCAAGTGAGACACCCAGGATACATTGGTCTTAAAGAAAACGAACTTGGAGTGATATCTCCTTTCCAAACATCTTTCCAGCCATCTTATACCATGATCCAGAGTGGAACTTCACTATCCTGTGGCTCATCATAATGATGATAATCATCATGGGCACTGATCCTATGTAGGGTTAGCTTTCTAATTCTCTTCCATTCCATCCTATCAAAACTACACCTTTTGTAATCCCATAATCCATCATATCAATCCTTGTCCTTTCGATCCATGTTTTAATAGTCATTTTTTCTACTCTCCATGTTTTAATTTTTCATATTCGTGCTATTTCTAGTCTCCCATATGTGTCCAAACCATTTGACATTGTTTTGTTCTTATTTTCTCATTTATCGAGGCTAACTTTAAAGTCTTCTTAATACATTTGTTCTTAATTCTTTTATTTAATATTCCTTTATTCATCCTTCTTTCGATGTGCATCTCTGTTACCAATACATTGTCAATTTGTTTGTTGCCCCAACATACAACCCTGCAAGGCTTTGCCATTCTAATGTTTAATTATAACTGACATGCACTCTTTTATTACACAGTACACCATTAGCGTACTTACACTTAGCCTACTCTGCACCCATCCTATTAGTTATATTGCAATCTAATTCTACTTTTGGTTCCAATTGTTGCACCTATCTAAATTCATTTCAACTTGATACCAATTTATTACCAATTTTAATTGGTTCATCTTCTATGTTCTCCTTCTACCGAAATTACTCTGCCCTGCTATTTGTGAGACCATTCATTTGAAAATGAGATAAAATGAGAAAATTTTCAATTTACTGAGATGGTACCGGGTGTTAATAAAAATACTGGTACCCAAATCATTCCACGTAAAGATTTTGAACACTTGAGTGGGTCACAGTCGAAGCACGTTTATCTTGTTAAGTTATATATCATTGATGCCTTCCTTACTAATCCTTCAACTTGTGGAGAGGGAAGAGTCGGTGAACAGAAGATGCAATTAGCTTAAAAAGAAAACCATCATTTTGCTTAAAGCGTAAGGTAGTTTTGTAATATCTGCATTGGTAGTTCAGTTAGCAAGTTTCAGGTTCAACTCCTCAGTCTTTCCTTAATAAACGGGTCTGGAGGTGGCTTTTTGTATTTGTGGGGATTAGTCTCACCTCTAAAGACATGATAATGCAAAAAGAAAAAGTAGTGTTTGTGCCCGAATTAAATGACCTTTAAAAATTAAGGTGGGACGCTTGGATACCTTGGTGTTAAAAAAAATAAAATTATAGGACGACTATATTATAATACAACCTGGTTCAACGTCGCTGAGTTTGAATAAGAACTTAAAAAAGAGATTCTCTAGGGAGTAAGAAACTTTTGTCATTTCCTCTTGGAGAGCATCTTCTCCCACTTCTCCCACATGGATTTAGCTCAAGTGGTTGTCTTCCGCCTCAGGAAATAGAAAGTTTCGGGTTTAAGCCCCTATGGCCTAACCTTGGTGTACTCTAAGGATAGTAGGTTCATCGTGGGGGTTTTACGATGGGTATCTATAGTTTCCCACATGTAAATTAAAAAAAAGAAAAAATTAATATTAAAAATTGAACTTCATCAACCTGAGATTATTAATGCGTTTGGATTGTGATTCATGAACCATCGTATCAATTAAGATTCTAGGTAATTTGGCCTTAAGTTCTTCATCGTTTACTGCAATCTCCCTTCTCCTTTTTTCCCATTATCAAATCAGTAGAATTCTTAAATAGGATCTCTGTAAAGATACAATGCTCTACCTAACTTGAAGCTTTTTCTTTAATTTTTGTTCCTCAATCCCAAATGGATTGTTTGAGACGCCAAAAAGCCAATATCGTGGTAAACTAAAAAACTTTCACATTGATGATAACAAAGCAATGTCACCCAGATTGTTCCTTTCAGTGATTCACAGGTCACGTTAGGCCACACAGCAATGACCCATTTTGCAGAAAGTTATCCACAGGACAGACGGGTTGTGTTAAGACTAGAGAGCCTAATTTCAATCTGTGCATATTAAATTAGGATCGTTACTTTATGATTCAATTTATATTTTAATCCAAAGCTGCTCATAATCCAATACGTTTTTAAAATCTCCATCTATTTTCATTTCGGTCAACTAATACGAGTCAAATTAAACTAGGCCATGGGTTAACATATGTAATTAAATAGATAATTAAACTTATAAATTGTATTAACTTATTACAAACATGAAGACATTTATAAAACAAATCTTCATCGTCAAAATATCTAAAAAGAATTAAACATTTAAAGTCATCAAATAAACAGAAAAAAAATTAAGCTATTGATATATAATTTATTTATGTTGGTTAGATTATGCCAAACTAGACTCTAGACTTACTTAAATTAAAAACTAAGTTTTTTTTTTTTAAACCAAAACTGATCTATTAATACATATTTTAAATAAGTTAATCCGTCCATGTTTTAAGCTGACTGAGATGAAATGAAATTATCCCTAACCCAAGTTGCACCAGTATGCGTCTTATTCTTCTCCTTTCAAGAAGTACGCAGTATTGGCTACACCGAGTCCAACAAAAGGTCCATACTACCATGTAAATGTTACACGCCTGATCCAGTGATCTTTAACACACTACAGAAAAATCCTGATGCTATAAACTAAATTAGTAATTTTAATCATTCTTATTTTGATTAATTATTATTTGTATTTAATGTTTTCTGGTAAACCTGTGTTTTAAACATGGGCAGATGAGCTAATACGATTCAAACATGGCAAAATAAAAAATGTATATATCCTGGTAAGATTCATGTCATCTTCCAAAAAATTAAAACCCCTTCGAGGCTTCGCAGTTCGCATTGCTTTGAATAAGCTACACACTATGCTCCTCATACAAATAGTATGGATTTTTCTTTTTTGTCTAATGAAGCAAGAAAGATGATAAATAATAAATTTAATAACAGAACATTTCCCATAGGGAAAAAATGGTGAAAACAGAGATTCATAATGAGCTATATCACCCAACAGTACCCATGTGCATCAAAGGTGAGACTTGTTGGCTAGTTTAAAGGATCATTACTATGACAGAATCAAAATTATTCAGCACCAAAACATAACTCCAGGAGTGTAACTGTATAAGTATTTCAGGCAGTAATGAAGCTGGAACAAGCAGGCCATTACCTCTCTCTCTGTCTCTCTCTCTTTCATGCTTTGACTTCTAGCAATTCATTGGCATTTTGCAACCAAACATTGTAAATGTCATCCGAGAACAGAACAAAATGCACCTGCAAGCAATGCTTAAAGCAATCAGAAGCTGTTATTGGTATGCATCTCACTTTTTTTAGCATAATATGCATCTCACTTAGTACTATTATGTAAATGATATTATCAAGTATGCATATTTCAAAATGGCATTTGGCGTAAAATATCAGACAGTGGAGAGGTCCAGTCTCTGGGAAATGTTCTGTTGAGGTTTATAAATCAGTGAGCCCTTGGCCAATTGGACCCCAATTGACATAGAAACAAATTTTGGGATCCTGAGGCACCTCAGGAAATTAAACACCTCATCTGGACAGTCGGTCATTGCAAGCTTACCACTAGAAAATATCTAACTGAAATGTAGAGATGCAAGATGCAGTTGAGGTTCTGCATGCTCAGAAACTGTTAACCATATGCTGTTCATATGCAATTCATGCCAAGTCTGTTCGGGCTGAAGCTTGGTTGAATGAAGATTAGCCCATGCTGGATTGATCCAGAACTTCATTTTGCCATATGAATCCATGCTAGATCTGGTATGGCTAGGATTATGTGTTATCTTTCTAAAATTGCAGCTTGTTATTCTTTAATTACAAGACTATTTTTTTTAGGTCCGGAGGTGTCCAGGCGTCGCACCCGACTAGTCTTCCGGGGTGTGTGAAAACCCCCCTATCTGCACATACCGGGTAAATCGATGGGACCTTACTCTATACATATTCCCATGGGAAGTGGCCCTTCATTGGAACTCCCATGGTTTGAACCCAAGACCTCCCTCTAGAGATCTTACTATTCAGGCTCACTCAATGCTACATATAGTCAATGTACATAGGATAGAATGGGCTAGTGCAAATCAAATGAACCGTCAGACCAAAGGGAAATGGTAGAACTGCATCATCTGTGCGAACCAAAAACAGGATAATTATAACTTAATGTGGATGGTTCATCCAACAGAGAAACTGGACAGGGAGGTCTTGAAGCAGCAGCAACAAATTCTAAGGTGGGTTGATTGGATTTGGGTGGTGGCTGGTCCACTTAGGAGCTGCAGTCCTCTATCTGCAGAATTGCATGGTCTAATCAAAAGTATTGATATTTGTTCGCAGTTGTAGCTAGAAATCAACCGTTCATAAGGGGACTGCTCGGTGATTTTCACCGTTAACATGAGGCTGACAACAGGTTGTCCTTGGGTGGGCCCTTCAGTAAGTGAAAATGTGAATTATCTGACATTATTTTAGTAATTATCTAACAAAAAAAAATATATAATTCATTATCTCACATTTCTTGAATCATAAAATGTCATCCAATGCCACATAAGTTTATCTCTAAATATCATCATCGAAGTTATAAACAAAATAAATGATGGTCATAACTTAAAAAGTTTTAAAAAAAGTGTTGTTAATATCGCGATGATATTAACAGATTTTTACGATATTATAGCAATAATAATGGGAGAAGTGGTAAAATCCCGATACGTACCTCTTTGAAGTCACCTGCAAACTCCTTAATAGTAGTTATAGCTATTGCAGATGCTTCTTTAAAAGGATAGCTGCATAAAATATGAAAACATAAATTTGGAGAAAGTCAATGCAAATAAGAAACAAGATCAGGTGGATTACATCTGTCAATGGGACACAATATACATAGTTTAAACTATAAGTTGCCAGAAATAATGATAAACATTCTTGGTCTTACCCATAAACACCACATGATATTGCAGGAAAAGCAACATACTGGATGTTGTTCTCTTTGGCGAGCCTTAAGCAGTTTCTGTAAACAATATATAGGTAAATAAATGATTTTAAGACACTGAACTTATAAATTCCCTACAGGTTGCTAATTGTAAAGCACAAATGGCTAAGTTCTATATAGATACCTATAAGCACTTCGTAAAGAAACCTCAGGATGAGCATCAGAGTCATATATGGGTCCAACCGTGTGAATTACATGAGAAACAGGCAACCTAAAACCTCTGTATATATTTGATATTTCAGAGACCAAATATGTTCAGAACAATAATTAGCTAAATGGGATTTAGAAAAGCATCAATAACATAACAGAGAACTAACAAAGCACTCACAGAGTGATCCTTGCTTCCCCTGTAGGACAGCGAACCCCAGGCCTGACCTCTGGGACCTCTGAGCATGCTGCTCTAAGTTCTGGACCAGCAGCTCTGTGTATAGCTGAGATAGGCATCTATGACTTAATATGAATTCATGCACTGATTTACCAACCTTCAATAGGAAAATGCATAGCATTTACCTCCATCCACACCACCACCTCCGAGCATTCTCTCATTAGCTGCATTTACCTGTGCAAAAATGTCTTTCTATAAATATATTTGCAAAACCATTAATTTTTATCCAAAAGGGAGCAAGACTATCACATTCTTCTTCTTTTTCTTCCCTTTTTTTGTTGTTGTTGAAAGGTAGCAAGACACAATCTCTCATTTGTTCCATCTTTCCTTCCTCCTTTCATTTCTCCTCATCAGAAATTCCAGAAATCATGGTATCAAATCAGGCTGAATCCAAGGGATTGAATTCAAGATGCTCTACTTCAGTTTTCTTGTTCTTAACTCTCCTTTCTGTCTATATGACTGAAGTTACCGCTCTATAGACAGGGCCTTTGTCCACTACCAACAATTTTACCTGATTGCTGCTGAACTAAGGAGACTTCTATTTTATTTCCTTGATCTGATGTGGTTAAGGTGTGCAAAGTTGTTTCCAAATTTTTTTTTTTTTGAATTGCAAACATTTGTGTTGTTTTTGGGGCATCATTCTCATGCCCTCATGCAACCTACATACAAATCTTTAGGGATGCAAGTTAAATCAGATAAAAAACCAAACTTGCATGGGCCTGACACAAAAATAGCTAGGCTCGGGTCAAACATCATCGGGTTTGGGGTCAGGTAGGGTAAAAAGAAAAAAAAAACAAAGACCTAAGACCCGACTTGAAATATTTTAATATAATATCTCAAAAAGGCATTTTAAAAATCTTACTTGTCTCTCCATTGCAGTTTTATAAAGATATTTTTTTCTTTCACTTTGAGAACTTCTTTCACCATCATCTAAGTCATTATCCCATCAATCTAAACTTGACTTTTATATTTGGATTTGGCAAATTAAATAAGCCAACTCCAAATTGATGGGATAAATGACTTAGATGACAATGACGATGCTGATGAAAGAGGTTCAAAATGAAAGAAAAAAAATATTTGGATGTGGCAATTTTGGCCTCTTTATTTTGGGAACTATCATAGATTTTTTTTGTCTCCATGATTGGGGTTTTTTGGCAGTCTATTAAAACTGATGGTTTCTCAGGTACGAATCTTGGGTCTCGAGTATTTTTCTCAATTTGGGTCAGTACCAAAATGCAAGTATTTTGGGTTAAGTCGGGTGGCGTCGAGATTTAAAAATCTTGGTTTGGGGTGGATTAGCATAAACGAAACCCAATCCAAGCCAACTTGCAACCCTGTGAATATTAAAGCCCATACTCTAAACTACTTCCAAACCTTTCTATTATGAAGTGAACAAGTATTTAATTTGGAATGGTTACTCAATAGCATGGAACCATATGTGAGTAATAGTTTGCTGAATTGAAAAATGGCTAAGGTCTGGGAGAACATTTTGATACTTATTCTGAGCATAATGGCATTGCATAAATTTATGAATTTTTGTGTGATCCAAATGTTCTACAGAAATTTTGAACCTACAATTACATCACTCCTCTTTGGCGTGAGCCTTTATGATGAAGTCCTCTTTTCAAACTTAATGATCAATATGAAGCCATATCAATGATAGATCTCAAGCATTGGATTGTCTAATTGGTATGCTTGCATGAATTTTATTTGCCTATTAAACTGTTTCTCTTGCCTTGAGGTTTTAGAAAACTTCAAAGTTTTTAACCAAATAAAGCACCATGAGTTCCTTAGAATCACTTCGTTGCTCCCATAGTCTCACAGCTAGTGGTGCATGTTGATAAGTCGCAAGCATGAGGAAATATCAATGTCGACAAAATTTACCTGCAATTTTCCCTATTGACTTTATGAGATTGAACTCTTCCAAAGTTGTCATCTAATGGCTCAAAAACAACTTTAGCAAATAATTATTATTTAACAGCAATAATATCCTTTTTTAATGGTGGTGAGTTTATTGATAAAGAGGGAAAGAATACACCTGCAGAACCAAAAAACAAGCCTAGAAAAAGGCACAATCACTGGGTGAACCCCAAAAAACAGCTCGCAGCTCAAACTAAGCCCAGATTACAGAAGGAACCAAACACTAGAAAACAGGTCACAGACAAAAGTTGTGATATATTTTCAATTTATTATTTAGTTGATTTCTTCTCTCACCAATTAACAATAAATCATCTACAAAGAACATACACCAAAAGATTTCATCTTGGATTACTAATGTGAAGCTGTCCATAATCAAAACAAATAAGTGAGGGCTCAAAGCAGACCCTTGGTGAAGATAACTCCGAGTGGAAACTCTGTTCTCTACCAGCATTATTTTTATATTTGTTTTTGTACCTTTTTACATGTCCTATTTCTGATTTATATATCCATTTAGGATGCATTTCTTCTACAATATTTGCCAAAAGTAACTTATCTCAACACCCTCTCATAAGCTTTCTTTAAATCAATAAACCATCGATAAATATTTCACTATGATCTTCATCATCATCATCACGACAACCTATCATGTGTATCTAGGGCTCATATTCATTATGAGATTTGGCAATTTTTTCTATAGCCCACTTGTCATGTTTGACACTCGTACAGCTCAAATCCACAACCTTGTGATTGTAACAATAAGCAGCTATAGATGTTTGTGTGAAACTCTGAATATTTCATTTTGATATACCCAGCATAAAGCTTCATTGGCTATTTGATTACTAAAATCTGTCTCAAGGCATCGCTTCATTACTGTCTCCCAAAGGTTCATAGAAAGGCTCATGACTTTAGTATTTCAATAGTCAATGCAATTTTGAATATGCCTTTATTCTTACAAAACTGGACCACATTGCTCTTCACCATTCTTTAGACATCTTTTTTTTACTCAATTTTACCAAAATAGTCACAAACTCATTCCACTCCAATTTCACTCAACAAAACCGAACTTCTATATGGATACGATTTGGTCCTAATGCTTCTGTTTCTTCATCTTAGCTAATGCTATCCTTACCTCTTTTTCAAATGTTTTGTTAATCATCCATTAATTTCTTTACTTCATACATCATTCAATTAAAAAAAAAAAAAATTCTACTTCATACCATTAAAAAAAGATTCTTCCATTTCATGGTAAAAAATTTACATAATATGTTTAGTTTTTAACAATATATTTCAAAAGATATCAAAAGTAAATAACCCTTCGGATGCATGAAGAGAATAGTGCTTTAGAATAAACAATTTTAAACAAATCTCTATTCCAGTTCAAAATACTATTTAAATGGAAGTATTACAGGTGCCTTTGTGGCTTCAATAAAAATACGCGAATGAAACTTGAAACTCGAATTCACTGATACGTCATTTTATTATTGTGCAAGAGTATGCGAATTAAATGTGAATGATACGTGCAATAACTAGCTGGCTGGGACGGGTTTTAGAACTGATTCTAATTTCAAATAGATCGCCACCAAACTGGGCCTAATTGAAATCAAGAAAGGGGATCGGAAGTTGGGAACTCACGATCGCATCAGACACGCCGTCAACGGACCATTTAGTGATATCGCCTTTCTGGATCAGGAAAAGGCTGGAAGGAGCAAGCTCGAAACGCGCTAACTGAGTATTCGGCGCATCTCCGCCGTTGGATGCAACGGGGCCCTTGCCAGATGCGGCGCTGGCTCCTGTTTCCGACATCTGAGACCGATGGAAGAGATCTTTAGGGTTGTGAAAAAGGTTGGCTTTCGGAAGGAGGGATTCTGGAGAAATGTAGAAGTCGATGGTCGTCGGGATAGGAGATTCTGAAGAGTGGGAGTGGCTTTGCAAAAGAGGGAAGTGACGATAGTCATTTCAAGTCAATTGCAAACGAATTAAATAGAATACGCTCCTGGCTCTTAAAAGGCACAACTCAAGGACTCAACTCGATCAACACTTGATTATTATTTGGGTTTTTCTACCATTCAGCGCATGTTTTAGCATATTATTTTTTTATAAAATAAAAAATAACTTCCATATTGAAAATGTTTTCCAATATTACATACATTTTGTTAAATAATTTATCTACTTAGTCATTTTCTCCAAGAATAGTGCAAAATGAATTCTTAAAATAAGGGATTTGAAAGCAACTCAAGGATTATAAAGCAATTTCTAGATCTTCTATAAAATATTTTCTATTAAAAATATCTTTTATTATCATACGCAATTTTTTTTTTTAAAAAAAAATCATTTTTCACAAAAGTTAGCGTAATCTAATATTTAAAGTTGAGGAGTGAGAAAGTGATTTCTGTATATTGTGGATTTTAAAGCCTCCAATTTAACTTAACTATGGTTTAAATTAACTTGCATCTAAGATTCACCCAATTTAGACATGTGACTTGATTCATGATTTTGCATTTGATATATAATCCCGTTCGATTCATTAACTTAACCCATTACTCAGCCTATGACCTAATCCACTCAACTCAATCCAACCCAACTTAACTTATGATATGTGACTTCAATCGTCGTCCATGGTTAAACCAACTAAACATAATATCCATAATCTATCATTTGACGCTTGGTCCAATCCAACCATCTAAAACATTCCTCAACCCATGAACCAATCTAACTTGACCTAACTTATGATTTTTTAGAAATTAGATCAAGGCAAATTAAGCTAAATTCTAACCCAATTGCACCTTATTACATAATATTGCTATTGTAAAGTAAGATATAAATTGAACTAACTATACAATGTATACTTATTTTTTACCGTATGTAAATGATAAACTACATTCATTATGAAATTATTTAAGTTTTTCTTTTTATTCCAACTATTTGTTGGAGCTAATTGTTGAGTAAAAGAGTTTACAACCTTTTATTTTAAAGTATTTTATAATAGATAATTTTCTATTAAAATTGTCGAAATAGACTTAACTACTTTGATTAAATCTAAGTGACTCTGAGATCTACTTGACTCAAATACTTGCCATTTAAGTCAATATATGCGGTCAAATGTCAAACATGTTTTTAAATAATGATGATAATAATATAATAACATTTTGAATGAAAACATCTTAATTCATAAAATTAAAATGAGTTGTTCACCTATACTTTCTTCAAAAGGTGCACAGTGAATGAAATTTTGAAACATTTTCTATTTTGCCTTTTCACCTTTTAATTTATGGAAGAAAATCAAAAGTAAAATAGAAAAATAGAAAAATTATATAATTGGATGCCCTTCTAGAGAAAGTATGTATGGTGCACAAATAATTGTTTAAAAAAAAATAGAAGAGATTTTAGAAAATCATTTCTCTCTTTACATACTCGACTTAATCACTTTCAATTTTTATTTACTTTACTGCATCAAATCTCAAGTGTACCTTCAAATAATGCTGATTACTTAAAAATAGATATTGAATATTGATTTATATTGATAATAATAACAATTTGCAAATCATATTCTCCCTCTCTAGAGGGCCCCCACACATGTTCATGCACGTGTGGAGCAAACTTACAATCCTTCTTTTATATCCTTAACCCTAATTTCCAACAAATCTCATTGGAGGAGTCAATGGGCAAAGGCAAAGACAGAGACAATGTCCTTTAGAGACATGGGTAGAGACAAAAACCATCTCTCAAGCTCAATAATACTTCTTAGCGGGTGGTGGTGATTGAACCACCCACCTCTGCATGCAGGGGCAGAGCTCCACGGCTTCTTCCCCTGCCTATTCTCTCTATCTTTTACACTTGTAACGATAAAAATATGAATACAAGTGTCTACCATTTATATTCTACTTAGACCATGCCATTGTCATGTATCCTATTTTAAAATTGTCCACCTTCAAATGTCTGCCCAAACTGCCAACCGGCCGGTGCCAGATTGTAACTGGTGACCGTCCGGCCATCACTGGTGGTGACTTGGAAAGAGAGAGACTGGCCATTGAGATAGGAGTTGCTCTGCCAGTTTTGGCCCCAGTTCCTGGACATTGGCTGCCATCCTGTCCTCGACCCCTTGATGGACACTGATTGCACGTCACCGGCCCCACCAACATTTGTAATCAACACCAAGTTGAAATAAGAGTGGCCATCGATGGTGAATCTTATGCCTCCTTTCTTCACACAAGCAACCCTGTCCAAGTCATTAACATCTTAGTTGTAAATGATAATGATGATGATTGAGGTGATAGAAGTGTGAAAATAATTTTCAATGTTAGATATATTAGAATTCGTATTTAATTAGATGTATTTGGTTTAGGATTAGATTAGAGTTTGAATTTGAATGAAATAGTCCTAGAGTTGGCTATAGTCTATAACTACAAATCTAATTAGCATATACTTCACTCACCTTCTAAAAGAGATGGGCACAATGCCTGCTTGATATTGGGCGATTTGAAGGAAGGCTGGCTCGGCAAGGTCGAAATGCTCAAGGGGAGGATTGCACCATCCACCATTGTCATTGGAGAGGGCTAAATTAGGGGGGCAGAAGTTGGTGGCGGTGACAATGATGGACCCAGGGATGCACCATTTGGGGTCGTCGTCGCACTGCATTTCATAGCACGAGCCGCAGCTGAGGCCTTTGTTGAAGAGTGCGGTGCTGAGAGCGGCGGTGCTGGTACCATATCCTTGGCTGTACAAGTTTCCATACCCACAAGCCCCTCCTGCATCACCCACATCAGACAATTCTCGATTAGCATACTACTAACCCAATTGAATTAGATCCTTTAGAAACAAGACAATGTACACAAAACACACCCATTGTGCCGGACGCATCCCCGCCACCGTAGAACGTGGCGTGACCGCTCTGCCACCCAAAGTTGTCGCTGCAAGCTACATGTGAGTAGTGAATGGTAAGGAGGTAGAAGAGAAGAGGTACACCAAAGAAACCTACAATGGTCATTGGAGGGCAGAAGAGGAGAATTAGGAGCTTTGAGATTGTGGGAGGGAAGGAGTGTGGTTGGGCTATGACTGAAAATGGATGTGAGGGGAATGGGCTGCGGTGTGTGCTTATATAGGAAATAAATGTGAACAGAGGAGTCTTCTTTAAAAGGATTGAAGTAATTATACAGACGAAGAGCTCCTGCAGCTTTCAACCGTTTCCCCTCAACTGTTAATCGGGTAATTAATTTACTAATGAGGTCCACACTTCTAATCTATTCTCTTTCTCATGTCTCATTGTACTGTGAATTAAAGCCAGGCTTAACTTGAATCCTCTTCTCTAAGTGACATCAACAGCTAGTTTAAGTTCAAATCTTATTTGAGTTATTCAACTTAATAAAATTTCGAGTTGAATTGAAATTTCGAATCTTTGACACGACGTAGGAACCTTCCTAGTTTGAATCAAATTTTCTAATGATCAAATTAGAACCTTCCTGGTTGTGATTGGAAAATGATGGTTGGTTCGGACAAAATTGTTGAGAATTGATGAAGGGGACTCTATTTCTTGCATATCTCAAGCTAGTCGAGAGATATAGGGTGCTGCCCTGTTTGTTCAATAAAATTTTCCAGAGAATGGGACTACGGGAGCACCGAACATTATAGTGTTTCACTGTTTTTTGAATTTTTGACAAGATACCATGGAAACAATGCTTGAGCCTGCACCAAACAGAAACGAATACTATTTAGGTAGGTTGATTTTAGTTTTGTTGAATCTGCAAGGGTTTTGGATTCTAATGAGCCGGAGTAATTGGTTATTAGGAAAACGATTTTTATTTTGTTATCGTTGTGGGAACGGCAATTTAGTAGTAGAATGTGATTCAACGAACACTTTAACTTGAGCTAGTGGCAGAAGGAGCCCCACAGAAAATGATTAACATGGTGAGGGAGATTAAGTCCTTATTAAGGATGTTGGTTATCTATTCAGACACGTGAGGCTGTCGACCAATAGTATTGTTGACTTTTTAGTCAAGGTTGGAGTAAATAAAGTGGAGCCGATAATGGAATTTTCACCCTATTAATTGAGATGATGATATTGCTGGAGCAGTATTGAGGATCGTCTACCTTCTACTCGTTATTTCTGTATTTGTATTTTTTCACCTTTCTTGAATTTTCACATTTGTCTCTACTAAAAAAGGAATGGACACTATTAAAGGAAACTCATCACCCAGTTGACTTTTCATATTTCTTTTATCTCTTTATTTGTTAGTTTCACGTATCACAAGATTGTAAATTTTGGTGATTGATTTATTCTTTCCTCAGTAAGAGACTTGTATTCTTCTATAAATAGTGATTTAAATGAGAGAGACCTTGAGCAATTTTATCAAATTCTACATAAGTGGTGGAGCGACGACTATCAAGAGTTCAAGACACTTGCATATACATGTGCCATATATGGCTGCGAACCATGTTTTCTATGTTCGGAGTAATATTGAACTTGATTATCATTTTATTTAGCAAACGTGTCACTGTCGGTTCTCATCAGATTCGATTCGTATCTTCCATGGATCAACTCGCTGATATCTTCACTAAAGTACTTCCGAAGCAACACTTCTCCTTACTCAGTTCCAAACTCGTTGTCTCACCATCGATGAGTTTGCGGTGGAGTATTAAAGGAAACTCATTACTTGATTGACTTTCCATATTTTCTTTATCTCTTTATTTGTTAGTTTCTCATATCATATGATTGTAATTTTGGTGATTGATTTATTCTTTTCTCTTTAAGAGACTCGTATTATTCTATAAATATTGATTTCAACGAGAGAGGCCTTAAACTATTTTACCAAAGTCTACCGACACTGTCCTTAGCATTACCATCTATTCTTGCATGCTTTCTTTTTCCTTGGATAGCCTTATTTCCAGAATACAAGCCTTCAATGTAGTATTCAGAATTTCTCTTTCTTCTGTTAAATGCCTGCATTT
Source organism: Chimonanthus salicifolius (assembly GCA_013350335.1). Classification (NCBI taxonomy): domain Eukaryota; kingdom Viridiplantae; phylum Streptophyta; class Magnoliopsida; order Laurales; family Calycanthaceae; genus Chimonanthus; species Chimonanthus salicifolius. The sequence continues at coordinate 50,294,090 of CM023539.1, forward strand.
GCTCAAGTAGAGCATTAGTCTACGCTTCCATGGCCGCTGAACAAACTGATTTAGGGGAGAGTTGTGGAGGAACGAGTAATCAATCATGAACATGATAGTTTCTCTCTCGTGCTATGACCATAGTGACGTTCTTCCCTTTGCTTTCTTATATTAATAAAAGACAACAATTTTTTTTATATTTTTACTGTAAATATTAAAATACCGTGAGTATTAAAAACTCGCTTGAAATACAGGAGATTTTGAATTGAAGTCAGTTTCAATACAAAAGAATCACTCCCCATAGTATCATCCAGTTATTAGAAGTAAACATCTAACCTCGGTGAAAAGAGTAGGCGATTAACAAAAGAGATAGAGATGGACAGAGACTAAATTGAATTTTCTTCTATTACTCGCAGTGATATATGACATATGGGTGGCATTTACCATGCATAATTAAATAGGGGTAAATACCCCTATTTATTTTTAGGGGGGTAAATAATCTAAATGGATGTAGTTCAACTGATTCTCTCGTCTTAGGAAGTGGGAGAGGTTGTGGGTTTGAGCTTCTATGGCCTAACTTTTGTGTCTCGTAGGGATAATGGGCTCACCTATGGAGGTTTTAGTAAGACTAGTGTTTCACTTTTTCACACGTAAATCCAAAAAAATAGGGGTAAATAATTCACTTCATCGTGGATGAATCATGACCAAAAGAAACATTTAAATTAGATAAATATGAGGATAGATGGGCAGTACCTAGCACTAGCAGATGGTTAAAGCTGAAAGTTATTTGACCGTTAGGTTTGGTGTGAGTTTAAACACACTATGAATTGATAAATAAATGTGCTACTTATGTAGTGGATGACTGCCTTTATCACCAACCATAGTAATACCTAACTAACATTAATGGCTATCATTATTCTAATTCAATTAAGATAATCATCAAAACTAAAAAATGAAGAAATTTTAGGAACACTGCTTAAGTATCACTCATAAATTGTCCATTAAATCTTCAATGGGTCACATATTTTGTGTAGAAATAAGTTGATTACCCATACAGAAGCTTGACCTAATCTGAAACCTTGAAAAAAAAAAAAAAAAAACAATTCTAGGTTTGAGTCAATTATTTCTTTCAAAAAATTAATTTGACCTCATCGGGTTAAAAAAATCTGATTTGAATTGGGTAGAGTCAAAGATTCTAAGAGTAACTATGTAAATTCTAATTTTTTCTTTAACTCTAAGGGCCCTTTGAGGTGGAGCAAAAATCGAACTCAACATTCCTATTTTTTGAGGCTGAAGTTCTGACAATATCACGCTTGAACCTGCTACTTCAAAATTGATAAAAATGTAAAGAAAAAAAAATATATAATAGAATATTAAAGGGGTGAAATTTTATGAACTGCCTATCCATACAATTACTAACACACTTACCAACGCTGTGTAAGTGTGTAGTTTAGGTGGTCTTTAATAGTCAACCTCCTAATAGTCAACCTCCTGACCCAATGTCCTTAGCACATTTTTCTTTTACATGTAGGTGAGTTATTCAAGTAAATGTTCCCAGTTAAAACAAAGAGATTTCAGTAATTTTACTATTGTGATTGAAAACAATGTGCCTTTCAATTCTCTGCTCGTGTTAAATTTTCATGGATGTAATATAAATTGTGCAAATTAGTGACATTTATTCACCAAGTTAATAGTGTACCAGAAAGGTGTCAAATGGACCCCAATGCTTAATAAACACCCTGCAATGGTGTTCAGTTACACTGTCAACTTCACCTCTTTTTTTTTTTTTTTCCTTGTTTCGACCATAAACAATGGCCTCTTTTGATCAATCATAAAAAAAAAATGGCAGTATAACTTCTAAAGATCATATACTTAGATTTAACAGTTTAAATGTTTGTAGAACTAGACAAATTATGCCACCAATCACTAACTATTGCTATATAGATAATGCAAGAATGAAATAGTAAATATAAAATAATTTGATAATTTTTTTTTTTTTTGAATTTGTGGAGGAAACTGTGAGATACTTAGCGTAAAACTCCCATGAGTGAGTCCACTACCCCTAGAATATACCAAGGTTAGGCCATGGGGGACTGAAACCCGCAACCTTCCTGCTTCCTGAGACAGGAGGTAACCAGTTCAACTACACATAAAATAATTTGATAATTTCTTATATGGTTGAAAAAGTCAATTCTCTCTTGAACAGGTGTTCTTAGCAATTTTTTATTAGTAGCACTATAAATTATTTAGTGCTACGTCACTAAATGATTCAAACTCAACTTATAAAGGCAAGAATTGGGAGTCATACGTTGGATTCATACTCATTTTTAACAGGTCACTCCATTCAGTTTTATCCAGTGTATACATATTGAGAATTTTTATCCAGTATATATAGATTAGAAGGTTTTCATATGTTCTGAAAGACTGAGGGACAAGAAATCGTCGGTAGAGTGAAGACCTTTGGTAGGGAGATGAGACCCATCGATCCATCTAGTCTTCACCAAATTATATTTCGCTCAAGCTAAAAATTGATGGTCATTATGTGATAGTTGGCCCTAGTGTTGGTGGTGTTGCATCGATTGTAATGGTGCATTTATCACAGTTGAAACTAAAATGGCGGAGGATATTGATTAGAAATTTATTATTGTGAATCAAATTTATGAAATGATCAAAATATCAAACTATCAATTTGTTAGAATAAAAAATTTAATAGTATTGATTTTTTATATTAGATTAGAAAAATTACAACCTAATTTTTTTCTCTTAAATGGTAGCTCTATCTGACCATGTGGGGTTCACACTCTCACAGTTGCTGAGTTGTAGACTATGAGCCTCCATTTACGTTTGACTTTAACGAGGGTAATTATTTAGACACGTCATTTTCATTCTTAGACACGTTTTTTCAATTTTTTGAAAAAAAATTCCGCGTTGCCCTTCTGCTCCGACACTGTCCGAACGTGAGTTAAGAATATTTTTCCTTCGTTCGGACTATTATTTAGGTCTAAATTCCATTCGTCCGGGCTAGAGAGGCCGCAGATGTTAAGCACTGTATATTTTTAAAATTTTTCAAATTGAATATATAGACTAATTACGATAACCTGATAAAAATACTTTAAAACTTCAAGGTCTTTTGACACTCCTAAATGTTTAAAAAGTATTTTACAAATAAGGGTATCCCTCGGCCATGCCAAAAATACACTTCTGGAAATTCAAACGACAAACCGTAAAAACCGTTGAACTCCCAATTCAAAACTGAACAGATATGTGAAATTTGAAAACTTAGATCTTTCAAATGATTGTTTAATTAGATTTTATTTTTTTTTTTTGAAGAAGGGACATGATTTGGGATGGGAAAATGTCACCTATTTTTGGGAAACAATCATTTGAAAGATCTAAATTTTCAAATTTCACATATTTGTTCAGTTTTGAATTTGAAGTTCAACGGTTTGTCGTTTGGACTTCCGGAAGTGTGTTTTCGGCATAGCAGAGGGATACCCTTATTTGTAAAACACTGTATTTTAAGCATTTGAGAGTGTCAAAAGACCTTAAAGTTTTAAAGTATTTTTACCAGATTATCGTAATTAGTCCAACTATTCAATTTGAGAAATTTTAAACATACACAGTGCCAGACAGTGCGAGAGTGGAAGGGCAATGCGGTAATTTTTTTCAAAAAACTGAAAACCCGTGTCTGCCGAATGAAAATGCATTGTCTAAATAATTACCCCTTTAACAATCCACTATTTAATCATCGAGTGGGGTTCTTCTTCCATCTACTCTACTGATGCTCATGGGATCAACATCCTTTAGACAACTTGTGTTCCTGGCTGACAAATTTGGGTAAACCCATGACCTCACCAAACTGTGTTGTCATGACCTTTGTTAATTGTTATTGATTACATGAATTTCTGGCTTAATTTATATAATGATTGACTTATGCCTCAGGAAGCTGCAGGTGTTAGGTTCGAGCCTCCATGGCTTCAAATGTTGTGCTCTAAGAGCAGTGTTTATCACGTGTGGGGATTTTAGGCTGGGTTTTTTATGATTTTTCACACGTAAATTTAAAATAAAAATAAAAATAAAAATTAAAATAAGGAGTATACAAAATAAGATATTTCTCACCTTTTGAATAGAATAAAGACTCATTGTTAAAAATATAAAAAATTAAAACCTTTCATCTTCTTTAAGAAGAAGGGTTTTTAATGAGAGGAGAGGAGAGGAGAGGAGAGAAGGGAGGGGAGGGTAGGAGGAGGAGAGTAAGATTGTAAAATTTAATAAAGAAAACGAGCTCTTTTGCCTTCTTTGTCAGAAATAAAGATTCTATCACAAATAATAAAAACATTGGATTTCCTTGGTCTAACACAACATTAGATTTCATGACATCTATCAAATAACATGAGTCACATCCCAAGCCTGTAATTTTTTTTTTTTCTAGATTGATATTGCTAGATAAATCAGAAAACAACATTTTTTGAGAAAGACAAGTAGTATTTGAGTATTTGCTCAGCTTTTTTCCTGTTTTACTCTTCCACTTTGTCTTTGTGAAAATTAGAAAGATTCATTAATTCATTAGAATTCATCCAAATATATAGACTGACGACTAACTGCAGATAAACTCATATTCTAAATCTAATATTAAATCAAACACATCTTTTAATGAGAGTTTAACACAAACTTAAAATCCTAACTCAGTATAAACTCTAACATATTCTAACAAACATGTAAGCTATCTGCAACAAAAATCTCCAAATACATCATATTTGCAAAAAATAAATATAATGTGTTATTTATGCGAGATGTGCATCTGGATTATGGATACAAACCCTGAACTTTTTGGGTGAAAAAAAAGAAGAGAAATAATAGATTGAAGGCATGTCGTGATGTGTGTCTGGATATAGCAAAGGAAAAAATCTCTTTAAATTTAGAATAAATGGCTTTACTAATACAAAGACAGAGAAGGCTCAGGTGACCATGTGTTGAGGAAGCTGGAATGCTTACATGGTGAGGATCAAGTGAAGCTAAAATGAAGATTGAAATGGGGTGATGAACGTGGAATGGTTTGAGTCCTAAAATGATCTAATTTTGGGGCTTGTGGGTTGGTTTCGGGTGCTAAAATGGGTTGTTTCTGAGTGCTAATATAGACTGATTTTGGGATCATGGGCTTGTTTTGGGGCTTGAAGCTGACTGGTTTTTGGTGCTAAAAGGATTGATTCTAAGTGTTGAAATGGGCTAATTTTGGGGTACTGAAATGGGCTAGTTTGGGGGCCCGAAGTAGACTGTTTTTGGGTTGTTTCTAAGAGCTGAAATGGACCAATTTTGGGGTGATGACATGGGTTGGTTTTGAGGCCTAAATTAAACTTATTTTGGACGCTGAAATCGGGTGTTTACGATAGCTGAAATGGACTAATTTTTGGGTCAAATTGAATTGATTATGGGTGCAGAAATGTATCGTCTATGAGTGTTGAAATTAACTAGTTTTGTGGTGTGAAAAAAGGGGCTGAAATGGGCTACAATATGGAGTTGAAAGGGATTGAAAATAGACATTGGAGTGGGCTAGGATGGCTGGTGAAGAATGGCTGGAAAATGGATGGTCATTGATCAACAATCTCCACAAAATGGATGAAAGCAGCTTTTTTTTTTTTTTTGAGCAATCATAAAAAATTCATTAAGAGAGGGGAAGAAAGTACATGAAAAGGCTTAAAAGAATTAGACCGAGAAAAAGAAAAAAAAAACATGATGAGAAGACGAGACAAAGAGAAAGGGTGTAGAAGCAGCTTGGCTTTAGCTTTGCAAGCAAATGAGAGAAGCCTCCTCCCTTGGTGCTTGGGAGGACCTCTAATCTATACACTCATGCTAATCATTTCTTTTAATAGTTAAAACATGAAGCTGTCGTAATCAAGATTTCATGGGTTGATGATTTGAAATCTAGGGTCTATTGCTTCATGGATTTGCAATTTGGAATGTTAGGGCTTACTTTTTCATCAAAGGCACTGACATGGCATTTTTTTTTTTTTTAAGATCAAGGTATCTAAGTGTCCTACTTGAATTTTCCAAGTATGATTAATCCTTGAAGTATGTGTAAATCTCTCAATCTGCACACGCTGGGTACAAAACTGAGGGGAGTATCCCTTTTCGTGTCGAGGGAGTTTGATTCCAAGACCTCCTACAAACAAAGGTGAAAAATGACCATTAAACTAATCCCTCAGAATTCACTGACATGACATTTGAAGGCTATTTTTTTATGATGGTACACTATCGCGGATCGATGATTGGCTGCTCAGTTAGCGAGACTTTGCTGATTTTGGAATTTGGACATGTTGAGTGAAATGGGCCTAGCTCTTGTAATTGGATTGACCCCAAATTTGGTCCATGGCCAGGGAGACCATGAGAAAGGTTTCCAATGGTGTTTGGTTTGGTTGGGCCCCTAATGGCTTAATGGCTTCATCTCACCACATAACTTAATCAATTTTTTCTATACTATTAAACTGTAAAATGGGATAATACATTATTAAACATAATCATATTTCTTTTTTCTAATCAATCCAACTGGAACACAATAGAAAAGATTAAATAGGTACATGTGACAGTACAAAGAGGGGTATGATGTGTGAATTACTGAGATTCACTAAGAAGGGGCACGATTAGTAATTTCTGACTTGGAAACAGGGTAATTGCCATTTAGTTGATAGACTATAATAATTTCTTTTTTAGTGGATTTATGATAATTTTTAAAAGTATAAATAATCTTTATTAGAGTAATATGCTTGCCACTTAAGCAAATCGTGTTCTCAAATATTATTATAATTTGATAACCATCGTGGAAATTTTCATTATGTCAAACAAATTCAGAATTATAATATTGATACGAGGAAAGATGGTAGGAAACCATATTAGTATATTAAGGTTTCAAGTTAAACATATGGACATCTCCTATTGAGTTATGGTATTTAAGCTTCAAATTACATTCAACCCAATCTTGAACTTATGGTGGGGATCACTCCACTGCAAATTCATTAGGAATTGTTGGGCCCATATGGATTGAGATAGACCAAATCCCTAGGGATAGGTTTGTTTTAAAGGTCTTTACATGGAGTATAAAAAAATTAGTTTCATTCAAATTCTCTAGCATCATTTTCCCATACCCTAAAGATCTTAATTGTGAGAAATTAAGGATAGGAAAACTTGGTTTTCATGTAGACCGTTTAGCAGCACTATTGAGAGCGGATACATATTTATACACCAAAAGTGAGCCCTACATGAGCCATTTGGTTTGAAGCTCACCGAACCCTATATGGGTAATGGAGTTCAGAACTTTATTGAGTTACACGGTGTACGTAAGTAGAGAGGTTTACACCTACTCTGAGGATTAGTCAGGTGCTCTAAGAGGTCTAAATACTTTTGTCAATAAAAAAAGTAATAGAGTTCAAGAGAAAATTTTGTGAGTGATGGCCTAAAAAAATTTGCCACATGCACACACAAACCACGCGATGCACGTGTGCGTACACATAAAACTAGCTAGTTAGTTGTCACGAAAAATGACAAAATATTTTCCTCATTCTACCCCACGTGAAACTCATGTATTCATTCGTCATTAATTTAATTAACTTTTGATCTACTTTAGCCACACTTTAAATTTAGCTGATGATTTCAAAGAGTACACTTGAATAAACAAAAAATTTATGTAAGGACATCATACAAACAAAGAGAATACTTCACTATATTGTTAAACACAATCTTTATAACATTATGCTTGGACTCAAATAAGCTCCCCAACACTCTATCTTGAATTCTTTACAAGTTTGAGAGTAAATGAACTCTCGACTCCTAATATATACTTGAGCATTTGACAACTAATAATCAGGATTCATCCACTTTGCCACGTTCTAACTAAATGAACTCTCAACTCCTATATATACTTGAGCATTTTACAATTAACAGTCAGGATTCACCCACTCTGTGTCGTTCTAACGATGGAGAACCTTCTAGCTCCATTCTTAGAAAATTCGACATTATTCCATATTCTTAAATATTCTAGACACTTCTAGATTCTCCTCCAAGTCTACATGAGTCCATACAATTCTAGAACATTTCACACAAACTCTTTAGATTTCTACATTATTTAACTCTAAGTGACTCCATATATTTCCATTTCTCTAGACAATATTAGAACACTCTAGAACTTTTTGAAAGTCACTGAATCACTGAACCTCTTCATCTCTTGTTCTTTTTCTCAGACTTCTTCCCCGACTTTGGCTCAATCTCATAATGCTACCCAAAAGTTAAGATCACTATTTACTTTTCATAACATATCTGTATATTTCATGAAATTAGGGATTTTGTTAATCACTAATTAATTCATTATTAATGAAAATGGAGGTATGCCTACACTTAGATCTAAGAATTTGACATTTAGGATTTAGTAAAGGTGTTATTTAATTGTTTTGCCCTGAATTTTTTTACTTTTTCTAATATAATGCTTATTTTAAGATTTTTTAGGAAAAAAAAAAATGGAAGCATGTTAGATACTTAGATCTAACCATTTGAAATTGTTGGACTTTGTCCAAATGTGATTTACTTGATTTGACTATTTTTTTTAACATTTGATTTACATTTTTCACCATGTTTTACAAACTTCAGCCACTTTGAAATTCTCAGGCCCATGTAGAATTCGGAGATAAGGTTTCCCATTATTTTTCATTTATGGATTTTTTTAACCTTCTGAAAAAAAAAAAAAAATTTTGCCAATACAGGACTCAGTTGATACACTGAGACACAACACGCTAGCCAATACAGAGACCTTGGTCTAGATTCAGTTTCCACTTTAATTCTTAGCCTTTTTTTTTTTAATGTCGGAAAAACTCGAGAACCCGTATCTTCTTAGCAATGATCCAAATTTGTTAGGAGAAAAACACCATCTTACCTACGCAAGCAATAATATCGAAAATAAATATTTTGATACGAACAACTAAGACGTCGGTTTCACAATCAAACCATATTTCATAGTATCTACTGCATAAAATGAATAAAACCCTTAAATATTTTTTCTAAAGAATTGCTTTATTTGAGGGAGAAACAACCTCTTAGATCACACTTGCTAATCACACGAATTCTCTCCACAAATTCAGAAATATCTCCATGTCCGACTTATTGCGTGCATGGAAAGAATATATTGACTTAGCTTAAGTTCTTTTCGGTCTTTTGGCCAAGTTGTGGTTTTATTTTATTCTGTCTTTTATCTTTGTTTCTTTTTTTTTTTGTTTTTACAGCTCTGGTGCTTCTTCTTTCTTTTTCTATATATATATATATATATATGAACCATTTAAAAAAAAAAAAAAATAACATAAAGACAAAATGGTTCATATGAAAAATGAAAAAAAGAAAACACAAACAACGAGAGGCACTCAATGTTCTTTTAATGGACAATTTACTACTGTTCACGACTTATCCGTTCAAGTATACGAGAGATGACTAAAATTGTCCCTTTACATGAAAAATGAGAATATTTGTAAATAAAAATTTGAAATATAAGGTAGTGATTTTTTTACACTATGAGTTCTTCTCAATTGTGCATCAAATTTTAAAAAAATTTAATTTTATCCATACTTTTGAGAATGAGGAAAAGAAAGAAAATGAAGAAAGTAAAGATAAAATTAAAATTTTCTTTATAATTTGGTGTATTATAAAAACAACGTTCACTATCCTTCAAAATATTTCACTTAATTCAAATATCTGTGACTAGATACTCTGACTCTATTTGATTCCACACGTGTCCCTATCTAAAATTTATAGCACGATTGATTTGATTTGCACCACTCCTGGTGCACTCTTGCCATGGTAACGTGGTAATCTCACAAAAAAAGTCATTGAGGTTGGTAACCATCAATTTCTTCATTTAAAATCTTGTACCATCATAATCAGAAATTACGATCCAAAACTCATATGAATAGGAAAATGTTAAACTTTACCTTTCAATTATATCTTCTTATATCTTGATTTTTTAAGTAATTTTTAAAAATTTATTCAATTGTATTTTTTTTCCATTACTCAAGTGGATAGTAGGTATCACATGTGGAGATTTTATATTAAGTTTTCTATGAGTTTCCAGATATAAATTAAAAATATATATATAAAAATATAAAAAATACATAATTCAAGAAAAGTATAGCATCTCCCATATAAATATGTTTTATTTTTTAACATGAGATCCTACGTATGACATCTGAATTTAGAATGATTCTCAATTATGGATCATTAACAAAGAAGAAGTTGGAAAAGTAAGAAGAAGCATTTAAGTTCAACTGCTCAACGCCCTTCCATTGATGCAAAGGGCACCCGTCCAACTCAAGTGACAAGGGCTGCCGCGACTCATTTCACTTTTTTCTTTTTCCTAACTTCTAAAAATAAATATTCTTCGTTGCTTCATAGTTGTTAATTTTATTTTAATAATTATTTAATTTAGTTTTTTAACGATCAAAATGTCTAAAACTCTTAGAACACGATTAATTTTTCAGACATGTGCAAGCTTTCTTACCCATAAATTAGATAATTCTACAAATAATGGTCCTTTGAAATAAAGTAAAAATTAAACTTAAAAACTATTAATATATGTTATAGAATATATTGACATTTCCATTAATTTGTTTTTTAAATTATAAAAAATACCATAATAAAGGTGTGCCACGTCTATGACACGGCAAAGCTACCAAAAAGGGTTTTGTGCATGAGGTGAGCATAGGAACACCTAGTTTTTTATATAAAACTGTAATTTTCATTTTTTTCTGTTAAATATCAAAATATAATTTTATTGTAAATATTAAAATTTAAATAGAAAATAGTTCATTTTTTTCTTGTTAGGTATTAAAATATAAATAATAAATTAAGATTCTATTTTATATAAAAGTTATTTTTTAAAATATGATTATTGGAATAATAACCTTTTTGACTATTTTGACTTAATATCACTTGGTTTTATATATTAGACTTTTGTTATCAGCTTCTTACATTATCAATTATATATATATATATATATATATATATATATATATATATATATATATATATATATATGTATATATATATATATGTATATATATATATATATATATATGTATATATATGTATATATATGTATATATATGTATATATATGTATATATGTATATGTATATATATATATATGTGTATGTGTATATATATATATATATATATTATTGCAATGCTTAGTCCATTTGAAAGGTATTTTTCAAATGATATTATTACAAAAAGGTTTATTAGATTTCAAAACTCATGATTTGAAAGGGTTCCAAAACCAATTGTCAAAATGAGAGAAGTTGAGATGAACTAAGAATGGGTTCAAATTGGATAGGATAGGGTAGGGTGTGAGGGGAATTTGGAGTGTTAGTATAACCTAGGTAGGCCCCATTTGGGTAAAAGAAAATATGTTATATATCTATATATAGTAGTGATACCCAGCAAAGTATTTTGTATCAGAGTTTGGTACAAATGATCTGATGGTATCATTTGAGTCCACATGGATGAGTGAATTTAGAAGGCTATGAATTGTATATGGTACCTATAAAATTTCACTTTGATTGGATAAAAAAGTTATATTTTTTAAGACTCTCAATATTTTACATTTATTTAATAGTGAAAATTCATCAGATTAGATCAATAAACTTTAAAAGTCAAATTAGTGTCAAGTTGGGTAGTGCAATTCATAGGGGTTAGGTGGTGTGAAGGGGGTATAGATCAATTTGATCCATGGCCTCACAATATAAAATTTGCACCAAAGTTTATGTAAACTAGTTTATGGGTGAACATTGTTGTACAAGAAATTCTTATATACTCTAAGACATTAACTTAAGCATAATGCACACATAAGAGGTTATCTACTTTAGCAATACTGTCAATGATATATCTCAAAAGCTAAATGATTCTTACATTTATGACTGAAGTGACAATGCCATGTCAATATTCCTTACCATTTCGGGAAAGATAAATTCTATTCTATTCTGTGATTTAAATTCTTACTCAATTTGAACCTAGTCAAAGTTGATCTCATTGTTGAATTTAAATCTATTTAGAATTATATAATTTTTACCATTGATTTGGAGACCCTTAGAAATCATGACTTTAAAAATCCAATAGTCTTAGATATTTTATGCTAAACACCTTCTAAAAATAAAATATCTCCAGATCTGGCTGAGCTGAAACTGGCTTTATATACTATCCCTTCTAATGAGAGTGTACAATTAATTCCCATACAGTTGCAGGTTAGATCATGAATCCATGATATACTACTGTATATATTTCCTCTGATTGTAAACGTATGCATGCAACGTGTACGTAGATGCATGAATAAATGGTCTCTTGAACACCTTAGACAACGATCCTCCAACCATCTCTGAAATTTCTCACAAAGTCTGATTAAATTGGTTGATCAGTGATTTTCAAATGACCCATCATGCAATTAAGTCCAACTCCCTTTCCATCGTCACCACTCTGAAAATCTATCTATATAAGGACCAAATCTGTGCATCTGAATCCAAGGGAATTTTGCAAGTAGAGAGGGTAGTGAGGATAAAGAAATGGGTCGTTCAATGATTTCTGTGTTGGCATTTGTAGTCATGGTAACAGGTGCATTGATGGTTACTCCTTATGTAGAGGCTGCACTTACATGTGGTACGGTGACCAGCGCATTGGCACCGTGCATACCTTATGTCAGGAATGGAGGTTCAGTGCCTGCTTCGTGTTGCCAAGGTGTGGTGGCTCTGAATAATGCGGCCAAGACAACTGCTGATCGACAGGCCGCATGTTCCTGCATAAAATCTGCTATGTCCTCCATCTCTGGCATCCAGCCTTCTCTTGCCAGCTCACTCCCTGGAAAATGTGGTGTCAGCATTCCCTACCAGATTAGTCCCAGCACTGATTGCTCTAAGTCAGTCTCTCTCTCTCTTTTTAAGATAAAAGTATCCAACGTCCCATTTGAATTTTCCTCAGGACATTTGTAAACCTTACCATCTGCACACGTCCTCTAACATTTAGGCCAGTGAAGTTTCACACAAAGTGACTGACACTCGGGAATAGGTTTTCATTATATTTGTTCATCTTAGCTTTTTGATTTTTTTATTTTTAAAAACTAAATTAAATTATTGATTTATGTAACCCATTTAAAATATAAATTTATGGAGCCCAATTCATAATAGATGGTTGCCACCCTTTTTGAGAAAATTACTTCCTCAACCTCTTAGAGTTGCTCAACTCAACTGGGTAAAATGTTTCTGAAGACTAGAGCGCCATGGCATGAGTCAAGTTTCAACTCATTTGACCATCTTAGCCGGGCTCCCTAATTTTCACTGTTGAGAATTGTTAATTTGCCAATGGGCTGCAGAGCATGGTTTGAGAATTTAAAGTTTTGATTTGAGTCAAAATCTTATTGAGTCGAACAACTTGAATTTAAGTAAAAATATTAGTTAAAACTTATTGCCTTGCTTGACTCAAAATAAAAAAGAATCAAATCAACTACTCGTCTAAATTATTTTGAGATTTTAAATTATAGTGCAAAAGGGAGGGGATGATGAATGGTTAATTCCTATGGTTTAATAGTTCTCTTTGAGTTATTATCCAATTATAAAGAATGATCCAATAAATATAGAAGGAGACACTATATAAGTATGTCTAACATGGAAAACTCATATTTTTTTTTATTTACGTGTGGAAAACTAAGAGACAGTCCTATTAAAACCTCTACAGGTGAGTCCACTACCCCTATAACACTAAGGTTAGACTATGCGAGTTCAAAACCACTTCCATATTTTCCCTGCAATGCAATGGTATAAATTAGGGTCCACATCTATTGCAGTTGAAAATAATCTGACTGAGGCTTCCTTTTTTTTTTCAATTGCAGGATAAAGTGAGTTACTGGAGGAACTCTTACTGTATTAGGTTTAGCCACATAAGAATAAATGGGACCTTTGAGCCATGTGAACCCTCTTCGAAGGGTGACCCTATCTCCTAGTTTTACTTTTCGGCAGTGTATATTGTATGCATGTGGACTTGGTGTTTATTAATAATAATTAATTAGCACATACTTACTATTTAGTCCTAATTATCATTGTGGGTTCAAAATGGTTGAAGAGTTAAAATTTAAAAAAAAAAAAAAAAAAAAACTTCAGACAAGTTGGTATAAATCGACTCAACTCAATAAAATTTGAAATTGACGAGTTGATAAGTTTTTCTGAACCTTTTAAAAAATTGAATCGTATTTCTAAGTTTGATAAGATTTCACATCGAATTTGAATTTTGAATTTTCAAACAGTACAGTTGGAGCGATATGTACCATTTAACTTTCAACTAGCATGGAAATGTCATAAAGATCATTGGGATGGATGCTTCAAGTTTTTTTTTTTTTCATAATTTTAAGTCGGGTAAAGGGTATAAAAGATTGTGATTGGTGAAATAATGAGACTCATATTTCATACGTGCAAAATATATCTGCTCCCAAGTTCATAAAGTGAAGAAAGAGAGAAGGAAAAAAAAAGAGAGGAAGTACTCAATTCTTTGTCTCCTTGGCCAATATCCATGAATGGAATAGAGGAAGTCCCCCCCTTTTTTTTTTTTTAATGTTTTCTTCTTTAATGAATGTGTGTTGCCATTTATAAGAACAGTCGGATCCAAACACCCTACTTCAATAATTTCCATCAATTTCAATGGATTCACTATGAACTCAATTTTTTTAAGCTATCCTTAAGACAGAATGAGGTCATAGATATATGAAAAGTCAAAAAATAACCCAATTCTTCCATGCTAATAGTTTGAAATAAGGCATCAACAGTGAGCAATTCATGACTTTGACCTAAAAGAACCATTTAATCGCCTTAGTTTGAAATATAAATGACAAAGCAGTTCGAGGAACTTAGGAAGAATAGTTTTATCGGAGGTCAAATTTTACTTGATTGGATAGGATGGATAGAGAATTTTATAGATAAATTAATTCAAGAGAAACTTCTCCATTTAATTATTTTAATCATCTTAGCTTTGTGAAATAGTTTATAAAGAATCAACAACTTATAACGATCATATTTTTTACATGTTAAAATGATTGGATGAGGATTAAATTTCAACAACCAATATCCTTTCCATTTCGACATATCTCAACCATAGATCTGTGATCCACTTAAAAGTTTTAATGAGCAGCCTCTCTAAATAGATAGTTTCTAACTTAACAGATGGAGCATGTGTTTGATCTGGTGACCACTTCTTCTGCAGTATGGAGGAATCGTATTCCATGCCATCTCCGTGGCAATGTCACAAATATCGGTGATAACTTTCAAATTTACCATGTTTTATTGACAAACTATTACTACATTAATAACTTGTACTGATCGACGCTGTGGAAAATTCCAGATGAAATCACGTTAAAAACGCAATAAAAGGTAATATCGAAATAATATTTCAGTAAGAAACCTTTGCAATAATATTAATGAAATTTCTGCAATGATTTAAAATAGATCGTAGGCTATTTATTGAATTGTAGTCTAATATATTGGTTGTTAGTTACTCATGAATGGTATTAAAAAAAATATTTTATTAATATTTCATTTAATATATTTTTATTATTTTTAAATATTATACTTTACACGAGATTTTTCTATCAATTTCCAGGTGAAACTTCAAGAATTTGAAAATATTTCAATATTACCAATTGCCATTAATATTCTGAGAATAATATCTGTGACAATAGTCCGAAGGCATGATCCAACCTTAAAAATGATATGCACATTTATAACCATTTGACTGGTTATTTTTTATGATCCATTTCATGATCTTTTAAGTCAAATTTGCATATGAAAATTCACATATTCCCTTTGATTTTTTATTTTTTAAAATAGGAGATTATGGATATTATATAATATGGCCAGACACGTCTACCACTTGGAGAAAATGTATCCCTTTCAAAATGAGACTTACATTATTTCAAGGCGTGATGGTATCTAACACTTACTACGATTTCTTTTTCATTGGGTGCTTTCAACTTCTTTTCTACAGTAGCATACTTCTTTAATGTGCTTTCTTCTTATATTTATTCCAACTTAAATGCCAAACATACCTGTGTTTTGAAAGAATATACATGCCAAGAATATCGTTGGTACAACAAAATGTGTAATAAGTGTTTTATGCCTTCAATAAGTACCATGTCAATAGAACCACAACATTTTGTGAAATATGTAAAATAACATTTATTTGTTTATTAGAATACAAAATACTGGCATATAGTAAAAATTAAGGCATTGAAACTTTCTCTACCAAGACTCTCTAATGAGACTTCCCTTATATACGTAGTTGGATGTGAAGTAGAGCAGCGTATGAATAGGTTGTGCATGAGTTTCACTTTCATCAAATGCCTTGATTTAACCTTTTAAAAATTAATGGTTATACTGATCAAAATTATATGGCTTAAATTATCAATTGATAGTACAATTCTATATACTTCATATTTATGTAATCACCTATGAAATGCACCCATTTATGAAGGACCCATGAACTATTTTATAAGAAGTCTCATTAGAGTCTCCCTTGTGACAGTTAGGATTGGATTGGCGATCAAGAACCAGACTGAGTTACGAAAGGTTTTGAGTTTAAGTCACTCTTAATAAAAAAAAGGGTCACTCTCTATAGTGTTACACGGTGTGTGAAAAAGAAGATTTGCACATGCCTCAAGAATTAAAATGTCGCATGTGAAATCTCACTATCAGAACTCATATATTATGTGCATGTAATACGCCAAAAGACTAACAATAATAAAGGTTGAGGTGGAGGTATTCTAATGCATCTAAATCTTAGAATCCATCTGTCCCCAAACCTCGAACTCCAACTTTAGGCCATTACCACATGCCAATGCCTGAGCTCATGGCTAGCTATACATGAAAGTTCATGTTCTTGTCATCTTTATTCTAGAATGCTTTTGTCCCATTGTGGCCACTAAAAATTTCTTAGCTTCTTCAGGGAGAAACTGAAGCAGCAATGAGATCTCATATTCAACTGAAGAAAGGACCGGAATCTCAATTATCAGAAAATTAAACTTGTCACTCTCTATTTTCCAAATGCAGTGAAAGTTTCACCTGACTACAAATTGAAGGGCTCAAAAACAAAAATACAAAATTACAAACCAAAAGATATAGAGAAGAAACCAAAATCATAAACAGACTATTGCAGTACCAATTGACCATGTTTGCAGATACGAAGATTACTTGTAGCCAGAGTACTAAGCACACTAGACTCTCTGCAAAACATGCACAGAAATGAATTCCAGACTCACTTAAAACTTGTTACTAGAATCATCTCGCTTTCAACTACTTGTTTTATTAGGATTCAGCCATCAAGGAGTTCAGCCTAGATGCAATCTTTGCAGTTTTGGAGTCCTCTCTGAGTTGAATGAACCTGGGATTGAGGAATCCACAAAAAGAAAAATACAGCCACGTCAAACAAACAGTCTTGACACCCAAACAACATCTTTGATGGAACCCAACTATTCAACTAAAATGGATCAAGGAATCAATACATAAGAAATCAAAAGTTTGTGAATTGTACCTTAATGCATCTTTCCTGATACTAGGTGTCCCCTCAAACAAAGGAGCAAGACTCTCTGGTGCAACGATGAAGACATTGGCCATGCTGAAAGGAAGAAATTTGCTAGATAAATATCCATTTCTACCCATAAACAAACCAGGCATATTTATCATACAGATCAACTATGGACACTGAGAAATTGCTTTGTGTAGCCCATCATATAAGTTGGGAAACTGAAAATAGACATAATATTCAGTATCTGAGCAAGGGGTAAACTTTCCAAAAGGTAACTGACTCAAACCACAATGATTGCATGGAGGTTCAAATGAGTGGGCAATCTTTCCCATCAAAATATCAAGGATTGCTCTTCACGTAGAGTCATACTGAGATGTACTCCTATCTTGAGTTATTTTTTGGCAGGGAAGCGTGTTCCAGTATATGACACTTCTAGTGTATAACAAGTTGGTAATTGTCTTTTATTTCTGGAATGTATTTTATTTAAAAATAAAACTATGGATACATCAGAAACTCACATGCCCAACAACTCAAACTTTTCATCAACAGAAGGAGCATTGAAGCTGCGAACAAATTCCCCATATTCCGTTATGTCACGCTTCAGCCTTAATCCACCACTGCAGGACATAGACATGCAAGTAACAAATAACCCAATCCATTTTGCTGCTTACCATAAGCAAAAGGCAATGTGACAATGTCATAATCCGTGGTCCTTGAATGAAGAAACGCTTCATAGGCTAACCTTCGTAAGTAAAACATTAAAAGAAGAAAACCATAGAAAACATGCTCAAATAAACATTCCGCCGAAATTTCAATTCAAAAAGGGGTTTCTGGGTTCCCTCCGTCAGGCCAAGAAAGCAGTAATTCTCCTCTTCATTTCAATTCAATTGGCACACGAAAAGAAACAGGGCTAATTCATCAGTCTTTTTTATCAATTTATTCAAATGTATTTTTTCCCATTATTCATGTGAACAATGGGTATCACCCGTGGAGTTTTATATTCAGTTTTCTACAGTTTCATATATATATATATATATATATATATATAAAAGAAAAGTATAGCATCTCTCATAAAATATTTTTTATTTTTTAACATGAGATCCTACGTATGACATCTGAATTTAGAATGATTCTCAATTATGGATCATTCACAAAGAAGAAGTTGGAAAAGTAAGAAGAAGCATTTAAGTTCAACCGCTCAACGCCCTTCCATTGATGCAGCGGGTACCCGTCCAACTCAAATGACAAGGGCTGCCGCGACCCATTTCACGTTTTTCTTTTTCCTGACTTCTAAAAATAAATATTCTTCGTTGCTTCATAGTTGTTAATTTTATTTTAATAATTATTTTATTTTATTTTTTAATGATCAAAATGTCTAAAATTCTTAGAGTACTCAATTAATTTTTCAGATATGTGCAAGCTTTCATACCCAAAAATTAGATAATTCTACAAATAATGATCCTTTGAAATGAAGTAAAAATCAAATTTAAAAACTATTAATATATGTTATAGAATATATTGACATTTCAATTAATTTGTTTTTTAAATTATAAAAAATACCATAATAAAGGTGTGCCACGTCTATGACACGGCTAAGCTACCAAAAAAGGTTTTGTGCATGAGGTGAGCATAGGAACACCTTGTATTTTATATAAAACTGTAATTTTCATTTTTTTTCTGTTAAATATCAAAATATAATTTTATTGTAAATATTAAAATTTAAATAGAAAATAGGTCTGTTTTTCTTGTTAGGTATTAAAATATAAATAATAAATTAAGATTCTATTTTATATAAAAGTTATTTTTTAAAATATGATTATTGGAATAATAACCTTTTTTACTATTTTGACTTAATATCACTTGGTTTTATATATTAGACTTTTGTTATCAGCTTCTTACATTATCAATTGTGCTTTATACATTTCATATATATATATAGGGCCGGCTAGACGCAAACGGAGGCCTAAAGCGAAAATTTTAAATGGGGCCTTCTTTTGTATTTAATATATTATAAGTAGTATTTAATTAAAATTTTAAGATACTATTATAGGGTAATTATTTAGACACAGGTATTTTTTTCTGCCTGTGTCTTCAGTTTTTTGAAGGAAATTACCGTGTTGCCCTTCCATGTCAGGATGGTCCGAACCTGAGATAACAACATTTTCCGAACCTGAGATAACAACATTTTTCCATTGTTCGGACCATTATTCTGCCTAAATTTCTACAGTAATACATTGTGCATTTTGAATAATAAAATTTTCTTTAAAATTTTAAAGTTATTTTTTAAGCACTGTGTATTTCTAAAATTTCTCAAATTGAATATCCGGATTAATTACAATAATCTAATAAAAATACTTTAAGACTTCAATGTCTTTTGACACTCCCAAATGCTTAAAACAGAGTATTTTACAAATAAGAGTATCCCTTTGCTTAGTCGAAAATACATTTGGGAGTGTCAAAAGACCTTAAAGTGTTAAAGTATTTTTATTAGGTTATCAGAATTAGTCCGGATATTCAATTTGAGAAATTTTGGAAATACACATTGCTTAAAAAATAACTTTAAAGCTTTAAAAATATTTTATTATTTAACTAATACACTGTGCATTATTGTAGGAATATGCACGGTTATTTTTTAAGTACTTTGTATTTCCAAAATTTCTCAAATTAAATATTCAGACTAATTACGATAACCTGATAAAAATACTTTAAGACTTGAAGGTCTTTTGACACTCCTAAATATGTTTCGACACAGTTAAGGGATACCCTTATTTGTAAAACACTAAATTTTAAGCATTTAGGAGTGTCAAAAGACCTTTAAGTGTTAAAGTATTTTTATTAGTTTATCATAATTAGTTCGAATATTTAATTTAAGAAATTTTAGAAATATAAAATATTTAAAAAATAACGATATAACTTATCAAGGGCCTTTTAATACTTCGGGCCTCAAGCGGTTGCTTTTCTGGCTTAAGGGTAGAGTCGGCCCTATATATATATATATATATATTATTGCAATGTTTAGTCCATTTGAAAGGTATTTTTCAAATGCTATTATTACAAAAAGGTTTATTAGATTTCAAAACTCATGATTTGATAGGGTTCCAAAATCAATGGTGAAAATGAGAGAAGTTGAGATGAACTAAGAATGGGTTCAAATTGGATAGGGTAGGGTGTGAGGGGAATTTGGAGTGTTAGTATAACCTAGGTAGGCCCCATTTGGGTAAAAGAAAATATGTTATATATCTATATATAGTAGTGATACCCAGCAAAGTAGTTTGTATCACAGTTTGTACAAACGGTCTAATGGTATCACTTGAGCCCACATGGATGAGTGAATTTAGAAGGCTATGAATTGTATATGGTACCTATAAAATTTCACTTCGATTGGATAAAAAAGTTATATTTTTTAAGGCTCTCAATATTTTACATTTATTTAACAGTAAAAATTCTTCAGATTAGATCAACAAACTTTAAAAGTCAAATTGGTGTCAAGTTGGGTGGTGCAATTCATGGGGGTTAGGTGGTGTGAAGGGGGAATAGATCAATTTAATCCACTATGAGCCTCACAATATAAAACTTGCACCAAAGTTTATGTAAACTAGTTTATGGGTCCAAGACATTAACTTAAGCATAAGGCTCACACATAAGAGTTATCTATTTTAGCAATAGTCTC
Source organism: Chimonanthus salicifolius (assembly GCA_013350335.1). Taxonomy (NCBI): domain Eukaryota; kingdom Viridiplantae; phylum Streptophyta; class Magnoliopsida; order Laurales; family Calycanthaceae; genus Chimonanthus; species Chimonanthus salicifolius. The sequence goes on from CM023539.1 coordinate 50,315,318, forward strand.
AATGATATATCTCAAAAGCTAAATGATTCTTACATTTATGACTGAAGTGATAATGCCATGTCAATGTTCCTTACCATTTCTGGAAAGATAAATTCTATTCTATTCTGTGATTTGAATTCTTATTCAATTTGAACCTAGTCAAAGTTGATCTCATTGTTGAATTTAAATCCATTTAAAATTATATAATTTTTACCATTGATTTGGAGACCCTTAGAAATCATGACTTTAAAAATCCAATAGTCTTAGATATTTTATGCTAAACACCTTCTAAAAATAAAATATCTCCAGATCTGGCTGAGCTGAAACTGGCTTTATATACTATCCCTTCTAATGAGATGAGTGTACAATTAATTCCCATACAGTTGCAGGTTAGATCATGAATCCATGATATACTACTGTATATATTTCCTCTGATTGTAAATGTATGCAGGCAACGTGTACGTAGATGCATGAATAAATGGTCTCTTGAACACCTTAGACAACGACCCTCCAACCATCTCTGAAATTTCTCACAAAGTCTGATTAAATTGGTTGATCAGTGATTTTCAAATGACCCAGCATGCAATTAAGTCCAACTACCTTTCCATCGTCACCACTCTGAAAATCTATCTATATAAGGACCAAATCTGTGCATCTGAATCCAAGGGAATTTTGCAAGTAGAGAGGGAGTGAGGATAAAGAAATGGGTCGTTCAATGATTTCTGTGTTGGCATTTGTAGTCATGGTAACAGGTGAATTGATGGTTACTCCTTATGTAGAGGCTGCAATTTCATGTGGTACGGTGACCAGCACATTGTCACCGTGCATACCTTACGTCAGGAATGGAGGTTCAGTGCCTGCTTCGTGTTGCCAAGGTGTGGCGGCTCTGAATAATGCGGCCAAGACAACTGCTGATCGACAGGCCGCATGTTCCTGCATAAAATCTGCTATGTCCTCCATCTCTGGCATCCAGCCTTCTCTTGCCAGCTCACTCCCCGGAAAATGTGGTGTCAGCATTCCCTACCAGATTAGTCCCAGCACTGATTGCTCTAAGTGAGTCTCTCTCTCTCTTTTTGATTTATTTGTGGGGAAAATTTAGCCACAGTCCTACTAAAACCCCCACGGATGAGTCCACTACCTCCAAGACACACCAATGTTAGACCATGGGAGTTTGAACCCGCAACCTCCCGCTTCCATACTTACCCTGCAATACAATGGTATAAATTAGGGTCCACATCTATTGCACTTGAAAATAATCTGACTAACGCTTCCTTCTTCTTTTTTTCAATTGCAGGGTGAAGTGAGTCACTGGAGGAGCTCTTACTGTATTAGGTCTAGCCACATAAGAATAAATGGGACCTTTGAGCCATGTGAGCCCTCTTCGAAGGGTGACCCTATCTCCTAGTTTTACTTTTCGGCAGTGTATATTGTATGCATGTGGACTTGGTGTTTATTAATAATAATTAATTAGCACATGCTTACTATTTAGTCCTAATGATCATTGTGGGTTCAAAATGGTTGAAGAGGTACAAACTATTAAGTAAATTTCGAGTTAGTTTATTGGTTCATGGCTCATCCGATGTTAATGATCCAACATTCCTTGTTCTGTAGCCACATACAATTACTTTGTCGAACAAACTTTTATATCTGACATTTAATTCAACGGTGATAATAAATCAGATGGATAACATCTCTAGAAAGATTTGAATTCAGAAGATTACATCCTTTGTTGTATGACAAAAACAGTATAAAATTATGTTATAAAGTAAATTATTAAATAAAGATTTTCTATAATGGCACACCTACACTCTGACCTGCCTTAGTCTTTCTTTTTTCACGCTTCGTTTGATTATTTTTTTGGAATTTACATGTGAGAAATTGCATGATACCCAACGTAAAATATCTACAGGTGAGTCCACTACCTCTATAGCACACCAAAATTAAACCATGGAGGCTCAAACCTACAATTTCCCACTTTTTGAGGTGGGAGACGATTCATTTGATTTTGACTGTTAAAAGAGCTAAACAATCCAAGTGAATTTTTCATGATCCTGAAGTCTTTATAATAGACAAAGGCCCCTATAATCAATGAACTGAAGCCCTCCTCTTCATGGTCACTTGATTGGATGAATTAAACTTTAAATATGGCTACTGGCAGTCTGGATGTGATCTGTTTAACTTGTAAATTCATGCCCCAAATAAAAATTTCAAATTATCACTTATTTGGTCTCTGCCCAACTTTACTTAGACTTTAAAACAGCTTACGTTTTATGGTTTAAGAGCCATATATTAAAAATTTTAAAAAAAAAAAAAAAACCTCAGACAAGTTGGTATAAATCGACTCAACTCAATAAAATTTTGAATGGGTGAGTTGATAAGTTTTTCTGAACCTTTTAAAAAATTGAATTGTATTTCTTAGTTTGATAAGATTTCACATCGAATTTGAATTTTGAATTTTCAAACAGTACAGTTGGAGCGATATGTACCATTTAACTTTCAACTAGCATGGAAATGTCATAAAGATCATTGGGATGGATGCTTCAAGTTTTTTTTTTTTCATAATTTTAAGTCGGGTAAAGGGTATAAAAGATTGTGATTGGTGAAATAATGAGACTCATATTTCTTACGTGCAAAATATATCTGCTCCCAAGTTCATAAAGTGAAGAAAGAGAGAAGGAAAAAAAATAAGAGGAAGTACTCAATTCTTTGTCTCCTTGGCCAATATCCATGAATGGAAATAGAGGAAGTCCCTTTTTTTTTTTAATGTTTTCTTCTTTAATGAATGTGTGTTGCCATTTATAAGAACAGTCGGATCCAAACACCCTACTTCAATAATTTCCATCAATTTCAATGGATTCACTATGAACTCAATTTTTTTAAGCTATCCTTAAGACAGAATGAGGTCATAGATATATGAAAAGTCAAAAAACTAACCCAATTCTTCCATGCTAATAGTTTGAAATAAGGCATCAACAGTGAGCAATTCATGACTTTGACCTAAAAGAACCATTTAATCGCCTTAGTTTGAAATATAAATGACAAAGCAGTTCGAGGAACTTAGGAAGAATAGTTTTATCGGAGGTCAAATTTTACTTGATTGGATAGGATGGATAGAGAATTTTATAGATAAATTAATTCAAGAGAAACTTCTCCATTTAATTATTTTAATCATCTTAGCTTTGTGAAATAGTTTATAAAGAATCAACAACTTATAACGATCATATTTTTTACATGTTAAAATGATTGGATGAGGATTAAATTTCAACAACCAATATCCTTTCCATTTCGACATATCTCAACCATAGATCTGTGATCCACTTAAAAGTTTTAATGAGCAGCCTCTCTAAATAGATAGTTTCTAACTTAACAGATGGAGCATGTGTTTGATCTGGTGACCACTTCTTCTGCAGTATGGAGGAATCGTATTCCATGCCATCTCCGTGGCAATGTCACAAATATCGGTGATAACTTTCAAATTTACCATGTTTTATTGACAAAATACTATTACTGCATTAATAACTTGTACTGATCGACGCTGTGGAAAATTCCAGATGAAATCACGTTAAAAACGCAATAAAAGGTAATATCGAAATAATATTTCAGTAAGAAACCTTTGCAATAATATTAATGAAATTTCTGCAATGATTTAAAATAGATCGTAGGCTATTTATTGAATTGTAGTCTAATATATTGGTTGTTAGTTACTCATGAATGGTATTAAAAAAAATATTTTATTAATATTTCATTTAATATATTTTTATTATTTTTAAATATTATACTTTACACGAGATTTTTCTATCAATTTCCAGGTGAAACTTCAAGAATTTGAAAATATTTCAATACTACCAATTGCCGTTAATATTCTGAGAATAATATCTGTGACAATAGTCCGAAGGCATGATCCAACCTTAAAAATGATATGCACATTTATAACCATTTGACTGGTTATTTTTTATGATCCATTTCGTGATCTTTTAAGTCAAATTTGCATATGAAAATTCACATGTTCCCCTTGATTTTTTATTTTTTTAAATAGGCGATTATGGATATTATATAATATGGCCAGACACATCTACCACTTGGAGAAAATGTATCCCTTTCAAAATGAGACTTACATTATTTCAAGGCGTGATGGTATCTAACACTTACTACGATTTCTTTTTCATTGGGTGCTTTCAACTTCTTTTCTACAGTAGCATACTTCTTTAATGTGCTTTCTTCTTAAATTTATTCCAACTTAAATGCCAAACATACCTGTGTTTTGAAAGAATATACATGCCAAGAATATCGTTGGTACAACAAAATGTGTAATAAGTGTTTTATGCCTTCAATAAGTACCATGTCAATAGAACCACAACATTTTGTGAAATATGTAAAATAACATTTATTTGTTTATTAGAATACAAAATACTGGCATATAGTAAAAATTGAGGCATCGAAACTTTCTCTACCAAGACTCTCTAATGAGACTTCCCTTACATACGTAGCTGGATGTGAAGTAGAGCAGCGTATGAATAGGTTGTGCATGAGTTTCACTTCCATCAAATGCCTTCATTTTAACCTTTTAAAAATTAATGGTTATACTGATCAAAATTATATGGCTTAAATTACCAATTGATAGTACAATTCTATATACTTCATATTTATGTAATCACCTATAAAATGCACCCATTTATGAAGGACCCATGAACTATTTTATAAGAAGTCTCATTAGAGTCTCCCTTGTGACAGTTAGGGTTGACTTGGTGATCAAGAACCTGCCTGAGTTGCGAAAGATCTTGAGTTTAAATCATTCTTAATATAAAAAGGGTCACTCCCCATAGTGTTACACGGTGTGTGAATAAAAAGATTTGCACATGCTCCAAGAATTAGAATGTCGCATGTGAAGTTTCACTATCAGATCTCATATAGTATGTGCATGTAATACGCCAAACGATTAACAATAATAAAGGTTGAGGTGGAGGTATTCTAATGCATCTAAATCTTAGAATCCATCTGTCCCCAAACCTCGAACTCCAACTTTAGGCCATTACCACATGCCAATGCCTGAGCTCATGGCTAGCTATACATGAAAGTTCATGTTCTTGTCATACTTATTCTAGAATGCTTTTGTCCCATTGTGGCCACTAAAAATTTCTTAGCTTCTTCAGGGAGAAACTGAAGCGGCAATGAGATCTCATATTCAACTGAAGAAAGGACTGGAATCTCAATTATCAGAAAATTAAACTTGTCACTCTATTTTCCAAATGCAGTGAAAGTTTCACCTGAATACAAATTGAAGGGCTCAAAAACAAAATTAAAAATCAAAAGATATAGAGAAGAAACCAAAATCATAAGCAGACTATTGCAGTACCAATTGACCATGTTTGCAGATACAAAGATTACTTGTAGCCAGAGTACTAAGCACACTAGACTCTCTGCAAAACATGCACAGAAATGAATTCCAGACTCACTTAAAACTTGTTACCAGAATCATCTCGCTTTCAACTACTTGTTTTATTAGGATTCAGCCATCAAGGAGTTCAGCCTAGATGCAATCTTTGCAGTTTTGAAGTCCTCTCTGAGTTGAATGAACCTGGTATTGAGGAATTCACAAAAAGAAAAATACAGCCACGTCAAACAAACAGTCTTGACACCCAAACAACATCTTTGATGGAACCCAACTATTCAACTAAAATGGATCAAGGAATCAATACATAAGAAATCAAAAGTTTGTGAATTGTACCTTAATGCATCTTTCCTGATACTAGGTGTCCCCTCAAACAAAGGAGCAAGACTCTCTGGTGCAACGATGAAGACATTGGCCATGCTGAAAGGAAGAAATTTGCTAGATAAATATCCATTTCTACCCATAAACAAACCAGGCATATTTATCATACAGATCAACTATGGACACTGAGAAATTGCTTTGTGTAGCCCATCATATAAGTTGGGAAACTGAAAATAGACATGATATTC
>CM023539.1:52123754-52313072 GCA_013350335.1 Chimonanthus salicifolius
AAAGAGATATCCTACAAAGGACCAATTGACGAAATCATAAGCTTTTTCCATGTCCATTTTAAAAAAGGGGCCCTGTTTTTTCTCCCTTCTTCACATATGGACAAGTTCATTGGCAATTAGGACCTCATCCAAGATCAGTCTATCTTCCACAAAAGCCCCTTGAGATTCACTATTAACTCGGGTAATGCCTTTTTTAACCTATCTACTAAGACCTTGGCTATGAGTTTGTGAACACTACCCACCAAACTGATAGGTCTATAATGAGACAATTCTGACTGACCTTCCTTCTTAGGCACAAGGGTGATGAAAGAATTTTTTAGTCCTCTGTTGATGATTCCATCCCCATGAAATTCCTTGAAAACCCTCAAGAAGTGAGGACCAACTGAGTCACACCAAGCTTTAAAGAAGACGAAGTTGAATCCACCTGGATCTGGGGCTTTATCACCTTCCATACTATCTAGCACGGACCTAATATGTTGCCTAAATAATGTACTGAAAATTATCCGAGAAATTTAGAAACTGCACAAAAAGAATTTGCTAAATTATATACTGAAATTATTAAACAAAACAAGCTATTAAAAAATAATAGCAAAACCACTTAGTTCCAAATCTAAAGAATTCAACCAAAATGCTAGAGTGCCAGAGTAACTAGTAAAACCAATCCCCAAGACCAAACTAACCAAACCCAAATCCACAATCCTATTAGAGAATCCATAGTTTCTACAGAATTTGAGAAATTACACAAAATAATTTGCTAGAAAATGCAAAAGTAAGAAAAAAGAATAATAACCTACCTTTGGAACAAAGCCTTCAGAATATCTCATTGTTCGAAGTCTAAAGAATTCATTTAAAATGCGCATTTGGATAGCAAAATTCATTCGAAAGACGACACAAACCAAACCCACATAAAGAAACTGCTCCAAGAACTCATGAATGTGACACAGAAATCCAAAAATTACAGGAATACAGTTTGCTAAAAGAACACTGAAATTTTTAAAAATGCAAGAACATACCTCTGAAATAAAGGCTTCAGATTCTTTACCCCAAAAATAAATGAAATAAAATAAACAAGGCTCAAATTTACATCCCTTGGCTCCAAACTAAAAGAAGTTATTCAAACTGCTGCATTTAGGTGGAACAAACCTGCCCAAGGACCAAACAAAACAAATTCAAATCCTGAAAGAATACATAGATTCACAGAATTCCAAACATCATCTGAGAAAAGTTTCAAAAAAAAAAAAATCTTAAAAGAAAAAAGCATAAAGTAGCAATCCTGAAGGCCAGAAATTAAATGCAAATCCAGAAACGACCCAAGAATGCTTGAATTCCACAAAATACCAAAATCACCGAGTAATTTGCTGAAAATACAGAAATCTTGAAATTAAAATAAATAAATAAATTCATAGTGCCACAGTTGGGTAGGGAAAATACATTCTAAAGAATCCCCTCCCCCCCCAAAAAAATAAATAAATAAACAAAACAATCTAAGAATCCCACAGAATTTCAGGAACCACAAGCAAAATTGATGAAAAATGCAGAAATATTGGGAAAAAGGGAAAAATGTCCAAAATCCCACTTTTACTGAGCAAAACCCTTACTTAAGACCCTACAAACGAAACCCAAATCCTCATTCAAAAAGACACATTTGGTTAGCAAAAGCCCAATTTGAGAACAAGACAAACCAAACCCAAACCAAAAAAGTATCCAAGAATCTATGAAATTCACAAAATTGTAGAAAACACACAAATCAACTTGCTAAAGAATACTCATATTGAAAATGGAAAAAAAAAAAAAAAAACAAAGAAAGAAATCAAAGTGCTACATTTGAATGGCAAAATTGGTCATGAAGACCAAAGAAAACAACCCACAAACCTATGAATTTCACATGGTTTCAGAAAAAACATAAAACAATTTGCTGTATGAGTCTCAGATTTTGGGAAAAAGGGCGTGCCTTCCATTGAAATAAAGGAAAATTCCCTTACTTCCAAATCTAAATATTCATCTAAAATGCCACATTGGATAGTTAGAGCAAAAGTTTCCTGGAAAACAAACAAACAAAACCAAATCCAAAATCCATGAATTTCATAAATTCCAAAAATCATATAAAATATTTTCCTAAAGACAAATAATGAAATCTAGGGATTAAAAACAGAAATAATCCATTCAAAATGAAACACTAGGGAGCAGAAACCTGTGCAGAAGGCCAAACAAACCAAAACCAATCTAGAATCGGAACCAAGAACCCATGAATTTCGGTGTTAGGATAAGTTATGATATTAAAAATTTCTGTCTTAGGATTTCATCGTTATATATTAGTTATATTTGTATCCATTTAGACACGATGCTATCTATTAGGATCCAATTATATCCGTCAGGATATAGCTATTGTAATCTATATATACCAGTTCATTAATGGAATATGGATACACAAGTTTCAAATTTGCTAAAAAACACTGAAATATTGAGAGGGCAGAAAGAATTCCATAAAGTATACATAACAATTTGGTAACAAAAAAAAATAAAGAATTTATCTAAAATGTGACATTTTGATAGTGAAAGCCCATCCTGAAGGGAAAAAATCCAGGAAAAAGCCAAGAATGCATGAATTCCACAGAATTCCAAAAACACAACTGGTAAAAATATTTAAATTTAAAATTTAAAAAAAAAGTAGTATTATTCTATCGAGAGGCTTCAGATCATAAGAATCCCTCTCTTCAAAACCTAGAGTCCTGTAATGCCACAACAAAGCATGGATATGGCAGGGATAGGCCATTGATATGGCAGGGACACGGATTTTACACATAAGAATAGAGTATCCAACATGGACACACTGCCTACATTAAACTGTCCATGTAAAATGCCAAATGTGGATCACCATCATGCTCAGGGTTGGCCTTTTAAGTTCTAAGGATTCAACTCTATTCAAAAATATGCTTTGTCACTTGACACTCTATCCATATGTATGGATACAGACCAAAAACCCATCTTTAAGACCAAGAAACCAACTCAAAATCCAATAAATGATGCAAGGATCCACCAATTCAAAGAATTCTAGAAGTAATGCAACTATTTGCTTGAAATAAAATTAAATCTTGAATAAAAAGAATTCATTCAAAATGCAAATTTGGGTAGCAAAACGCATGTTAAAGACCAAAACAAGCCCAAATCCATAAACTGATCCAAGAATTCATGAAAATTAATTATAGAAATCTCAAAAAATGCCAAAAATCTGAAACCTAAATAAAGGAATTCATCCAGAAGGAGATAATTGGGTAGAGAAAACCATCATGAGCACAGAACTTGGGTAGCAAAACCAATCCAAAAATTTCACAGAATTCCAGAATGTACCAAAAATTGCCTAAAAATTTACTAAAATCTTGAAGAACATCCAACTCAAATCGATGATACATTTGGGTAGTGAAAACCTATCCTGAACACTAGAAAAATCAAACCCAAATTCAAACTGATCCATGAATTCATGAATTTAGGAACTCATAAAATCACACTAAAAATTTGCTAGGTGATACTGAAATCTTTAAAATAAACATAAAGAATTAATACAAAAAGCCACCTTTGGGTTGCAAACACTCGTGAGGAAGAGCAAATGAACCAAACCCAAATCAGAGAGAGAAAGAGGGGGGTGGAGATCCTAGAGTCTAAGAATTTAACAGAATTTCAGAAGCCAGACAAAACAATTTGCTAAAGTATGTTAAAAAATGAAAATTAAAAGCATCAAAAAATCTAAAATGTGACATTTGGGTAGCAAGATCCCATAGGAAGGTAAAACCAACCAGATCCAAATTCTAAAAGACCCAAAACAGTTTCATGAATCCATAAATTTCCCAGAATTCTGGAAAATATGCAACACTTTGCCAAAATAAATAACTCAAATCTTGATAGAAGAAGGAGGAGAAGAGAAGATGGAGAAGAAGAAAGGGTCCATCCAAAACTGTCACATTTTGGTAGTAAGAACCTGTCCTGGTGATCAAACAACCAAAGCCAAAACGTAGAAACCAACCCAAGAGTCCATGCTATCAGAGGATTCCAGAAATTAGGTAAAACAGTTTTCTTAAGAACACCAAATGTCAAAACTTCAAAAGCAGTATACTATGTTTGAAATTAGATCTTCAGATTTTCAAAATCCCTTTGTTCCAATCTACAGCATTCTCTAGAATGCCACATTTGGATAGCAGAAATCCATCCTAATGATCAAAAAACCACACCCCAAATGAAGAAACTAGTACAAGAATCCATGAATGGAACAGAATTTTGCTAAGAATGCAGACATTTAAAAAATCAGAACCTGCCTTTGAAATAAAGGCAAAGTTTCTACTTTGAAATGTCAGAATTCACCCAAAATGCCACATTTGGGGAGCAAAATCTCGTAACAGAGACTGGACAAACAAACTATACACAAACTCTTAAGCAATTTAAGAATTCCATCAAAGACACACACACACAAGGAAAAAAATTGCTATGAAAGTACTGAGATATTGAGAAGGGGAAGCAGAAAGAGTTCATGAAAAATGCCACATTTGGAATTTTGGTAATGAAAACTTGTCCCTAAGGCCAAGGAAAAGAAACCCAAATCCAGAAACCCATCGAAAACTCCATGAACTTCACAGAATTCCAGAAAGCACACAAAGCTATTTTCCAAACTAAGTCTGAAATTTTGGAGAAAGAAAAAAGAAAATAAATGCAGAAAGGAGTCACTAAAAATGCCACATTTGAGCAGCAAAAACCAAGGAAACAAAACCCAAATCCAGAAATTAACCATGAATCCATAAATTTCACAGAATTTCAAATTGCACAGGACAGTGTGCTAAAGAAATATTAAAGTTTGAATAATAATAGTAACAGTAAATAAAATAATGATGATGACGATGATAAAAATAAGAAGAATGACAATGGAAAGAAGAAGAAGAACTAACCTTGGGAATAGAAGGATGGAAAAAGAAAAAAAGGGCTAGGGTTGGGGTTTGTGAGGAGCATATCAGTGTGTATAGTTTACAGAAGAAGAGCACAAAAACAGAAGTACGAAAGGTGGTAGAGATGTGGCCCCTCTGCCTCGATCATCGCCCAACCAGACCAGACCAAACCAAACCCACCTCAGTTAAACTAAGTACTAGTAGTAGGGAAAGAGAACGGGAATGGGAATGGGTCTACTTGGATTTCGGAGAAAGGGAATTCCGTATAATGCCTTTTTCTCCAGTTTCCACCTCTTTCCACCTTCATTCAAATCCCCCTCCTTCCCTTCCCTTTTAAACGCATATTCCTCTCCTTTCATGTACGTAGCCCTCTATGTGAAGATTACCCACAAATCTCCGCTTAAATTTGAACGATGATGCAGAAGCACAGAATCACACGCACAAATCCTAAAGCTAAGCATGTTTGTATTGTCATGCATGAATTCATTCATGAATTATTTTATTTTTTTTTAATAATCAAATTTTCACACAACTCTGACAAATGCAAAGCAAAGCCACTTTGCATGGGGTTTCTGTTTTTTTACTAGATTGTCCCACTAGGCACCTTGCAGTCCACGTCCGCTGTAGCACGTGCTGCAGTGTAGTAATATGTTCTTCTTTTATTCTTCTTTTTATCATTTTAGAACATATAAATGTAGATTGTTATAATGTTATGTGACTGCATCAAATAAAATTAAATCCTTAGATTTATTTAAATTGTGAAAATCAAATTAATTACCATTTTTGTGCGTACGATGTAAAATCATGAAAATGAATGGTTTATTTTTAAAACTCATCTTTCAAATCCAAAATCCCTATCTTTTAACTTTGTCTTAAATTCTCATTGGCTCTTTCAAGTTCAATTTTGATATCTATATAGCTTAGAAGTTTTCCTTCATTTAAAACTATGTCATATGTATATTTTAGCTCATATTTATATGATTTAATATTATAAAATTGTTGTTATGAAAATTCTGAAGTTTTAAGTTATAATGTCTTGTGTTTTGGATGTGAAGTATCTGTTTTATGCTTTTTTATATTAAACGTTTAAAATTTTTAAATGACTAATGTATAAACAATTTAATACTACCGTTATGATTCAGCATCTAACTTTATTTTAGTTTCAAAGCATGAATATAAGACTTATCCAAGTACATTAATTACATTAGAATCATTATAAGATTCGATTTTTTAGGATGAATAACTTTAATAATTTTTCGATCTTAAAATTATTATTTTTTCATTAGATAATTTAATTTATTTAACTTCAAGTAACTAAATTTTAATAAACAAGCTATGCTAGATTTTGTTACATTATTAGAGTTAGTATGTGTAAGACTTTAAACTTAATGGTGTTAACTAAATATGGGGATTGCATCCATTTTAGGATTTAACACGATAGTAAGTCTCGGCGACACCTTGACGTGTGTTGTAATAATCACGACAAAGATTCGGAAACACAAAAAGAGTATAACTTGTGTCATCCTCAAATTTGTCTGACTTATTATCATTACTCTATATAAAACCGTGTTGTTATCTAAATGCGTGGATTGCTTCTATTTCAGAATTTAATACTATACTAAGTCGTGGCGACACTTGAACATGTGCTGTAACAACTGCGACAAATATTAGAAATCTCACGAGAAGCACGATGACTTAATCATTCTCAACTTTGTCATATTTATCACCATCAGTGTAATACTCTATTCCACTACAAATGTGTTGCCATCGATACAAACCCATAAAATCGTACAACTGTTAAAACGGGTATTTTTTTAAACCACAAACAAACATAATATCCGAAATAGGAAAGGTACCAACAAAGTTCAATCAAGTAAAGTAATGTGAAATTTAAGTTATTTGTTTGTTAAGTCTAACATGATATATAATTTCATGTTTCCAATGCCAATCCTCACTCTAAGAAAAATCATAAATAATAAACTTCAAAATTTCTATAATAAAAAAAGTTCTAAATTGGAAAAACCAAATCAACTCATCTGTGGTGAAGTGGACTTATCTAACTTCTCGTCATACTAAGCTACAGGGTGATGATGCATGTACAAAACTGCATGGGTGGTGCTACATCACAACAGGTCACGGACGTTTCTATTTTTACAAGTCATATTAGCTGGATGCTTATCTACTATTTATGATTTGGGGGTGAGGATGGCGAAAAAATAGTAAGCCACCTAATGTTGATTTTAAGCCCCATGCGGAGCACGTTTTGGGTGCATGCAGATGACCTCTGATTTTTTTATTTCATAGACTTATTTTTTAATTATTATTTTTTGATTTTCCCTCTTTAGCTACACAATATCATCTACCTTCAATATTGGGTTATTGTTATTATTATTATTTGAATTTAGTTTGAGTTTCAAAAAGATATATTTTTTAAGTCGGATACACTAAGTGTAATTATTTAATATGAATTAGTGTCTGATATAATAGACTGAAAATCAAATGAATAGAGTGTAGGTGAAATTTCATCAATCAAATATTCCGACCACCTTTTTATAATCACACAAATGTGAATTTAGAGTATGTGAAATTAGTTTATCACGGCCCGAAGAGAGATACATTGAGTGAATAAGTGAAAGACATTTATTTGTTAATAAGATTTATTTCTTAAATTTATAATATTTGTAAGCAGCTTTTTTTTAAAAAATAAGTAAAATGCTTGATGAAGGAAATTAATCTAAATGAGTTTGGATCTAAATCATAAATGAGTCAATTAGTTTAACTAAATAAACAGAGATGAATAGACTTAAGCTACTTATTTCTTTTTTTTTAAAAAAGGATTTTTTTAGATGAGTCATAATTTACTATATATTTCAGTATCTTAAGACTCTTTTTATATTTTTTTTCATTTTTAAAGTTTTTTTAATTAAAATACATAATTAATATGATACTTTTTCATATATGAAAATTTTCTTCAAAGGGATTCGAATTTAAAAGGAGGTTACATAATTAGGGAAGAGACTAGACTATTAGAGAACAGCAGCGCTGACCCGAAGGGGCCACAACAATTGACGGGCTTAGTCAGATGCACCCGACAAATAAGAGTAAGGAAGCTTAGGCCATCCACCTGTTTGCGAAGAAGAGGACAACACGTTATTTGTTTATGCTCATTTATTATTTAGAAAAGAGGGTCTCCCTCTTAATACAGGAAATTATTTTGAGAAGACACGAGTATTTATAAGAAATTGTAAAATACTCAGCGTAAAATTTTTACGGATGAATTCATTGTCTATAGAGCACGGTTAAATCATAGGAGCTCTAACTTGTAACCTCTCACTTTCTTAAACAGAAGGCAACCATTTAAACTATGTACATAAAGGAATCACTCTTTTAACATTAAAGTAAGTGACTTTTTTATATGTATAACTAATAAATGAATTGAATATATAAAATCTCAGACTTTCATCATTTTAATTTGACAACATTAAATTTTTAATGTTATAAATCATTACTTTTTTAATAAAATGTCTCATAATGTTGTAATAATTAATTTAAAAAAATATTTATAAAATTATTTATTTATCTCATTCAATTACAAGAAGTTACTTCATGATAAATGTTCGTTCAGTCTCTCTATTTAAAATGTATACTTCAATTTCTGTAGACCCTATTCAATTTAAATTTATTTTAGTTGATTTTATATTTGATTAAAAATAGGCTCCTCCGACCTCCCTTGATAGGAAGACTTCAAATACACCTTTATAAGTGCAATACAATGTACGAGCAAATACACTTCCGTTTACACCTGTTTGGACCTCGACTGTAACACACTAATGCGTTACGGTCGATATTTTGCAAATGAGATTTTTCCACAACATATTGACTGCATTTTTTATCGATAATATCGAGTGAGCCTAAATAAAAAAAATAAAATTAACATCAGCTCCTAAATTACTTATAGATGAAGTAAAAAAATTTCTTCTTGCAATCACATGATACAAGGTGGAATGGTAACATAGTAACATACATCAAAATAGAAATCTCCTAAATTTGATCACACAATTTTAATGAATTCATGTATTTACATTCTTATCTTCATCTCTGTTTATAACAAGGACAAGAGAAAATTTCAGTGAGATTAGAGTTGGAAAAACTATGCAGAAACAATTTCATGCTTTCCTCCTTGCCCAGGTTTAGAGTGCCCACCAATCAATTGCGACCATCTCCATGAATAAGCCCTCACTGCAAGATCACATAACTTGATTTAGCAAATGGAATTTCCATCAGACAACCATAGCACCTTATTTAAATTATTTTTTTAAATTTATGTGTAGAAAATCATAAGACGGGTGATACCTACTGCCTTTAGGATACATCCAGATTAGACCATGGAAACTCGAACTTGGCACCTCCTACTTTTAGAGACGGGAGATTAACCAGTTTAGATCTTAACTTAGTATCTTCCACAATTAATTTATATAGAAAGAGGCATCCAATTTTTAGATTCAAAATGAGAACTCTAAGATAACTTCACAATAAATTATCCTCAATGAATTGGTTCACAAAAATTAATGTAATTTTTAATCATAACTTTTTGGATGAAGTATAGAAGATTAAAATATTGGTTAATTTTAAAAATTATCATTTTCACATTTTAATTTTTCATGTTAAACTTTTGCATTTTATGAAGTCATGTGTTGGATTTTTACAAAAAGTCCAAGCATAATATGACAATTTAAAAACCACCTTTATTTGTTAATTAAAAATATTTTTCTTAAGTTTATTTTTAATGATAAAAAAACTAGGGATATAAGCAATGTAAAACAAAAGAAGCCTGTCAATTTCTCTCTAGTAGAAGTTTGGGGCCACGTCTTCCTTTGGAATAATATTTCGAAAATTAATGTGTTCAACAAATTCAAGTTTCTCTTCGAAAATGCCTATGGAATAAAATGTTGTTTAATTTTTTTTAAATATTTAAAATAGAAAATAAAATATTAAGATTTAATTTGGTGAGTTTCAGAATTTTGATCTATTTTTATTGTATAAGAATAAAAGCCATTGTTATTATTTTAAAATATGAGAATTTCGTGTTAAAATATGGCTTCAATTAAGAAAAGAAATTTTATGAAAAAATCATCCAAATAAATGGTTAAAATAGAAAAAATATAATTCAAATTTTGATTTGCAAGTTCGAAGGATTACACTTAAATCTTGACCATTAATTTTTATGGAACAACTATGATTTGTTCTTATGCTGGTGAGGTAAAAAAAGGAAAAATTCATAAAAATAGAAAAATGAATTTTAAGATTGGATTTAAGAGTTTGAAGGAATTGATCCATCTTTGTCATATTAATATTACAAAAAATATAGAAAATGTGTGGAAAAAGGACTAAAAATTAGGAAACTAGATTTAAAAATTAGATTCTAACTAATAGAGTTAAAAACTTATTTGTGGTTATCAAGTTATTTAATGTACCATTCATTTTAGATGTTCTGCATAAGTTCAACACTTTCAATATGCTTTATATATAATTTGGTGATGTTATTTATGTCATTATGTGTATTTTTTTCTTAATTTTGTTCATTACGTCATTAATATTAATCAACAAGATGACTACTACTAGATGCAAAACTCACGTGGATGTGTGAATTTGAAAGGCATTGCTTTATCATAAGGTGTTCATAAAAATTCATTTTGATTGGATAAGAGAAATTATATTTTTAACACCTATAAATTAACTTTATTTAATTATTGAAATTCAATGAATTAAATCAATGACTCCAAAAGTCATGTTAGTCTCAAATTAGGTATAGTGCAATTCACTAGTCCACTATGAACCCTACAATTTCAAATTTGCACCAAACTTCAGTGTGAATGCCTTTGCAGGTGATGATAATGGGTTGGAACTAGTTCATTTTGTTTCTTATTCAGATATTTATAAACACCATATAAAAAAAACCAACTGTGAAAATTGAAAAATGACTTAGAGATATCCATATGAATGAATAGGTTAGTATAAGCATTCAAGAGAGAAAAATGACTTAAAGATATCTATATGATACTTAAATTTAAAGTCAAATTCAATTTTTAGTCCCTTGATCTTAATGTTGAAGTCACCTTGTATCCTTTAACATTAAATAATTTGATAATTTCAAAATTTTAAGATCATATATATATAAGATTGATTTTGAATTGAAATTCCGTTTATCTTAGATTCTTAAGACTTTTGCAATCTATATGATTAGGACAGTTGGGATTAACTAAGAAAAAGAACAGTTAGCATTACATGGTGGCCATATCTGTTAAATCTCTTCTTATTTATTATTTTTTTTTGAAAATATGGATTCATGGAACAGAAATACACAAACAAAGAGTGTTGGGCAGACAATGGAGATGAAGATTAGACCCTCCTGCATAGAATTTTGGTCACCAGATGCAACTGCTTGCACACATCAAGCTACCCCTTCCCTTTCTATGGTTCAGTAACAAGTGCCAAAAGCATAATTCCCTCAGGAAGCATAATTTCATAAGCTGCCCCATCGCATTTCAGTTTTAACTTAGAGGGAGTTGGCCTGAAGGTAAATAAGCTCCCCTTGTGAAGGGATATCTTTAGTTTGATTCATGCTCAAGCTCGTCTCCTTGTGAAGGAATATCTTGAGTTCGATTCACGCACAAACTCCTCTAGACCACTCTCCACGGGGTTACTCCTCATCGACTTAACCGGTATGTGTAGATTAAAAGGTTTACATATACTCGCACAATTAGTCTCACTTCCAATATAGAATGAAGATACCCATATTCCAAAAAGAAGAAGCATAATTCCATAATAAAAACATCAGTCTTCTTTAAAGACTTCCCTGTGCAAAGATACTCTCGCAACAACTGCATGAACTTCTTCATCCAATAATTTATTTGCAGCTTTCACATCCAGATGAATAATCTTGTGTTCACAGTGATCATGCATGTAAGAATGCCCTCTGGTAGATCCTAGTGCAATTCACTTCTCTGTTTGCCTAAGTGAAGGATCCGTTTTCTTCTTCAATTATTTGAAACGAATTTGGATCATTTATTGCTACAGTACTAAATAATTTACGATATCGCCAATCATCAACAGCTATACCAACCAATTTAAAGGCGAAATGATCATTTCAATCGTTCTCTAACATAACTAGAGGATGTTTTGATGTAAAGTCATGCTATCATCTTTACATCTATTTGGAATGGTAGCTCGCCAAACTTGTGTAGACTCTTCTTTTATTGGCTTTACAACCGCTAAAAACTATCTGGTCAACACCTCTTGCTTTTAAAATCACTCGATTTAATATTATAATAAAAAAGCCTTAGTCTTTTTTTATAACCAAAGTGTCCAAGCCTCTTAGAGCATTCAAGTGATCTACAAGCCTTCTAATCCATACACACTGAATAGTTTGATGGAAAGTGACCCTTTGAAAAAAAAAAACCTTCAATCGAATGGGTCTTTCTAATTGCCACTAAGGTCTTTCCAAGTAGTTAGGATTGCATTTCTATTGATGGTAATTTGTGTACAATGCCTAGCAGTGATAACTGCACTCTGGCCTGAACTATCAGAAGTGTTAGTCTGACTCGGAAATGGTTGGGTTTATGCTAACTCGACCTGAAACTGAATTGGATTAAGAAAATACCGATGACTCGAGAAGTATACATGGAGAATCCTAACAATTCTAAGGATTACTTAAAAACAACAATCAAGAAGATCAAAAAAAATCATGAAAGATAAAAGAAGAGAGGGTAAATGTGATGTAGCCTAACTTTAAAGAAGAGTACAGGAAGTTTTAACCACAATAAAGGGGTTAAAACAGAGGTTCTAAAACAGAGCCTTGGCCTGTTCATAGCAACACTAATACAATCATGTTAACAAAAAGCAACGCCATTTCTCTATTCTGTTTTGTGGAACGTTGTGTGCTTTTGGCAAACGATTAAATTTTAAGAACTTTCTGTGGTTTGACTGTCATACCTTTTGGCATTCTCTTTCATTGGATGACACAAACGCAGGAGTTCCCGACTCCCTGAAATTTCCCATCCTCCATCCTGCTGTGAAATTGTGAAAAAAAAAAACCCAATTTGAGTGAAAGACTAGAAAATTAATCATCATCATCGACCGAATTTTTATCTATCTCACAGGTGAAGGACTTTATCATTTGAGTTAAAAATCACCTTATGAAATATTAGTAACTAAATTCAATGAATGAATAGATGAAATGAAGCAGCACTAGTGTCATGTTGGTACCTTGAATTGAACTCTTGAACATGAGCAAGATCCTTCCCATCGGCATCAGGCCAAGTAACTTTCCTCCTTCCATTCCTCACTTGTTGTTCCACTAATGTTCTTCTCTTGAGATTGCTTTTCAGGGGAGGCTCATCTGCCATGCCTGATTTGGGTCCATTTGCTCCTTCACTACCACTAACGGCAATATCATTTATCCTGTCTTGATCAATTGCTCCATTTGAAGAAATGAGTTGCTTGGGTGGCATACTGGCATCTTATGACTACTGCTGCTGTTATAATTTCTGATTGATGCACAACATGGGTTTCCACTGTTAGGAGTACAGATGATAGGCTGCAAACTCAAATAGGAGCGGATCAAATATGTACTTGAGAACCCATGAAATAATTATATCAAAAGATTACACGTTGTTTGTGATTGAGACAAAGGATTTCTATGCACTGAAACTAGAGTTGCAGGGAAGACATGGAAAGAGAGAGGACTGTCAAAGTGCCATGGTTCCTAGTTGCTTCACCTGCTTGTTAATAGAGGGATAGACTTTCTTTGTGTGGTTGATCTTGTGGGGGAAGGGAAAGAAGTGAAGATTGAGAAAATAAAAGGCATTCAATGCCTTTCCACTGACACATATAAGTGGTTTTTGCGCTTTTTCCCAGCACTCATGATTGATGCAAATTCTAGGCTCAGAGAGAGAGAGAGGAGAAATTATGTTCATAAAATTTACTGTAAACTTTTACTTTTTGAATTCAGTCACTATTCTCATCTAAAGCTGTCAATGAAAGTTCAAAGCAGATAGTTGTAAATCGATCTACAATGAATGATTTCTAAAGAGAGGGAGAAGGATTTTGTTTGTTCAAAAATCACAAACCACGTAAAAGCACATATTTAAGACAAAAATTTGCATATATCCACGGAGCGTGATGCACGATTTCACTATGAAGAAAAATTTAAACAACTGGTTATAAGGATTTCAACCCTTTCCCTATATCCCTTTCACAGTCTCTCCTTGTTTTTTTTCCTCCTCTCCCCCACTGTGAAAAACACGGGCCCAAAAACGAACTTTGAGCCAAACCCAACAATTTCTTCACCCTGCTTTTCACTGGACAACTTCAATGTCAAGGCTCATGCATGAACCAAAGAGAGAATATGTATTGTCTGCCATTTTCACAGATTTCGTGAGAATCAAAATCTGGGGAATGTTTTACGTACGTTGGATAGATTGGATAGTAATAGAATCGTGGCAAAAAGCAAATAAAAGTGAATAAAAAAAGTGAAGAGCACCTTTGCACAGTACTGTAGCAGTGCAATAGAGACAAATTCCAGAACCGTAAGCTTGGAAAGGAATAATGAATTGGATATGTCCGGCTGCTGGGCCTTCAATAGCAAATTCACAAACCGCTAAAGATGACATTTTTTTTTTTAATTTACCTGCTGTAAATCATAAGATACCCCACGGTTAAACCCACTACCTCTAAGACATACTAAAATTAGGCCATGGGGGCTCGAACCTATAAGCTCCTGTTTCTTGAGGCTGGGAGACAAGAAGTTCGAACTACACCCATTCTTATAAAGATGACATTTATAAGCGAGTTTTTCATAAAGAATCTCTACGCCCATAAATATTTGCAGATAATAAAACAAATAGTTAATAGAATCCATGTTATTTGGACAGCAGAAGGAATGCAAGGAGCTGATACCTCTCATGCAGTCATTTTTGACGATTTATGTTAGAGGGTGAGTTGCGGATCGACCATAAAAGATGAGATGGATGAAAGAACTGATTCTTGTTATCCTAAGAAAGTATTCATCCGGATGGATTTCTTTTTTAAACAGTAAAGAGAAGATTTCATTGAATAAGAAGAAAAACAAAAAGATTTACAAGCTTTAAGAGACTTAGAAAAATAACATCAAAATACAATCAAAATACACTAAATATTTTGTATATTTAGATTCTCATCAACCACTTCTCATTCTTGTATATTCTCTTAGATGTCTACTTTCCTAATCAAGAGATTAGGAATTGATTTTATTGATTTTTTGATTGACCCATCTAAAAAATATACAAAAGTAGTAAGTTGTTTGGTGAGAATTTATCTAGATGAAGACTCTCCTTTAATACTTGTAAATGAATTTTCAATGCTATTATTTCAGTTGCCGGGCTTTTATTTCTCAATTTTAAGCTGTTAAACAAAAAAATATTGTTTTTGGACACTTAGTCTAACTGTAAGAATCAATCAATGTGTATTGATTGGATTGGATTTAAATTCCTGTTTTAAAAACTAAATTTAAATATTTATACGGGTAGGTGCAAAATGGGTGGGTGAGTCGGATTGAGAATCAAATCTCAATTTGCTCAAATTTAATTCGAGTCACTATTTTCCAACTAAACCCATATTATTGGCCTCCTATAACCCATTTTTAAAACTCAAACTCATATCCTAATATTATCCTCCTAATTGGTCCAACCAAATAATATGAATTCATAAAATGTCTTGAAGAAATCTATTTAGAAAAATAAAGAATTCAATAAATTTTCTTAAAGATATGTACCAAAAATAATTGTCTATTGTTATTAATTGACTAAAAATGTAATGTTTAGTAAGGATTTTGAGTTGGGAATATTAACATTCGAAATTTAATTGTAATCATGTCATTATTTCTTCACTTAAAAAAAAAGTGTATAAATTTTTTATTTTCTTATACTAACATGAGAGACTCAGTTAAAATTTTCCAACTCAATGCAAAAAAATATAATTATTTTCTATTTTTAGTATTTTTATATGAAATTCTCATTTTTTGCAATAATACGATAAGAGTAGACCATTTACCTTCAAATTTATCAAATCTTATCTTCAAAACCTTTTTCCAATTTTTTACACAATTTTATCTATTTTTAATATTAAAATGAAAAGAATAGATTAAGTTTTTATATTCACTTAATTAAAATTTTAAATTTCGTATTCTTATTTTAACCTTTTTTTAGAAACTTTTTGTAAATATAATTAACTTTGAAAAGTCATCTAATTAACTCTTTTATATTAATAAATATGTGAAAATTGGTTAGAAAAAAGAAATGTCGTCCTATAAAAAGAAATGCCATCTTATAAATATGTGAAAATTGGTTAGAGAACAGAAATGCCCACGTGAAATCTCTATAAAAGAAGAGATGAGTGAAAACTCAAAACCCTAAATCTCATTTTCTCCTTTATTTCTAACCTCAGGCCGCCGCCTCCTCCCTCATCCCTTCTTCCCGTTTTGCCATTTTCATCCCTTCTTCCTATTCTGATATTTGACTCTTATCAGTAGTTCATACTCGCATCTCATTCATTCCCTATTGCACATCAAGAGTCCGTTCCCATCTTAGTTGTATAAATTTTTTAATTTTTTATTTTAAAAACGGGTTTTAGGTGCAAACGGGCCATGAGTTTATCTAATAAACCGGGTTGAACCACGGATGATAAAGGGTATTTACGGGTTAACGTAGGAGGGTTTCAAAGCGACCCGACCGTCATGTCGCCCGTCACGAGGTTCAACCTCGGGTCGGGCCGGGTTTGATAACGAATCTAAACCTTACCTCCAGCCTGCGGCTTCATCCCCATCTCTCTCTGGTTACCGTCTTCCGTGCGGCTGCCTCTCTCTCTGTCATGATCAAATGGCAGCTATTACAAAAGCGAAAGGAACTTGGGCTCGTTTTCTTTTCAACCCATTTCCAATAAAACCCAACAAAAACCCTCTCATTGTCTCCAGGAATCTCTCCTCTCTCCCCATTTTCCGCACCCAAATCCCCCATTTCTCAAAAACCATTTCGGATTTTCATCAATCTCATCTGCTCAATCGGTTTTCCTCGTCTGCTGCTGCGTCTGCAAGGACGATACAGGAGCTTCTGGCGGAAGTAGAGAGGGAGAAACAGAGGGAAAGAGAAGAAAAGATACGGGCAGGCGAAAAAGTTGGAGAAGACGATGAGGAGGAAGAGGATTACATGGGCATTGGGCCGCTGATTGAGAAGCTTGAGAAGGAGAAGTTAAAGGATACTGGTAACCTTGAAGGGTTCGAAGAGCACACGGATTCTGACAGTGATGAAGATGACGAGCGATTCTCCCCGGACGCATTGAAGAAACGTACTGAGGAGTTTGAGAAGAAGTTCAAGAGGCACGAGGAGCTGCTCAAAAACTTCACTGAAGCTGGTAATTTTCTCTCTTTCTTCATCCACTTCTCTTACTTTATGCACTCTCTCTTGCACTTGATTGAATTATGCATTTGGGTTTTCTTTCCGACCATGAGTGTGTTTTTCTTCTTTCCTTTTGAATCCTCCAACACTTAATAATGTACTGCATTAAGAAATTTACCACTTAACTACGTATGTACCTTTTTAAATAAACGTTTAGTTAGAATCATGGATGGGAAAAATGGACCTCGGCTACAAATGTCATCCTTTTGCACAACTCATGCTCAATCAAAGGGAACCAGTCCCCCCCTCCCCCTCCCCCTCCCCCTCCCCGTCCCCCTCCCGACAATTTCATTTATTGGTCGAAATGATTTATCTAAAGAAGTTAAAAGTTAAACTAGTCAAAAGGGCATCTGATTCACCTAATTGCCACGTGGAAGCTCTCTACAGTAAATCTTTCATGGGTTAGCAAGTTAAACTCTGGAGCAGGGGTTTAAATACCGTTATCGGCCGATCCGATATGTCGACCGATATATCGTTATCGGCCGATATTTTTCTCTCTCTAGCCGATATCGGCCGATATGATACGGCCAATATATCGACCAAGAAGGTGAATATCGCCCGATAACGATATATATCGGCCGATATGCACTCTTTCAAAACCGATACATATCGGCCGATACGATATGTATCGGCCGATATTTGTACCCCTGCTTTGGAGTATCCTCATGAAGGATGTGGCCAATTAGAGGAGGTTTTTTGTCAACTCTTGGTTGTTGCTATCACTGTTGTTGGCCATTTACTTGTTCTGTCATGGGTCACTTCACTTGGTATATTGAACAAACTATTTGAGTTCTCCACAACAAAATAGCATAGTTGGTAAGTGCTCATTGTTGCAACCATAAATGTTGCATGTTCAAGTCATGCCACCATTTCTCAAACAATTATAATGATAGTAATAATATATAAAAGGCCTATCATTTTTGGGTTTCTACATTTCTTCTTAAGATCAGTTGTACTTATCATCCATTCTAAGAATGTTGATGTGTTTTTCTACGTTCTGTATCAACCTTGTTTTTAATAACTTTTCCCTGGCAGAAACTCTTGATGATGCATATAAGTGGATGAATAGAATAGACAAATTTGAGCAAAGACATTTTCGACTAAGATTGGAATACAGGGTAATTGGCGAGTTGATTAATCGTTTAAAGGAGGCCAGTGGCAAGGAAAGATTCATGCTCCTTCAAAAACTAAATAGAGCAGTGAGGCTGGTTGAATGGAAGGAAGCCTATGACCCTAACAATCCTGAAAATTATGGTGTTATTCAGCATGAACAAGTAGGCCCTTCTGTTGATCTTCTTCAAAATACTGGGTATGAAAGAGAGAAGCAAATAATTCAAGGTGTTGGTCAAGAGGATGAAGATGATGAGGATTTCAGTGATGCAAAGGAGAAGGATGATTTGCTGTTAGAGAAGCTTAATGCCATAGACAAGAAACTTGAGCAGAAGCTGGCTGAACTAGAATTCACTTTTGGAAAGAAAGGAAAAGTTCTAGAGGAAGAAATCAGAGATCTTGCAGAGGAGAGAAATTCTTTGACTGAAAAGAGAAGAAGACCGCTTTATCGGAAAGTAAGTGAAGACAACTTCCTACAAATTTTCCTATCTTTGTGTCATTTGAACTTAAGATGTGAAAACTTTTTTTGTTTATTTATTTATCTTACTAAACCTTCATTTTGATTGTGTTGTGTGTGTCTGTGTATGATTCAAACTTCAGATTTGAGGAGTTTTTTTTCTGCATTTATTCATCTTTCTTACTAAACCATTAATTTGATTCTTGGGGATGCTAAAGTTGTGGGGGTATGTATGTGAATTCACATACAGGTTGCTGCTTCTCTTTTCTACAAGGGGATATATTTTTTCTTTGTAGTAAAATATTTATTTATATTATGCACTATAGTTACTATTATTCTCATCAGTGTATACTCAATTTTCCTCAGACAAGGTTGCCACAACTGCTTGTTTGGCTTCAAGAAACACTTCTATTGATCCTAATACAATGGAGCATGTGTGGATTCAGAATGAACTTTCCAACTTTTTACCTTTTTCTTCTCATTTTTACATTCCTTTTCATTTCTTTTGTTGTTGTTGTTTTTTTATTTTTTTAAGAGCTTCATTGCCTTGGAGGAATTTCCTTATTTGATTATTATTTCCTTCACATGGATTCTAGTAGAAGTTCCTCAAGTAAGGGTATCACAGAAGTTAGTGTGTGATATTAGATTTTAAAATTTTGGGTCAAAGAAGTAGAGAGGGGTCAAATTCAAGTTGCATCCCATTGGCTTTGAAGGACATTTTGATTCAGTGATGCATGGGCACCTTTCAAGATGAGGCTTCTAAGATGACCCACTCAATCATTGACTATGCTTTTATTGTTTCTGGTATGGTGTATCTGTTAGACTATCCTCTTGATCTAGGCCGTAACATGGCATGCGATTTATTCCACATGTTGCAGATTTTGTTTCTCAACTAGGTAGTGGATAATAATCTATAATCTGGTTACTATTGCTCAGCTTAGTGAGTAGGCTATATAATTTAGGGGGATTTATAACTTGTAGATCTACTCTTATTTCTAACCTGGCAAGGCTTAAGTACTTTCATTGATCATCATTAGCCCCCATGATGAATGTTGACTTGAGACTAGTCATATTTCAGTTTCTCTGGTGAAATACCTAAATTTCTACTTGCTGGCCCCTAAATTCTACTCGTGGTCTCATTATGTTCTTCAATATGTGGAAAAAGCCATAAAGGTGCTGATTCCTCTTCAGTTGCACTATATTATGGTTGATGTATCAACACAAACCCTTATGAAATTCTTATTCCTTGGGATGCAAGTTAGATCTTAAATTCATGTTTTCACATTTTTACATCAAAGTCTCATTAATATATTTGGAATTCTCCTCTTTCTACATTGCTCTTTCTTGTCCCTTAGAGAAACTTTAATTTCTTCTTGAATTATGGCAGGGTTTTGATGTGAAACTGATAGATATCAACCGGACATGTAAAGTTACAAAGGTGATACTTCCTTTCTTCTTTATATATTATTTTCTTTGAAAAGTTGAAAGGCAATTTCTTAGTTATAATTATTTTCATTTCTTCATAAATTTTGATTTCTCCTCTTTCCTTTTTAGGGAGGACAAGTGGTCAAATATACTGCTATGTTAGCGTGCGGAAACTATCATGGAGTTGTGGGCTTTGCAAAGGCAAAAGGGCCAGCAGTTCCCATTGCTCTTCAGAAGGTAGCTACTTGGATCCTTGATGGATCGACATTTGAGTTTAATTCATGGTTGGTTAGGATTTGAGGTTATTTTTTGTATCTTGGCTGTCATAAACTTAATTGTAGAAGAAACACTTATTTATTTATTTATTTATAATGAGAGGGTCACTCTGCTTTTTAATTTATTGTTCTCTTTTTTATTGCTTTGCAACTCTTTGTGACGTTTCTATTGCATCATGTTATTTATTTTCTTTTATGGCCAGATAGCCAGTATAATCAAAGCATCGTAATGCAACAACATATGCATGAAACTCTTTATTTGCACTTTCTTTAGCTAAGTAATCAGCAACAGAATAATCATTCCCCGCACTTTCCAAAAAGTAACGGCTGATAACATACTCAAAGATCTCACTTCCACTGAAGAAGTAACCTCCATGGAACTTTGTCACACCTGGATGCCCTTGATCTATCATTAGTTGAGTTCTCTTGGATGATAGCATACCTGTGAAAGAAGCCTTATTGAAGATTTTCAAAGTTTCCCTTGTTTCCATCAGCTCTACTATGAACTTGTTGTAGAGTTGGTTGGTTGAGAGAACATATTGCCCAGAATTTTTTTTCCCTTGATCATTGTGTAAAGCTCCACTTATTTCGGCTGGACTGAGTTTTTCTCTTCCTACTCCATCCACGCCTTTACTTATTTCTTTTTTTCTTCCTATTTTTTTTTATGAAGTGGCAACTAAATTTATTGAAGAGGGCATACCAATATGAAGGAAACTGTTAGGAAAGCCAAACAAAGGAATATGAAGATGTCCCAAAGAGGAAAGCAACAACTAAAATCAACAAAAATAAAAAGATGCAAAGAAATAATCCTTGGTCAATGCCAATATCTTTTTCCAAGTATTGAAATAAATCTTCCTTGAGATGCCTTGAATCTCTGTCCATGTTGAATTTAAATATTCTTCCTGCAGCCTGCTACACTTCTCGATCTTTTCTTTCCACGACATCCTTCCTATCATGCGAGCTGACCAATCCCTTTCGAATTCGAAAGTATATAGATCCTTTCTTTCCAATCACTTAGCTACTCTAATCTTGATAAAACCCCAAACATATTGATAGTGCTTTCCCCCAAATGTGCTTATTGTGTTCCATCCTTATCAACCACAATATCATTGTTGGTACCAGTTGCCTGCATACAATTTTGTTTCCTTTGGAAGCATTGACTTCCCATTTGACAACATTGTTAGCCAAGGAACTTGCAAGATCCATGAAAATAACACATCTTATGAGCAAATGATCAAATGTCTCATTTCACTAAATAGAATCCAAGCTGTAGGATCATCTAGATGGAGCTATTTGGCGACAAGTGACTCTCATTGGTTAATTTGTTTCTAGCAACCGTTATCCAACAGAAGGCTTCTACCTAGGGAGGCAGTGATCCGTTGCAAGCATGAGCATAAGGTGACTGATTACTTGGATCCTCGTGAAAGAAACAATGTTGAATGTACACTACTCTTCCCTTGTTTCCTTCAAACAGAAACATTGTCAAAAAGTATTTAATAAATTGACTTGACCTCAACAAGTTCCTTTGAATAAAACACTCCACAAAATGCACATCCCCAACTCTTCTGCCCTCCCCACAACACAGAGGCACACACCTACAAGCATACAGTTGTGCATGCATTCCCAAAAAATGAAGGCGGTCACCAAGCAACACATTTTTGTGGACTATGAGGAGTCCATAGTTGCCAGTTGCGTTTTATCGTGGCATGCCACTATAACATGTTACATGCCCAAAATGTTTTGTCCCAAATTTTATTGTGTTTCAACTCTATCTAACTTTTTGCCTAGAAAAATGGAATTTCTACCAAAATGGCGAAATTATTGCAACACTATTTTGATTTTTTTCCCACATTCACCTTTTGCTTTTAAAGCTTTTTTTGAATGGTCCTTTTGCTTTTAAAGTTATCCCTAGAGGAGGGTGGAAGGTAAGTTTGAGTCCTTTTAAAAGAGTAGAGGAGATAACCCCAAGGGGTTGGCCTGATGGTCAAGGTGCCCGCCTCAAGAAGCAGAGTCTTGAGTTCGATTTACGCTCAACCCCAACAGGCCACTCCCCGTAGTTGCGGACCCAGTGTGTATGGTATTGGGAGGACTGCATATGCCCCAAGGATTAGTCAGGTTAAAAGATGTCTCCTATCCCAATACAGGTGAGATGCCTAGACACCTTGATCATAAAAAAAAAAAAGAGAGTAGAGGAGGCCAAAGAAAATGAGAGGGTTTTCAATGGCAAAAGATGGATGGTGACATATATACAAGTTCTTTCCCAACCAACCTTCAGTTCACCAACATTGTGTAGCGCTGCCAACCATGGTCCTATTGCTGTTATGATATATTAGGAAGTCTATAATTTTGATCATGATGGTATCTTAATTAATTGTATTTATATATTATGATCATTACTATATTTGAAGTGTAAAGATTCAATTTACTTGTGATCTGTAAATATGATTCTACAGTGACTAGATACACCAAGTATTGTGATCCACCTCATTGTCTAACATGGTGTAGAGCTAGGTTCGATTTCAACGTGACTGTTGATCTCATTCCGGCAATAATGAGAACAGAGCTCACCACCTACATTATTACCCCTTTGCCTCCTTAACCTGCCCACAACTGTCCAGCCACCTTGCTGCCTACCACCCCGCCCCGCTTTGTCCATTTGTTTCCATCCCCATTTCTACTACAAACCAGGCCCACTGCCTTGTCTCTGTCTCTGCTTTACTTCTTTCCTCAGATCTAAACCCCACCAATTTTGGTTCCAATGATATAACCCTTCCAACATACAGCACTGACACACATGTCCTGTGTCCAGCCACAGTTTTTCCGTCATTCCTACTGTAGTGTTGTTGGTGGTACCCCCACTTTCATCACCCCCTATAACAGTCAATGGACCCAGTCCACCCAGCAAATGCCATGCCTTTTTCAGCCCTCCTGCAACAAGCAGTGCACCCTCACTCACTGTTCTCATCGTCTAACAATTGTCCCTTGCACCACCTGCAAACCTACTGCCCAACAATAACCCACCCACATCTTCAGCTCCCCCTCTGCTCTCCCCTTCTCGAAAATATTGGTTGCTCTCTGAGGTTCAGAATTAGTTTTGTCTCAAAGATTGTTATATCTATGGGGAAATAGGTCGACTGGTGACAAAGTTAAAAGGACTCTCCCCCACCTGGATGTCATCTAATGTTGACCCTGCTCCCATCCCAATTAGGAATCTTAACGAGATAAGATATTCCCTGCCTTCAAAATAGACTTATAGACACTTGGAACCTTGTTCCTAGGACTCCAATTGGACCCTAGTTCTCCCCAACTCCATACCTATGACAAATTACAATTCATTAGAAAGCCTTTCTTCCCCTTTCCAGTATCTCCATGACCATTTGCATGATAGTGTAATTTTTATCCCTCACTGTTCATGCTTAGCCTTCACTACATCTCATTTAATTAAGTGTGCCTTCTCTATTTCCCCTTTTTTTTGAGTGATAATTAAAATTGATTGATAATAAAATATCTGTACAATGATTATCAGGCCCAATGAGGGGTTGGGTCAAAGTTAGAGAAAAGGGATATGGCAAAAAAAAACCCAACCAAATAACAATGAAAATCAACACTGGTATAATGATGCGTAGCTTCCATAGAGCTGTTCTATTGGGAATATCTTAGAGGACTTAGCCAGCGTGGCTCATTGAATGGTGTTTGGCTTGAGTTTGCATAGTACAACTTCCTCAAGTGATGCTTTATCTTCGAAAATCCTGTCTATAGCCAAACAAACCATGTGATGGCCAAGCTTGCTATTTTCTATAGGACTCGACCTTTCTTTGGAAAGGGACCTATGAGAGGGAGAGTGCTTTATCTTTGAAAATCCTGTTACCAAACAGACCATGTGATGGTAGGAGTTGCCATTTTCCAACAGACTTAGCCAGAAGTGAGCCCATATAGGAGTAACAATTTGTTGGGTGAAGAAGTTTCTACTTTTGAGATTGTTTGTGGTCAAAATTTTATTGAATAAAGCAACCAAATAAAAGCTTTTGACTTTGCATGGCATGAGGGTTTCAGTATGGCCTAGAAAAGTGAAAAGTGAAAAGAGATATAGAATTAGGTTATCAATGGTTAGATAGATCTATATCAAAGGAAGGCTTCTTGGAGATTTCGCTATTATTCAAGGAGATTAGGGAGCCAAAAAGAGGCTTGGATGTCTCTTCAAGCACATGAGAAGGTCGACAAATGCATTGGCAGACTATTTAGCAAAACATGGAGTAGATAGAAGCAATATTCTAATTGCTTTCCTTTAGACTAGCATGTTGTTGTCCTTATCTTTTTTGTACAGATTGGGTCTCTTTGCCTTGTTTGTGACTTGCATCTCGGATGCTGCCTTCTTTTCTAGCTTGTCCTGTTAGTTTCTTCCATAATTAAATTTCTCAATTGTTTTCTTTGAAAAAAAGGATAGATCTACGTGAAAAGATCCCACTTGATGCACTTTCTTCTCTATCACATCTACACGAGTCTCAGCATTTAAAGATGCAAATAGAGCTTCAAGCTGTGGGATCTTGTAATCCAACAAATTTCTTCTAAAGGTGCCCATGCCGGGCCCACTACTCACAACCTCCACAACATCCTTGGTGCGTTGTTTTTTTCTTTTTAATAAATTTGAGATAGAACACTTTCTCTAATATGTGAACGTTAAAGGTTCTTCCCTAATCCACGTGTCTTTCAGAAATTTATTTTCCATCACCCAGGACAAATTCCGTTCCTCCCCTATTCTCTCTCTCACCTGATGACGCAACTTCTAGTTTCAATATCTCCTTCAAATTTGGGATCCTTCTCTATAAGCACAAATAAAAGATTAGGAAGGTGTTAATGTGATTCTACCAATCAATCATAGATGTTTCCTCTTTTTTAGAGGCTGGCTAATTGTTTTTTGGGCCTTTCTACTATTAGAACTCATATAGCTTTTGATTCTTGTCATTCTAATGTTGTTGACAAATATACGTATATATATTTTTTTAAATTACAGGCATATGAGAAATGCTTCCAGAATCTGCATTATGTGGAACGATATGAAGAGCATACAATTGCCCATGCGGTTCAGACAAAATACAAGAAAACGAAGGTCCGTCTGCTCTCTCTCTCTCTCTCTCATTGCATGTGCACAGTTGCACTGATTATGGGTGGAAAAGGCTGGAAATTCTTTTCGATTAATGCAATTTCCAATATCCTAGCCTCCCAAAACATTTGAAGGAATTAATGAAAATCTATTCTGCTGAGTTAAGGTGCAAGAGTAAAGTAAATTTAAATCCATCTTTGCACCATTGGTGCTGAATTAAATTTATTTTGTTAGGTATATCTCTGGCCAGCTCCAACAAGAACAGGGATGAAAGCAGGCAGAACTGTAGAAACCATCCTGCATTTAGCTGGTTTCAAAAATGTTAAGTCAAAGGTACTTGGACACTTCTTTATTGCTCATTTGTCATAAAAAAATCTAGGTTTGCTACTAATTAAAGTTAATTTAAGCAGGTCATTGGTTCAAGGAACCGTCATAACACTGTTAAGGCTCTTTTTAAGGCTTTGAATGCGGTAAGTTATGCTTTACAATTATTTCAATTTTTTTTTGAGAAATTACGTATGGGTTGATCTCATCTTTTTTCTTGTGCAGATTGAAACTCCGAAGGACGTTCAAGAGAAGTTTGGACGAACTGTTGTGGAGTCATACTTACTTTAAGCGGAACTTAATCTTTACTATAGGGTTCTCATCTTTTACTCCTTTTTGCAAATTGGGAGAGGGTTTGTTCTTTATTTAATAAACCTCAGGACAAGAACGGAGGAGTGGAATGCCAGTCCTCTTTTGCTTATCTGAGGAACTTTTTTGGTTTCATTGGGTTTGTGGTGTTCTATCTCCGAGTTTTAGATTTTGTTTTTTAGCAGTATAAAGTGCAGCTCAGCTGCTAGTGGTTTCATTAGGCAACTAAACCCTAAACCCTAAATCCCACCTAACACATTAGAATCTTTGTCTTGAAAAGAAAGTTCATTGACCCTTACAGAAACTGGTTCTGAGAACTGTTTTGGTTCCATTGGGTTTGTGGTGTTCTATCTCCGAGTTTTAGATTTTGTTTTTTAGCAGTATAAAGTGCAGCTCAGCTGCTAGTGGTTTCGTTAGGCCACTAAACCCTAACCCTAAACCCTAAATCCCACCTAACACATTAGAATCTTTGTCTTGAAAAGAAAGTTCATTAACCCTTACAGAAACTGGTTCCTATCTTATGAAAACAGTTGTAATGGTTTTAAAAAAGCAGATTGTTAAAACTTGGCTCTTCCTTAAGAGAGGTGCACCAAGACAAGCTCCAATCCCGTGGAAGCACTTCCTTTTATGAAGGATACAATCTCTCAGCTATCTATATGATTTTAACTATTTGATGACCTGCTGTTTTATATCGAAGGCATTTTATTATTTTGGCCATGAATGTCCTGGTGTGATGAAATGGCTGATATTTGGAGGTGTGTTACCAGTTTCATGAACTGAGGTGCTTGCATTAGCTTCTGCTCTGCACAACCCTTTTAGCTTCAATTCCAAAGAGTAAAATGTTGTCATCTTTTTAGTGCAACGCAGTTTTCATCCTATTGAAACCATAAGACAAACCATTTCCAAGCTGAGTTGCTAATTGTTTAAACTAGATAAAGGCATTCAAATTCTTCGTTCCCACTGGTTCATTCTCATCTAAAATCATCAGATTACCACCGGTAACACTAGCTTCACCCGACCATTTTGAGATATGTATTTTTTTTTTTCAGTTCTATATTAGAAAATGGTAAATTATGAGATGTGCCCTTTGAGTTCTGAGTGCTAAATTTCTTTTGGCCTATAGCTCTTTGATGCACCTATGGGTGGCAATGGGAGCGTAGTTTAAAAAATCAGCCAAATTGAAGTTATATTAGTTAGGATTCGATCATTTGTATTGACTTTTAGTAAGTTTTCTGTAGATTCTTGTAGAGTTAGTTGATACCACTCAGGCTTTACCTGTTAAAAACAGGCTTGAACTGCATTTGATATCTAAAACCTTGAATGGGGTTTTGGGTCTTGGTTGTTGACCCATCAATTTTAAACTCTCAACCTAAGCCCACCTATTTGTTAAATGAGTTAGGGTTGAGTCAACCCAAACCTTGTTTTTCTCTATCAGATTTAGATTAAGTTGGCAGGGTTGTTAACAAGTTGTTACATTGTATGGGGTCGACTGATCCATTGATTTTAAACCTTCAACCCAACTCAGTCTATTTATTAAACGAGCTTTGGTTGAGTCAACATGTTTATTTAATGGGTTGATGTACTCCAATCTAAACCAAACTATTCCAGGTTGGATTTCGGTTGCGATAAGATATTGGCACTGCTATGTGCTTGCCCTTCATTGAGGCTCGAGAAAGGCAAATGGTAGGTCACCAACACCAGAAGCCATCCTTACCTGCATTATCTACTCTGAATGTTCCCAAATATGTTAATCAAGTTATGAAATTTCTATGCATGGGTTGGTTTTGCTTAGGGAGGTTAAATGGGAGCAATCTATATCAATAGGCTCTACTTGCTTGTTGGGGATGATTCATGTCTCTTATAAAAGCATGGCAGAGTCTGGTTAACCGGTGATCCATGACATACAAGTATGGTCATGGTTTCTTAAATAATGACTTTTGTCGATACCTATCTGTGTATTGGACATATCTGGCAGTATTATAGTTGCATCAGATTTACTACCCCTTGATATCACATCATGGCAAAAAATCAAATGTATATACAATTTGTAATTCGAGCCACTAATTCAATTCGTTTATTTCAAAACCATGATTTAGATTCAATTAGAGTGACATGTTTAGTAAACAAATCAACTGGACTCGAATGAATGGTTGACTTTGACTTAAAAGTTCTCTAATTCCTAGTTCGGATAATACATATTCAAGTTTGTTGTTTGAAGTTGTAAAATTATTTCATTACAAAGAGGGCTCCATACAACCTGGTCTCTTCAACTGTAAAATGGGATCATGAAATACATTGGCCGCCCCCAAACAAATGGCAAGGCAGCAAACAATATTTCGAATTTCCGATGCAAAATAAGATTTAAGTTCTATTTTTAACTGGTTCATGAAATTGATATAAACTTTCAATCCGCTATTGGATTTAAAAAAAAAAAAAGCCGTTTAACTTTCACTTTTTGAATTCAATCAACATTCTCATGGCCCTATTGAAAGTTCGCACCAGATCATTGTGAACCAGTTCACAATAGAAAAGTTTCTCTTAATTTCCTATGATCCGACTAGTTTGCTATAGAGGAAACGGTCCTTTTTTAAGTACCCGCAATAACAAAGGTGGCAGAAGAAAATACAACCACTGCACAAAGGGTTGAAAAATAAAAGCAGATAATTCTCACACATTCGCTGTTCTCCCAAAAACAAAACATGACCAATGGAATAAGCTTACTGTGAATTACCAAGAAAATTTTAACCCTATTTGCATTAACCTGGCTTCCATAAATTATTCTCCAGTAATACTCTGGTTTTATTAGGATTCCACCAAACGATATAAGCGTATATGGTGTCACTGACAATAAGGGATGATTGGGTTATAAAGCATCCTTGGAGAGAAGATTTTGGGGATGAATCTTTTTGGCATTCCTCAGTTCATCAACACAATCTCCTCGTTCGAAAACAGCAGCAGCCCCCATTCCTGTGCCTGTAATTTGTGTCAAACACTTGGGTCATCCACTACACCCATCAATTCAATGGAGAGAGAGAGAGAGAGAGAGAGACCCACCTATGCACATTGATATCACTCCAAATCGGCAATCCTTACCTCGACGCTTCATTTCATGCAATAAGGTACTTACACAGCGAGCACCTGCAAAAATGATTGACCATCATAATCCTTGAAACATGTCTGGAATTTAACTACATAATACCTAGTAGAAAAGAAAAAGGCCATATGATGTTCAGAATCTAAGAAAATTATTCATTCTTATAGGGACAGAAAAATCTAACTGTTAGGAAAATATATACACAAAGTACTAACAATGTTTAATGATGACAAAATCTAGTACATCATTCCCTCACTTATAATGACAACTAAATTTATTGAAAGAAGGGCACAAAAACTGTGCAATGCAACCAACAGGAGAAGAGGAGTTGCAAAATCAAACCACAACAAAGCCCAGAGAAAATCTCCCAGAAGAACAGGACCATTCGAGAGAGAAAAAAAATCAATGGTCTACAAAGACCGTGACCCCATCGCTACCCTATGGTGAAGATTTCCTTCCATGCTCAAACAAGAAAAAAGGTCCGATTTCAAGATATTGCCCTCAACCTACTTGAGTTTTCCTTCTTATTACATGTTATGTTTGTTTCAAAATAAAAATTATTTAATGATTCAAATATTATGCTGAACCCATGAATCCTATATTTTTGGGATATGCCAAATGGCACCACACCTTACTCCCTTGTCAGATTTTGACCCACATACCCATGTGCATGCAAAGCTTACAAGCACAGATACAATGGGAAACTAGTTTGTTTCTCTTTTTTTTATTGTTTTAAAATTAAATTTTAAATTTGTTGGCTTCCTATGAAGCTTTAGGATCATAGGACTCCCAGCAAGGCTGCATGGGACCCACTTTCCACCTATACACCCGTTTTCTCCATACATTTGACAACTCCACAAATCATAACTGTCAGCTTTAATTGAGATGTTAAAATACCTGTTGCACCCAAAGGATGCCCGATAGCAATTGCACCTCCATTGACATTCACCTTCTCCGGGTCAAGTTCCAACTTCTTAGAGCAGTACACAAATTGGGAGGCAAATGCCTATTCAAGGATGAGTAGGCAACATATAAGACACCACAAAAATTTAAACTCAACAACACTAGTAAAAAAGATGACAATGCGATGAACTAGTACCTCATTTATTTCAAAAAGATCAATGTCATTGAGTTCAAGACCGGCAGACTTCACTGCAGCTGGAATTGCAGCAGCTGGTCCAACACCCATGACAGCAGGATCCACTCCAACAGCAGTAAAACTCCTACATGTGTAAACAGCAGAATATTTAACAGAACCAATTACTGACACTATGAAGATTACTTTATTATCAAGGGCTTCATACATAAATATATGTGTCATAATCAATGCCAATGGTACAATCCCCTTCCCATCAAAATAACTTTTTTTTGGAAAACTATCCATCAGAATCAACTGATGGCACCAAATGTCCCATACATTGAGCCATCTCCTAATGCAAATAGAATAGAGCATGTCACGAAATGACAAAGTTGCATACACCCTGCAAAAGACACTTGAAAGTGGGGCATATGGACCATTTATCAAAAGCACCGAATGTTAACATGGCGCAAGAATTAATGGAGCCTAATATAAGGAAAGCAACATTTACAATCAAATAGAAAGTCAAAACAAATGAATCCCAAGGCTCAATCCATAGATCAATGGGGGTAGCCAATGATGGGCCAGCCAACTTTCCGGGCCAGTAATAATGTCTATGATAGGAATAAAAGATGAGCTAGATATCAATGTGTGCAGAATCATCTTCGTGTTAATATTCTCCACATTTCTCAAGTTAACCATCCTGGTAATTTGGAAAAATGTGCATACACGCATCTTAAGGATACCAAAAACCTCATGAAGGCATTGGAAAATGAAAATTATGGGCAATGCCAGTGGCATCCATCTAAAAAGACAGTACATCAGTAGATAATTGATATGCTAGCATATAAATGAAATATTTATTCCACTCTACAGATGCTGCATAACAATAATTATTTATCCACTTTAGACATGATGTTATTGGAGATCATATACCTGAATACACCTAGAATGGGAAGTCCTTTCTGCATTGCCACCGATCTTCTCATGAGTAAAACTGCTCCCGCACCATCACTGACTTGGCTTGAATTGCCTAAAATGCAACAAAGATTCCATTAACTTAATTGGCATGTGATAAAAAAAATGGATCTTCTGTTCAATCAGCAAATCAAACATGTATTGGCCTTCCTACATTACAATTAAACATGTATGGCCTCCCTACAATACCTGCAGTCGTACTCCCATCCTTCTTAAAGACAGGTCTAAGCTTAGCTAAATCTGACAGAGTGGCGTTTGGTCTTATGCCATCATCCATGGAGATAGTTACATGTTTCTCCTCTCCAGTTTTTGGATCAACAATCTTTGACACAAAAGGGGAAAAAAGGAAAGAAAGAAATGAGTATAAAAATCCAAAACCACCTTTCTCTTGTGACAGCCAACAGTATAATGGTAATCCTATTGCAAAACAAACAAATCCATATAGGATTACAAGGACCCCACACCAATAACCTTACCTTTGTAGCCACGGGGATTATTTCATCTTTGAATTTACCAGCAGCAGTTGCTGCTGCAGCCTTCTTATGAGACGCGACCTATACAAACATTTCAAGACATAAGATACTAAATAAATGAATTGCACTGCAATATTAGATCATGATCTGCAACTCCAAGGAACTCACAGCAGCCCGGTCTTGCTCTTGCCGCGTAACACCATAGCGATCCGCAACATTTTCAGAAGTGACACCCATGGGAAGTAGACAGTCTTGAGCTTTCTGGTAGCTGTTTACCTGTGATGTTACTATACATATTAGAAAGCGCAAAAATATCTCCAAAAGTCCTTTATTCAACCAAAATTCTAAAGCAAATTTAGAGAAAATACATAATTCAAGTGAGCATACTTTAGGATTTATTGATCCTTCCCAAGCCATAGGATTCACTGTCATGGACTCCAATCCAGCTCCAATACCTGATGGAGAGATGCAAAAAAAAATAGATAAGGCAATGCTTCAGTGTTGATGTGAGTACAACAATTTCTCCAAATAAAATCTACTATAACTTCCAACTAAAATATACTCTTTCCATTTACCTATGTCATAGAATCCAGCTTTTATAGATGCAGCAACATCAGCAACTGCCTGAAGGCCAGATGAACACTGCCGGTTCACAGTCCGGATGGGCACAGTTTCTGTGTGATCCAAACAGATTACAAATGCAGAATAATAAATCTGAACAGAAACAAAATATTCCCACAACATGCACCCCTCCCTCCACCAAGAAAAAAAAAGTTACCAGGGAAACCAGCATAGAATGCTGCCATCCTGCATTCACTTGCTCTTTGAGAACCTGGTGCCAAGACGGTGCCAACAACAATGTCTCCAACTTCATTTGGGTTTAGATTAGTTTTCTCAATCACCGCCTGCAGTCCAAAGTTGATTGTAAGAATTTTTTTTTAAGAAAAAAGAAGGAAAATGATCAAAGAACACCCCAAATATCAACAAGCCAAAAGGTTCATTTTTATTTTACTTCCTCAATGAATATGTTCTAACCAATACCATTCAAATTTTGAAGGTCTAATGCCACAATTAAGAACTACCATGTCATCTCGAGAATCCTTTCCATACATGCAGCCCAAGTTTGGTGATCCAGACAATCATCAAATCAGAATTGCTAAGGCCAGTGAATGCTGAAAAATAAGTTTCTTCCCTCTAGAGTAAGCTCTTTGAGGTCTACTCTTCCATTCTATCCTATCAAAGACCCTATCCATTGTTACCCTCTCAATTCAGTACATGATAGATTGGAGGGAAATAAAGAACACGAGTTTTAATAGGGTTAGATGGGTAAACAGAACTCAAAAGTCCGACCACAGATATCATCAGCAATAAAAGCCATTTACACCACTTATCCAGCCGAACCTGTAAGGATTTAGACAAAGCTTTATGCGTGTATGCTGCCTTTGTACTTCTAATCTCACAGTGTTGGCTTCAAAAACTTTACCCTAGACTCCCATTTAGCATTCAGTTGATTTCTAACATACTAATTAGTAATGCATCATCTGCAAAAACATACACCAACATACTTCATTGTGTATTCTGGAACTTATCTATCTGGAACTTATAAATAAGGGCTCCAAGTGAACCCTTGTTGAAGCCCAACCCTGACTGAATTTTGTGAAATCTTTAGTACTTGTCTATCCTTCTGGAATTCCAGAAAATCTCAATGCTATTAAGGAATTGTGAGACAACAAATAGGACATTCAATATGAATTTGCAGGGAAGAAAATTTCAAGGGAGAAAGCCCTTATGAAATTTCTTAGGGAGAATGTCTATCTAATTGCTAGGTCCATGTAGTTAGGCGTGACATGTCAAGGAACATATATATAGGAGAAGAATGACCTTTCAAATCGATCTCTTATCATACTAACTGTGATTTTTGTCCTTGAACGATAAGTGTTCATTTTAAATTTTTTTTTTTTTTGACCCATCCCACAAGACTAGGAAAATCAAATCAGGGTTGAAACTTAACCAGCTCCTTACACATCCCATTCGACTGCTTGGAAGAGCCCAAAATATATACAGGCACAATAAGAAATGTTTAAGGTGGCTCCAACCGCATAGTAAATCAAGGACTTCAATTTGAAACTGGAACACTAGAAATATTTCCATACAAGATTAAGTATTGAAGCACAAGTTATATGAGAAGCACAGTACTGGGTGACAAGTTCGACTGTGAAGTTACAGATTGCACAGTCCTCATTGGGTTCGAGTGCAAAAGTTTTGTTTAATCATTGACCTTTATCCCATTTCATTGAATGTAATCAATTGTTGTTTTTTAAATGCAGGCCACAGATAAAAGTGAACCATCTCCATCCATGTAATTGCCCATCAATAGAAGTGAACCACCAACCATGGGCCTCACCAATACACAATTGGGTGCAAATGAGGAACATAACCCAATTAATTTCGCAACAGAAAACAACCAACCTTAAGAACTGGTGCAAGCAGGTCATCTGGATGTGTGTCCTTGAACCCTCCACGTCTGGACTTGCAAAGTGCAGTTCGGTAGGCACTGCAGGAGTCAACAGCACAAATTGGAGAAGAGGTATAAACCAAAGAAAATCCAACAAAATCCAACTGACATGAAAGAACAACAAAAGGTCCCAGATGGAATCCAGAAGCTTAAAATTTGGAAGAGGATGAAATAACTTACGCAACAATCACAACATCGTCTCCAAAAGAAGCAGTCCTCTGGTACGCAGAGTTATCTCCAGCTAAGCAAACAGAGGCCTAGCCAAATTTAACAAATCCGGTTAAAAAAAAAAAGAGGAAAAATCATTCAGATCAAATAAATCAATAAATACCAACATTGAGATAGAAATCTCTGACTGAATTTACTATTAACCAATTTCTAAAGTTAACTGATTCAGTTAAATATGGAATTTTGTAAGGAAAGGCATGAAAAACTGTGAAGACAAATAATATGATTTTAGAAGAGTTGATAGGAAAAGACAATTCAGATGGCTAACCGTTAAAAAAACGATAATGGCTTCCCTAATGATGCTGCACTGGCCTTTTATGTTTGGCAGTTTTAGAATTATAAGATGGAATGGTTTTCATGCTTTTGAACTGCAAAATAACATTTTCCGGCGGACACTGCTGATTTCCTAGAATACGTGTTCTAATTCCACGGGAATTTACAATCCCCATGCAAGAATTCCAGTCATCAAATCCACAATTACTTACCACGAGGGAGGGCCTTTTGGTAGCCTGGAATTCTCACAAGGAACTGTAATTTTGTCGAGTTCACAAAGTACCCCAAAGATCTCCAAGTTTGGTAAATGGGCACTATAGAACCCAAACAATTGCTATTTCAATGGATCTCTAGATCCCAAATCGAAATAGTTACTTTGGAATTCGAAAACCCGAATCGCCTAAATTGCAGAATTCTCAAATCCAACTAATAATTCTAACTCTACTAAACACAAAATTGCTATTGAACTAATCGCCCAAATTCAGAAAATAGATAGTAACTCCAGAATTTGATAGATCATAAACCCTGCTGGATTTACATGGAACAGATCAGCAATCATTCGGGGGAACTTACGGAAAGATCAGAAACGGAGTGAGAAGGGGAAGGACGGAGATGCTCTAGCAAAACTCTCTGCCTTTCGATCGCTTTCTCCATTTCTTCTTCTTCTCTGTTTCGGGTGAAGGGGAAAAGTATTCAGTTATTAAATACTGCAAAAAAAGGGCAATTTGGATAGCAAGGAATCAAATTATTTTTGGGAAGAGAGAAATAGAGATAAGAACGCAGGAAATAGTAACGATGACGAGATAACGACGAAAGTTGAACGCGGGACTTAGGATTTGGGAATGCGTGCCGTATCGGAATTGGAAATTTTTGTTATTTACAGATACATCTAGAATGAATGAATTTATACTAAAATTAACCAACTCATGCGTGGAAATTTTTTATATAAATAGATGGTGTAAAAGGTCATATAGATAATAATTTTTTTTAAAAAAAATTATTTAATAATTTATAATAAATATATTTTTAAACCTCGACTTATAAAATCAAGTTCATCAAAATATATATATATTTACTCAAAGGTCAAGAAGTTTTAAATAAAAGTTTTAATTCAATTGACATTCAAATTTCTTTGGACTATTTATGTGGAGTTATTTTTCGTTGCTTGAACTTTGGTATGTGCGTAGTCTCATAGTCACAAATAACATTCTAGGAATATTAGTAGTAATTAGTAATATTGAGATATTTCAAAATTTTAGATTTTTATCATGATATTAATGGGACAATTTTGTGAAAAAAATATAATATTTAAAAATAATAAAAATAGATTAAATTAAAATATTAATAAAATAAAAATTTATTATGAAATTTATCAGGAATATATCGAGATATTATCACGATATTACTATTTATCGTATTTTTAATACAAATTTAATCAAGAATTTAACATCGTGTCAATAAATATGCGTTATTATCACGATAATGATATTTTGTCAATAAAGCATGATAAATTGATAGAGAGAGATGTATATGTACCATGAAGGATTAGTAAGATAAAGTCTTTTAAGTGTGAGATACTTCAACAACTTTGATTATTAAAAAATACTAATTATATTTTTAATGGTATGCGATACATTTAAAATATGAATGAAATTTTCAAACACAGGACTCGGGCACGCAATTTAAAGTTTTTGAATACTATAAAATAGGCCCACTTTCACAAACTCTTGTCAACACTCTATTTCTATTTGAAGTTTTGAACTTGCACGGGAGATTTTGTCCGGTGTCTCAAATTACACTCTATTTCTTTCATCTTTATTTATATCTAAACTAAACTTCTATTTATATCTAAAATTAATATGAAATTCATTTTATAGATTAAAAAATTATTCAAAACCAATTTTATTTAACTAATAATTTTATAACTTTTAAAATTATAATATTTTTAAATTTAATAAGCTCAATTTCTTATAAAAATACTTGTAATAGATCCTACCTTTTGTAAGCCCATAGGAACCAATGTAACAAATATTTTTGATATTTTCATTTTTATCACGTAAATATTGACAAAATAACTTTTGCACATTAAAAACGTGAATTTATCACATCTGCCATTTTTAACAGTAAATTTCCTTTAAAACGCATTTTTATCGCAAGAAACGATAAATTTTCGTTAAAATTGTGAGATTCTACTGCTATATTCTCGTTAAAAACGTTTGGACCAAATATAGATTTTTTTAGATACGAAATATCATTTATATTTTCAAACTCCGATCACATTATTTATTATTTATTTTTATTTTATTTTTTAAATATTATATTTTCTACAAGATTTTTTCGTTACATTTTCAAAAAAATTTAAAAATATTCCATTATTAACGACTACCGTTATTATTGTGAAAACGAGATTTCTGACGATGACAAGATCCTAGGGCATTCCTTGCGACATGTTCATGTGAAAGGTGCTTTTTAATATCTTTTGGTTCACACATAGATCCGTGTAAGTCACGTTCATCTACTTATCCTTTATGACCATGTGCCACTATGATTTTGTACATGCTTTCTAGTTTCTACTCATTTCACACTTTGAAAAATATAGTTGTAGAATATATTAATATAAAAGGATTAAGACAAAAAAATGGTTTATTCATTCAATTAATATATATATATATATATATATTATATTATATTGATTTTGATGAATTTAAATTTTGATGGACTAAAAATATCTTTAATTTTTGTAAAGTTATATGATTTTTCTATTTTCTTTATAATAACAAGTTAAATGTGTGTAAAAAATTTCAAACTCATCAAATTAAATTTAAAATCCCTTTTTGTTATTTAATTTTTTAATAAAAATGTCCTATTTTACACTTTCAAATTATCAACTTCTCGTGCATTTCTACAGATTAATTAACAGCATGCTTATTGTGGCCAAATTAATTAGTGATGAATTGACTTATTACACTCTATTATTCATCCATTAATCAT
Organism: Chimonanthus salicifolius; assembly: GCA_013350335.1. Taxonomy (NCBI): domain Eukaryota; kingdom Viridiplantae; phylum Streptophyta; class Magnoliopsida; order Laurales; family Calycanthaceae; genus Chimonanthus; species Chimonanthus salicifolius. The sequence continues at coordinate 52,161,802 of CM023539.1, forward strand.
GAAAGGGATAGATGGCATTTTCAAGCTGAAAGGTTTGCATTTTCTTCCACCATTAGATGTATAATTAAGCACACTATAACAAAATTATACAAAATAGCATTAGACTGAATTTGCAATGATGGTACAAAATGTAAATGGCATTGAGTCAGGTGTCAAACCCTGTTACAAACTTATAACAAGTAGGGGTGCTCATTTGTGTTGTAAGGGTGTTCATTTGTGGAAATTTGGGCTCAGGTGTGACTTAAATAAATGGGTTTAAATAATACGTTTGTCCGACGGACTGAACTTAGGTCTTTAGTTAAAGCCCATCGAACATTTAAACTCATTTATTTTTAATATATCATTTATTTATTATTATTATTTATTTTATGAAATGAAAATACAATTGTGCAGTTTGAAAGAGGACTTAAATACTGATTATGTGGGAAATTTTAATTTCAAAATTCAAATTTTAACCATCCGATCTTAACGGTCGAAATTATCAAGCGTCATCTTTTCAAAAATGTCTGCGAAGTTTGACTATCAAGATCAAGTAACTCGAAGTTGAGTTTTATACTGAAATTCTAGATGATGGTAGGTATTTAAGTACGCTTTCAATTTGTGCACTTAAATTTTTATGTTACAAAAATACAATTCTTTTAAAAATAAAAAAGATATCAGGTGCAAAAATAAATAGACGCTAAAGGAAGGATTCAAGCTTTTGTAGATATAAACAAGTTCAAACTTTTTTTAACGAAGCCCGACCCAAGCCCGGTCCATTGCCAGCCTAACAACAAATTTGGCTCTTCAACCCATTGACTTTGCAGACCAAATTACCCTTGCTCAGTCTCTGAAACTCAAAACTCGTATTCTATTTAAAATCTTATTGAGTTGAAAGATTCAATTAAGTTTAAAAAAAAACTTGTCTGACTCAAAATCCATTCCTCCGGTTTGACTCAAATGTTTTTTTCATTTTTCTTTTTAATTTTCAAACTGTGGTCAAGAGGCTAAATAGTAGTTGGACATGGCATACACCTAGACTTATTAATGGCACACAAGGACCATGATCTTCATTTTTACTCAAGATTGTGGGATCAAGTCCTATATATGTTATATAGGAAATCGGTTCATAAATAAATAAAAATAGGTCAAATTCAAATATAAACGTCAACTATAGATTGATGAAATAAATGATTTTGGTGATAATTTTACAACATCATGCATCACTGAATTCATTAATCAACCATATGAAATGTTAGAAACGACAGTGAACAGGCACCAACTATTTCCATTATCAGGTTAAGACCAGAGTTTAAATTTCGGTATCGCCCAATATTTTTCTCTCTTCATTCTTTTCTTTTCTTTTTAAAAAAAGAAACTTGTTAATATCAGCCGATATCTCGACTGACAAGTAGACCCTCTCTTCACAGTTTCTAGTGCATCTCCAATCACTCATAAAGGTTCTAATCAAATCTTGATTGGAAATTGAATTTAAATCTAATAGTACTTTGATTGATCCACCCTGGATCCAACCCAAAATGAAAGGACTACAGCCCCATTTAATCCCAACCTTAATTGATATAAGAAAAGCCCAAGCCCGACGGAGGAATGATATAGCTGAACTATATCAAAAGTTTGAACTTTGAAGGGTAAAAAAATAAAAAATTTAACCTACATATTCTAACCATGCAGCTGAGAGGACTAACTGTTGGCGACTTGGCTTGTAGCATGTGGACATAGAAATACATTTTCTGATTTTTCCTACTACACATTTACCTATATACGTCAAACATAATTATATAGAAATTAGACTTTTGGGCTCTAACATTCAAAAGCTAAGCCCAAGTCCAGTCCAATTAAGAAACAAACTTGAAGTGGAGTCCAAGCCAGAGCCCAATTGGCATTCGGGCCCGGGATTGATGCTCAAACACAGCAATTCAAGCCTACGATAATTCAGGCCGATTTGCTAACTTACAGTATTAGCACTACTTAAAAGATCGTTGTATGGAAAATAGATGCAGAAAACAAAAGCACAAACAATTTTGCGAAATTTGGAATGATAAGGCAAAACTAAGGAAGAAAATTCAACAGGTAAAATCAGGTTCTCTCAAAACCTTGCATCGTTGATGATCCTCACAATGACAACATATTTATTTACATAATCAAGAAGTTTGCAGTTTATCATATATATATATATATATATGATATGAACACCAAGAAAAAAAAATGCAGAAAACGAAGATGTGTATTGTGAGCACAACCCCGAAAACATGGAATCCCTGATAAGGGTAAACAAAGAACAAAACCAAACAAATGGGTGGTGATAACAGATCTTCACTTGACGAATTGCTTTACTCTTGATGCTCTCTATTCCATTTCTGTAACTTGGCCCTGTAATTTTCTTGTCTTTCACTTGCTCTTGGCATATGTCAGATCGGCTTGCTTCTTTGTTTGTCACTCCTATCTTGAAGCCATGGAGCTGCTACAGAAGAACCAAAGAAAGACACATTAGAACAGAAATGGATTAATGAAGGGAATAAATTGGTAGGCTTTGCTGCAACTAGAGAGAGATGCCACTTGAACAGATGTTTATCAGGGTTTACAAGGAATATTAGTTTACCAAGTCCATTAGCCTCAGATGTCCTCGTGATTCTAAGCCTCCTCACAGTGTTCAAAAACATTCTTCATACATCCAAACACAAAAAAGAGTGTTAGCATCGTGGCAATGATATTGTATCGAAAGAGGTTAAACCAAGAACAAAAATAAGAAAAATCATTACAATAAGCATGATATTATGACAATGGGAAGAAAATCAGAAAAGAGATGTCTCCATCTTTGCATTCCCTGTATGCATGTTTGTTGTATCACTATGCTGATTAAAAGGGAATTCAAGTATATAGTGTGTATACTTGAAATGGTCAGGTTCATTCCAGATGTACTAGATCTTCTACGATAAATAATAGCACGAGGAACCATTTGGTTCTCTATGATAAACCTTACTAGACAATATAGGATTTACATTTTAAATTTTCTTATTCTAAAAGAAATGTAAAAGTACGTCAAGGCCTAGCCTGAATGTTATGGTGAAGGGATGATGAGATGGTGACTTCAGAAGTCAATTCCTCATCGACTTCAGTGGACACCATAGAGACATGTCGTAACTATTTGATTGAGGTAGCGATCTAATTGAGATTGGGTTTTATATAAAATAGTGTCTATACAGAGTATAAAGGTAAACGATAATTAGACATGCACCAAATAATCCTAATCAAATCCGAGGACTACAGAGGAAAAACACAACTAACTTGGTAAGGGATTGCATATTATTGTTCTTAGTGTTCTAGAGTAAAATAGATTTACACATTACCCCCACGGGACATCCCCCACAAGCATCCAATCCCCTTCTCTGTCTTCGTATGTAAGAACAAACTCAGAAGAGCCATCCAACAGCTTTGAGGGCCTTTTTGCTTCCCCTATCACATCATGTTCCTGAAATCCACTTGGGCCTGAACCCACAATGGCAAATGTAATATCACTAAATAACAGTTACTATATTCGATGCAAATAATACAACTATCTTTACAAATATGCATAGAAATGAGACCAGAGATTTTTAAATTTACCAAATAAACTGTTCTTCTTATGATGCATTGCAGCATTGTACAGGGGGTTGCACAATGCCAATGAATCAGTTATGTCCATTTGTTTGCTATTACAAATGGCCAGGAATACAACTTTACAACATCCGGATATTCCTAACTGGTGATTAGTGAGCTTTGCCCCTTCAAATGTAGACTGCTGACCATTTTCTCTGATCCAGTTTGAGGTCAGAAGGACATCTTTGACTGCCCAATACTTGTGGTTTTCTTCATCTGACCATGTATGGCACAACCCATCAAAATGAAGTTTGGATTCACCAACCATACAGCCATGTTTACAGTGCAGGGGCACTGGACCAAGACAAGTTCATGCATGCACAACCAGGGTTGCATCTAAAGGGAATGCTACCACAACCATCCAATCACTGTGATCTTTTACCACTGAACATGCAAAGTTACTCATTCTAGCGGCGGTTAATTTGTTAGCTCGAGCAAATGGAATAGGCATGGATCTTGTAATGAGTCTCACAACCCATTCCCATGTTACTGAATCATTTGGCCCAAACAAACTAGTGTCCCATGCGTTCAGATATAAACTAGGGAAATTTGCCTATAGGTCCTTCTGTTTTTTTTTTTGAAAGATTATAGGTCCTAATGTTTTAGTTAATTGTAAATAAGTTCCTAACTTTGCAATAAATGTAATTTCATCCCGAACATTTGAAAACCATTTGCAATAAGGTCTTTGTTGTGCCACTACATGAGTAGTAGTTGGAAATAATGAAGCAATGGCTTTTGCAAGGCCCACATAAGTAAATGCCAAAACATGATGGGTAGGATACCTAGTTGACCATATATATGAGATTTGAGTGTAGTTGTTGTCCTTATTTAATCATCCTAGCCTTAATAAGATTTTTTTTTTTTGACCAAGGCGCCCACGACTCTTAGAGCACCCGACTGATCCTCGGAGCATGTGCAAGCCTCCCTACCCACACACACCAGATAACTCTACAAAGAGTAGCCCTTTGGGTGGAATGGGAATCGAACTCAAGACTCACATTTCCTGAGACGGGTTCTTGGCCATCAATCCAACCCCTTTGGGTTATCCTAGCCTTGAGATTTTGACATATGAAAATTTAACTTTTGCAAAAACATTGAATTTTATGTCCCATTTAACAAGGCCAGGATAACATGATGAGATAAAACTTGACCCAGTACTTATCTCTGTTGTCTTTTACACATCTTATACATTTTAGTGTATTAATGTTAGCCCAAGCAGGCCTTGCAAAAGTCGTCTCTTTCATTTCAAAAAGTTACTCATGTATTGGCATTACAAAGACCTAAATCAATCTTCAAATGCCAAGAATGAAAGTACACTAATTGCACATATAAGGTTTTTTTTGCCAATTATCCTGAAATATAAGGACCTAAATAGAAAACACCTTACAAACTACGTAACAAAGACTATACGTGTCTCTGTTTCTTCAAAAGAGTATCTTGTGCATGAATTTATCTTTATACATCAGCTATGCTTGCATTTGACTGAGAAGAACTAAGTGAAGCAGAAAGAGACAATATCCTGATCATCATTGTGCATTAAAAGCCATCTAAAGGAAAGAAACAGAGAACTCACGCATGGTAGTATTGGTTGAGGAGGGTCGGAAGAACATGTCCTCCAATGCCTGAGCAAGGGTTTCATAGCTGACATGGGCATTCAAATCCACCTTCCGACCAATGGGAACTCCATCCATATTCACCTTTACAAACTTGGAATGCCCATGTCCTTTTTCTTGAACTTTGTTGTTCTTATCATTGCTATTGATGATGTTAGCCTTCATGAGACTCTTGTTGACACAACTGCTGCCAACAATATTCTCTTCAGCAGAAACCTTAGCCTGGTGTGCCAGGCTGTTCATCCTGTATTGCCTTATGGGTGGCCATCCCACAACCTGAGTGCTGAAATACACAAATTTAAAAATAAAATAAAAACCAATGAAAGATTACTGATGAAGCAAATAAAATAACAAACTAGGTATGCCCCAGCAGAGTGGTAAGGGAAATGGCAGTTGTTTGAGTTGGAAAGATGTGTGGAACCATTGGGAAAATGAAAATGATTGTTGCAGGTACATGTGATTTGGAAATTGGAATTAGAGCTGTCAATGGGTCATGTTCAGGCTAGAACCACCACTAACCTCCCCCCAAACACACTCACTCACTGGCTCCACTCTGCGCCAACCCTATAACAAAGTGGGCCTCAAAATCAAGGAGCCTGCTCATCTAGAAAGGTAATGGGTGGACTAATTCACCGACTTTATGAATTTCAGAACTCTTTCTAGTAATGTGGTATAGAATGTCTATCTCTCATATGTGAACACAAACTACAAACGATTCACAAATAGATCCTTGGGATGGGACTAATGGCATGAGGAACATCGAATTGCAATGTTGCTCTATTTGATACTAATAATGGACCACATAAAATCTGAAGTACAATAAAATGACAACTACACCATAGTTAAAAATAACTCTAAAAAGTCTTAATGTTAGCATCCTCAGTATTTGTCATATGATCCATGAGGTTTCATTTTGGGGTGGGTTGTAGGCTGGGTAGGTCCCTTGATCAGAATCTGAACCATTAAGATTGTCAGACCCTACAGTGCGGTCCATACCCAGTATTACAACCCTCTTGACCCATCCATTCTACAAATTATTGTACCAAGCTCAAGTGGGACTTGGGCCAACCCTAGGCCTTTTGAGAGTTGACAGCCCTATTTGGATTGAAGCACTCCTAGACACAGTACACAACTGCAATGTAGTTTGACTGCTTGTAGTAGTTTTAGGTGAAAATAGATTCTAACTTGTTCAACAATCCTTAGTTTGCTCCAATAAAGTTTGATGTAATCTCTACCTTTATCATTGACTAAAACAAGGAGGGAGAATTTTGGGACTACTACAATGAATGACATGAAAGGAAACTTTGTTTTCCCGCAATATAAACCAACCAAATAGTGGATGATTTTAGGTAGAACTGGGGAATCTTGTGAGTGAGTGAGAGAGAGGGCACCATTAAAAGACGTTAAATCACTTGGATGGGGAATGTGTATTGTTGGAAATGGTAAATGCCCATAAAAGCCGAATTGTCAAGAGCCAATGGCTCCTTCTATTAAATATTCAAATGTTTATATCATTCATTGTAGAGTTGTTTCACTTACATTCATGGAGAAATCCAAATCAACATAAATATGGGGATGGAATGAAAAATTAAATATATTGAAAAGCGTCACCTCGCAACTAATTAGTGATTTGTGAAAAAACCTGCTTGTTCGTCAACCCAATGATACTCACTCTCAAAAGCTGAATTTCTTACCTTTTTTAGTGATTTGACGGTGCCAAGTCATCAAAGGTTATTATACCTTGGAGTATATAAGAATTCGCTGTATGTATTTTCATGTATGATATCACTTGGATGCCTTGCCTATTTGCAACCCATCTAGTCATCCCAACCCTTAATCTTAGGGCCCACAAGTTTTTAAGGGTTTGACAAAGAACATGTTAAATCCCATGGTGCAGATCACTTGGATGAGTACTATAAAGGGCCTTGGATAGGCAAGTGTGTGGAGATTGGGATTCCTAAAAAGGGATCAATCCTCTCAAATACGAAAGGGAGTAAGCACATTAGGGAGTATTGGGGGGAAAAACTCCAATTAAGAAAGAACATTTTTTTGCAAAAGTTGGTCAGCATACATAGATGAAGAGCGTATTATTGTGGAGTCTAGGGAAGAAAATGGTGAAGTGCATCATGAGGATTGGATGCTTGTATTCATTAATATTCTTAAAGATGAGAACATGTCTTAATTAAGAAAGAACATTTTTTTGCAAAAGTTGGTCAGCATACATAGATGAAGAGCGTATTATTGTGGACTCTAGGGAAGAAAATGGTGAAGTGCATCATGAGGATTGGATGCTTGTATTCATTAATATTCTTAAAGATGAGAACATGTCTTAATTCAAAGGAAAGGGACTTGCCCACTAAGTTTGATGAAAAAGGAATGTGCATAAGACAAAAGGATGATACACACAGCTTTGACACAAAGGAGGAAGCCAAACAAGCAAATTTCATAGTGCTTAAAGACAAAAAAAAAGAAAAGAAAAAAAAAGGAAGAGAAATACAAGGATGGAAGAGCACTGAGACCAGGGAGAACACAAGGCCTCATGGAAAAAATAAAGAATATCTGTTTGCGAAATTCAGTGGTATATCTTCTAAAGGGACATCACGCAGACAAAAGGTCTGGAATGGCCAACTTTGGGGCTTGCCCTTGTAAAAAAGACCAAGGAGAAAGTAGTTGTAAGCGTTCAGAAGCTCAAAAGGAGCCTAGATCAAGAAGAGCATAATTTTCTGGCATGTTCAGGGTCTCTAAAAGGAGCTAGAATACGGTGGAATTCTTCAGATTTGTGAAGGAATCTCTAGAATGATGTGAAAGTCCACAGTGTTTTCTAGTGATCTATGGAGTTGTCGAAAACTCTAGAACCAGTGCAATGATCATCCGCACATTGGTGTACGGTATACTACGCCGAACACCTAAGTATAGGGCCCACTAAATAGAGTGGTGATGGGTGCATTGTAGAGGTCATTCGTTAAATATGTGACCCACAAAAAATTACCTTAATTGAATCAATAAACCATGTTTTTAAAGGCAGTAAAGTTTAAAGTTAAAAAATAATTTAAACTAATTAAATTTTAGAGAGGTTAAAAAATGTGATTTGGTTTATTCAATTAAGCTGATTTTTCGTGAGTCACATATTCAAGGAATGAACTTTTTGGTGCACCAATCATCACTCTATTTGATAGACCCTACACATAAACCAGTGTGCGGGTTATCATCTCTTCTAGAACCATATAGAGTTTGACAGAAGTCTATAAAAAAATATGGAGAACTGTAGAAATGCTCTGTAGACAAGGATAGAATGGTCAAGAAAAGGGCCTAGAAATCTCCAAACCATTGGATCAGTGACACCAAAAATCTTAGCCATAGGTTTGTCTAGTGTTCACGCATATACGAGTGGTGAGAACCCTTCTCATTTATAGCCCAAGGCTGCATTTGTTTCATGGGTAATGGAGGGTGACCCTCGTTTACCCCATTTGGTAACCAAGGGTAAAGGTAAAAAGTCTATATTTTACCCCTCCAATCTCCCATTTGAAAACCCTTTTGTAGAAAAAGGTATTCGTGAGGATAACCCTTGGTCAAGGGTATCCCCTGCAAATTTACCCCTCATCCAAACGCAGCCAAAACAAACGCCCCTGCATACCCCTACTAAGCACAGGGATGTGGAGCCATGTGGATCCCATCAAAGAGTCCATTAAAAAGCTCACCCTTGACTATTGGGGCTATTAAAAATCTCTTGGATTTTATTATGAAGTCATTCTTTAAGCTCTTTAAATTTTAATGCCTTTAATTTATTTTTAATCTTTGAACTTTTGTAGCCTTGAAAGCATGTCTCGATTGGTTCAATCAAAATGACATTTGGTAGACCTCATATTAAAGATAGAGCTTTCCAATAAACCCATTGCTCGGAGACAGGGCATAGTACATCATGCAGCATGGGTGCAAGGGAAAATCTTTTCACTAATAGAAATGTCACTTGGCAAAGCCCATTTGTTCACTCAAGCGGGTGAGAGGGGGTGAACTGACACCTTGATCAAAGAAACAACCATCTAGGACCTTGGCAAATGGGACTAAGTTGGAGGCTTCACTTGCTAAATCTTAGACTGATTCTATGAGCATGAATATATGCATAGGAAGGCATGGAATGACGATACATTTTGTGAAAAAATTGCAAAAAAAACCCAATATTTAGAGAGATGAAAAACAAATAAAATAAAGATACAAGAAAAAAAATGATCCTAAATTCCTAATCACTTGCTTGGAACAGCATAAGCAAAGAAATCACAGCCACTTCAAAGGAGCAAGGGCAAGAGAAATCTAAAACGATACTTCATCAAAGAAAACGTCCTACCAGTACCAATGGAAAAAGGAATATGCTTAAAAGATTATGATTTATTACCTACCAACGTAAAAAACGAGGGAAAATCCCATGGAGAAAGAAGACCAACATCCAAATAGAAGAGCCCGTCCGCCAAAACAATAATAATTATAATTATAGTAATAGAATAGGAAAGACTCAGGTGGAACAAAATGCCTGAAACATCAACAGAACCAGCATAGAAATCGAGATAAAGCATTAAAAAAGGGACCAGAGCCAAACATCTGAACCAAAGAGCCCATCCTAGGGGAAAAACCAACCAAACAAAAAGTAGAAATACAGAAAATAAAATAAAAAATGATCCAGAAAGGAGATCAATATGCTTAAAATATCAACAAGAACCAACAAAAAAAGGGCACAAGAACTTTAAAAAGAAGAAGAAGAAACATCTGCTTAAAAAACCCACCAAATAAAAGTATACAAAAATAGAAAAATAAAAATGATCTATAAAAGAGAATAATATGTTTAAGACATCAAATCCACCACTACAACAGAGGACATAAGACCCAAACAACAAGAAGAAGAAGAAGCCAATCTCCTAAAAGAAAAACACACACACACACACACCCCTAATAGAAAGTAAGAAAACAGGAATTATCAATAATAAGGACCCAGAAAGGATGATACAATGCTTAAAGTATCAACCAGTATGAAAACGAGCCTAATTCTCAAACTCAAAAGAGCCCATCTCTATATACAACTCACCAAAAAAAAAAATACAATAAATGAGAGATAAAAAAAAACCAGTAAGAGGGCCAAAAATATATATAAATTGTTCACCTGGGGGCGTCGTGAGCAACGGAATCAGATTCAGCAGCCCTCTTAGTGCCGGCAACAACACCCCTGGCACGACTGGTAGCAGCGGCATTGGGCGAAGCAGAAGAAGAGACATTGGAAGGTGGGAAATCCTTAGCAGTAAGGATCCTACAGTAGTCTCCCCATGCAGAGGCCTTGACCTTGGAACCTGGGCCCAAACTCAATCCTAGGCCTAGCTCAAGCTCTGCTCCATCCTCTTCCTCCACCGCCTTGCTTCTGGTGGGGTAGGAAGACACCTCCGACATGCCCACGTAGTCCTGCTCCACCACCTCCGCCTTGGAAACTGTAGACATGGAGCCGTTGTTAGAGCTTCCAGAAGAAGCTCCACCTCCCTGAATGATCATCTATTGAAACCCTCTTCTCTTCTCGTCGTTCTTGTTTAAAGCAAGGAGGAAAACAAAAGATGAACTGGTGAGTTTGTCTGTTGGGTTGAAGAGAGGATGTATTGCTTTTGTATATTGTATATTTGTATCAAAGATTGGATTGAATTGGAATTGGGGTGTGATGGGTGGTGAAGGGATGGAGAAAGAGAATAGATATGAATACGGTGGAAGGAGAAGAAGAGGGCAGGAGGAGGAGAGGGGCATTTAGGAAGGAAGGAAGGAAGGAAGGAAAGAAGAAGAAGAAGAAGAAGAGAAAGTAAAGAGGAGGTTAGGGGGAAAGTAATGGTGGCGTCCAGTGTTTCCCAATTCCATTTATCGCCAAGTCTTGTATAGGAGTATGTGAGAGTTTGTCGGAATGATTCTGGCAAGCAAGGAACGTATGGGGCCCACTCACCACCTCACTGTTCATTTCACTCATCCAACTCCCCTCTGTACGTCAAAAAAAAAAAAATTCTTTTAAAGTTTAAACCATTTTTTTTGTTTTATTTATTTATTTTGGATAATTTTTAATGCCTTTGAATTTATTGAAAATACATCCTAATCTCGGTATACCTTAAGTTTAGTGGGGTCATCTATAGGAGTTTTACACTAGATATCCTATAATTTTTTACACATAGATTAAAAAAATACGTTCTAAATTTATTTAAAAAATGTTAAAAGTATTCAAGCTGCAATGAGGAGAAAGCCAATAATATATACAACTCTCTCTTTTGTAAAAGTTAAAATTTAAATTTGATAAAAATACATTTATGGTATTTTAATTAAAAACTTTGAGTTGAAGTTTATAAATTTTCTTCATTCCGATGTAGAAGAGGTACAAGCTTACATGGAGTGGATCCACGCTCAAAGTTCATTTGAAGGGTCTAAATGCATTGAACACACCCACACACAGTTTTTATTGGCCGGTTTTTTCATATACTTGTCAGGAAAAAAAATCTTAATTTTGGGAGAAATTTTTCTTTTCTATTAATTTTTTTAATTAAAACCACCTATATCAACCTATATATTTAAATATTGCGACCAATATATAAAGATTTTAACCAATATTTAAATCCCTTCTTGCCATGGTCAAAGATAAAGGGATCGGTCAATTTGTACATGATTCTCTCTCATTTTGTATACTTATATTATTTATGATTATTTATTTGAAAGGTTTTGTTTAGATGGAGAAAAGAGAAGAAATTTCTTTTAGAAATATTCAAGCACTTTTATTTGAATATTTTCTTTGAGAGTGAGAAAGAGACACAAAATAAATAAAAAACTTATTCTATGAAAAAAATGGAAGGTCTTACCTACTTTTTTAGATTTTTTTTGAGTTTAATAAAAATCTAACTTGAACAATTGACAGTTCACTCATTAAACTAATGGTAGATGCAATTTCAAAGGCCTAGATGCACCGAGGTGCATACTGCCGGGATAGGATGAATTTCTTTTTTCTTTGATTTACATATAATTAGTGAGATTAAAATATTATCGTTAAGTGTAGGCAAAACTAGTATAACACTTATTATAGTAAACAATTGACCATATAAAAAGATAATAACTGAAAATTAAATTTTCAGTGCAATCTATCCAAAGCATAAATGATAAAATATACTTTTAATAAGAAGAGATATTGATGCATTTTTTCTCATTTAATGATTAAAATTATAAAAAAAAAATCGATATTGATTATAGCCAACAATCTTCACATGGGCATTTTGTATAACTCGATATGAGTTTTATTATATTGCTCTTCAAATCGACTCACTGAATCATTTGTTGTAAGTGATTCGAAGATTTAACGAGCCAATTCAAAAGATGAAATGAATAGCTACACTTGATTATTATCTTAAAAATACAGTATTCCTTACCATTCTCCTAAAGAATTAGCTGGTATAGTCGTATATATCGCGATATTACGAAGGAGAAGGGGAAATAAATGAGAAATCGCGAGAAGTGGGGTTGGACTTTTATCACAATTTTGCTTTCGGAAATGGTGAGAGTCTTGGGAGTTGGGACCCGCTATCTCATTACTACAAGCGACAATCCGACATGTGGGTCCCACTTTCACGTGGATTCACCCCTACGTATTTTCCACGTAAGCCGACAATGTCCGTTCAATACCAGGGGCCTTCCATTCCCTCGGAGATGAGTTCGGATCCCGGACCGCCGAGACATTCTGACTTTAATAGTTTAAGTTATTAACTAATTTAAATAAAAAAACCAAATTTTTAACTGAATAAATTTTGATTTGTCTTATATAGTTTATATTGTCTTCACTAATTTATTGATAAGTTAGTATCATTTCTCACTAGTATTATATATTATCAGGTTTTAAATGATCTTTGTTAAAGTGTATAAATTGATGTTCAGTAAATTATTGATTTGTCTTATTGATTAACTTTCTAAAAATAAATAATTTTGTTTCATTAAATATTTTTTATAGATATAATATAATAATTACTCAATATATTAGTATAAAAACTGGAGTTAAAAATGTAAATAAGATTGAATCAGATTGATCTGATTCGCAAAATAAATTGAATTAAGAAGTATGGAACCATTCGTTCAATCGAATCACAAATTGTCCAAATAAATTAATTCGTGGTTTGAAATATATTAGAGCACATCAGGTAACTATGATTCGGAGTATTTTGGCATTTAGCATATGCACCAGCTAATATTAACCACACATTTTATTAGGGGTGAAATTCGGGTTGGGTTTTGATCTGACCCACATGACTCCACCTGAGAAATCATGAGGGTCGATCATGCGAATCGGGTCATCGGGTCGGGTCAGGTTGAGAGATTTTCAAGTTAACCCGACTCGACCCGATCTGGTTAAAATGGCTTCAAAATGTGGGTCGGGTCAGAATTCGGATTGAATTTGATTAGAATTCGAGTCGAGTTGAGAATTTTGGTTCAGGTCGGATCGGGTTCTATATTTTATTTACTCGGGTCAGATTGGATTTTAAAAAACTCGACCCGATTTCAGTCATACATTTTATAAACAATTTGATTGTATAATATAACCTCGAAAGATCTTCTGATCAAAATCATAAATTTCGCATTTTATTGATTTCTCCTGTGAATTACATTAAAAATATTTTTCTAGCGAAGCTTAATTCGAGTAATATTTAAATTAGTTCACAACTTATATGGTTGGGTGTGTTGTGTGTAAACATGATAATAAAATAATAACTCAGCTCAATTCAATCAATATATTGAGGCGGGTTTGTACGAGGTGATTTTTTTTATAATATAGGTATTCTCACATTATATTGGAGGTGAGGCTAATCTTATGGATATACGAAACCACCTGCAAGTCTCATGTATCAAATAAAGTCGAATCCAAGACCTCTAATCTAGACATAAAAACTTAGGCTGATTGAGCTTTTGTACATAATAATTATTTACTAATATTGTTTTCATGTATTTGAAACATTAACTTGGCTATCGATGAAAAGAAACAAATTACAATAATCATATTTATAAGAATTATTTTCATTAACACCACTTACATTGTTTGTAATAATTATTAATGAAAAAGGGGCCTAAGACAATGTAATAATCAATGAATGAAATCATTTGATCAACATGATTTTCAAGGCATACGTATCTATATTCCATTGTTAATAATGTTGTTGGGTCTGCATAAGGGTTCATATTATCATTGATGTCAAGTGAATGAAAATTTCATTCTGTTTGGATGTGGCAAATGGTGTCAATGTGTCATGCTGGTGTTCTGCATTTGAAGACCATTTCTCTCTTTTTGACTCAAAAAGTTTTTTTTTTTTTCTTTTAAAGGTCGCTTAGAAAAAAAAAAATCATCTCTAATGATTAATTTCATTTCTGGCATGACGATTTTAGATTGGGTTTTCCGCAGTTTCCCACATGTAAAATAAAAAAAAATATATTATGAAAAAAATATATTTAAGATTGTTTAGACTAATAAGTAAAGCTACGAGATTTTAAAGCGTAGAAGATATAATATTGAAAGCGTGAGAGAAAAAGATATTATGATTGATTTTATAATTTATGATACGTTTAAATATAAAAGTTTAACTCGAAAAACTAATCTTATATACATAAAATTGTGTTCCTATTATAATAATGATGATGGTGACTTTGATAGAAATGTAATTGTTTTGTTAAATTTGAGATCTTAAATATCAAAAACAAACTTCAATATTTCTTAAATTGTTTGAAAAAAAGCCCATATAAGAAATGCTCTATACTTTTTAATATGCTAGTTTTTAAATGAATATCTAGCCATTCCCAAAGAGGATATAACATTATGAATTTTTTAAAAGAAAATTAAATAAAAATGATATATCTTTTTTTTTCCAAAATATTCCATCATAAAATTTAGTTTGAAGTCCTTTTCCTATTGAGTGGCAAGATTCGATCTAAACTTTCTAAATTAAGATGCCGTGAAGTGGTGACAAATTAATATTCAATTAACTCAACTTATATAGTAAATGAAGATTTTGGCCCCCTCATCTCATCTCATGTTGGATCAACTGAAAAACTGAATAGGGATGGATAATGGATGATTTTTATTGGGTTAATGAATAATTTATGGTGACACCCACATGATGGATTGGATGATGTCACTGAAAAAATCACTTCTCCTCTTAAATGTCTATATGTTTTCTTAATTTTAAATAAAATTCTTTAATATTATTATCCGAAACTTTACAAAATAAAGTGTCCATACATGACTTTACTCTATATTTTACTCTCCTCTGCGACTAAACTCAAACGGTTCAAGTCGGGTTTTAATAAACTCAACTTCCATGTCAAAACTTATTGAACTCGACTAATTCGAATTACTCAACTCGATCCTAATTAAATTTCTGACCAAAATCAACTCGAATGTTATTTTATAACTTGGTGCACTCGGGTTAAATTGGATTGAGTTGATTTTGAATTTTTTAACCAATCCAACCCAAATTTCATAAGGGTTTTTTCCCAACCCGACCCGATCCAAAATATACAAATACATAACCCAAACCAACTGATTTCTCAGATAGATCATGCAGGTCAAATTAAAACCCAACCCAAGTTTTACCCCTACTTTTCCCTTTCAATGTCAATGATACATGAGTGACGAGTGGCAACTCTGAATTAAACGTAAACTCAACTCGAACTCTATTTTTTACATTAAATTTAAAATAAAATAAAATGACTTGATCTAAGTTTAACAATTTAATACAGTACAAAATAATCAAATTTGTCAACTTAACTGTTACCTTTGCAAATTCTACACTAACTCAGCAATTTGAGTTGAAAAAAAAAAAAAAAGTTCTAAATTGAATATCTCGACTCATCGAATTATGAGTTGATACAAACTGATATCAGTTGATAAATGAATTATATGTGACTTGAAAGCTAAAATAATTGAACCAACCAACTCAAGCAAACTGAATCTTACTCCATCCATTGTAGAAGGAGACTGATAAGTTCTATATTTTAATTGGCCAGATGATTTGTCATTTTTTTCATAACCCTTTATAATTTGACATATAATTAATCTATTAGTGGAATAAATTCCAAATATATAAGTTAAAAAAATGATTAATATGATGGATTTTTGCTTTTATTCCCCTATTTTTCTCATGCTACATTGCTGGAATATTCTATCATATTTGGTTGCAAAATCAATTGATGGAGCATTGGATGTTGGTGGGAACGAAACACACACCAAAACCATGCCCCACACCAATTTACAGCCTGTCCACACTATGTTCTACAAACTCATGTCCTTTTGGAATTTGGAATTTGCTCAAGCAACTTTAAAAAATATATATATATGGAACTAATAATTTATTGCAATTCCAAATTAGGGAAAAAGACATCTTCTCTAGTATATATTATATTTTTTAATTTTTTTCTGAAATAATTATTTTATTGCATTTCTGCTCTTTTGTCTACCATGATTCTTCCAAATCTCTAGGTTTTGACATGTATTATTTGTATGTGTTCGAGTTATGCTCAAGCAATACTTAGCGGATATATATTGAATGTTGTTGTGCAAATTCGATTCCAATATGCAAAAGCAATGAAATAAGAAGGACAAAATCAACATCTATATAAAGACACAAAATTTTACGTGGTTTAACTGAAGTTTAGTATACAACTTACAAATTGACTTTTAAATTCGACCATCTCTCACGATTTCTATACGAATCTCAAGTTAAATTTTTCCTCTCTATTTTTCTTTCTTACTCTACAACAATAGAACCACAACTCCGAGAGATGCCACACTGCCTCCCTTCCACATAAAATCTCGGCTGTTTTTTTTCTCTTATAAAATAAGTTTAAACGAATGAAAGAGGAAATGAGAGAATAAATAGGAAAGTTAAAAAAAAAAACAAAAAAATCTGAAAATTAAGTATTTAATTTTGGAATCTCAAATCGAGCCAAATTTTCAACAGATATTGGATATAAAGATTATTTTTTTAAAATTTAAATTTGATTAAAAATTCAATTGAATTTAACAATTTAATGATTTTGACTGATTTTTTTTTGCCATGTACAAAGACTTGTTGATGGAGCAACCCTAACACATGAACCACGTGGGGGCGGCTACAGTAGTTCAAATTCAAAGGTCTAAAAGAGATTTTTTCATTTTGTCTTATTATTTTTAATTTATTAGAGAAAAGATCAGAGATAAAATTTTAAAAAGTCTCATTTTTAAAGAAAAATACAAATGAACAAATTAAAACCCACTTATAAATAAGTCTAATTTTTTTTGGGCACACATTTTTATATTGGAGGATTTTTTCATCTCAGAAAAGATATGATGATCCAGTGAAATTGTTTTCTATGCTAGTCTCCTACCTCCCAATTCCCTATACAGATATGACTTTGGATGAGTCCTGGTCCAAAAGATATAAGAGAGGGGACAAGTAGTGCAGGTAGGGATGAAACTTTTCCTTAGAGGGCTACAATAGGCTGAATTGATACCATAATTGAATTCACAAGCAACACTGTTTTAAAAGCTACGCAAATAGGGGCAGTTCAACTTCAACATAGAGTAATTACGTTTTAAACGCTCAAGGTCGATCTCTTAAAGGACTGGAGTTAATGATCCGATTTTATTAAATATGATATTACCCGTTTAGAGTCCACTTAATTCATATTATTTTTTAACTCTGTTCATTTGATAAGACCTAAAGAGGTCTTGCGTTTGAAGAGAAGGACTTCCTTCTTAGAACTCTCTCATATCCAATTTAATTAGACTATCTGGGCCAATTCTCATGCTCCTAGAAGTATCGGATATTATAATCTATCCATCTAAAACTGGAGTTATCCTTGACTCTGTTATGTCATACTGATATAAGATCCACACATGTAACACTACACAAGTACAAAGCCTATACGTGTAAAGAGTTAAACCGTTCTCAGATACTATTTATAATAACTCGACTCAGCATGGTATTGTCCGCTTTGAATCAACTTGATTTTCATAGTTTTGTTTCTGGACCCGGCCATTAGCCCAAGCTCAAAAGGCCTCATACTTGGAGAGAGGGGCTTCCCTCTTATAACCCCCTCACACCCCGTTCAGTTGGGCAATGTAGGACAATTCTTACACGCCCAGGAATGCTGGGTATTACACTTGAGTTCCTATTTATATATATTGAATAAATTTACAAGGAATGTCCCGTTGAAGTTGCGTAGAAATTGAATTCAGAACTTCATTTTCTTAAAACAAGTTAATGACCATCACTTCAATCTCTTTGAATTATTGGAAGAGAAATTATTTAATGTGACCTTTCAACTCTAAATTTTTGATAGAATTATTTATTAAATTTACACTAATTTTTGTAATTGATTTACAATTACTGCTGGAGTGAACTCTATCTTGAGCTCTAAGTTACTGAGAAAAAATTATCTTATACAGAGTGAAAATATTTGAAGTTAAAAAATTACACCTGTTGGGTTGATGACTTATAATGTTAATTGAAAAAAATTAAGTAGGGAAGTCCTGATGGTGGTCCAGAATTTCTTTTATTCATCCAAAGTATAGGCTTACTTTATTAGTTTAGACAGGTGCATTAGCATTCAAAGTATGCGACAAATTAATAGGTCCCCATCTGCAAATACAATGTTGGAGTCCTTTAATTTTTTTTATGATAAAAAATGAGAAAAGGTCCCCACATGGCCACATCCACTCTTTTATTCTGCTTGGGTACAATCGACCACATAACTAGGGTCTCCATAGTCCATACTGCTAGGGCTATGTTGGGTTGACTCTTTCATAGACCTAATCTCATGAACTCATGTCAATTTCATGGGTAACCCTTAGGAAACTCCACTTGATTTTTTTTTTTTAAATTCAATTTGAATTAAAATTTGTTTAACTCATTTTTATTATAATAAAAATATAAACACTTTGTTAGGACTGGAGTTTGAACCCAAAACATTAGTTGATAGAGAAAATGATCCAGTATCATATAAGTCTTTAATTTTCATCTCTCACAACCAACGTGAATTTTCGTTCCCAACCCAACAATTTTTCTCTCGAATCAGACTCTCCGGTGGATAGAACATCGCCAACCATCCCGTTCATTTAAGAGATCCCTTAGTCTATATATTGTGACTTGAAAACTAGCTATGATACTAAAGTAATTTTTGTTAATTAATATATGATTCTAAGCTTCAAACTAATTTGAACATACACCGAGTCCGACCTTTAATTAAAAAAATGCTTGAGTAAGAGAGGGCATGATGGAAACATTAAACCCTTGTAACAATTCAACTTATTTTGAGCATGAGGTGGTCTTGCTCTTAGCTTAGTAACAAAAAATTTCTTCTCTCTAATATCAATTATTTTTTATTTAAAATGAAAACTATCTAGATGTTGAGTTGACCACTTAAATAGTTCGGTGAAATATCTTAGACTCACTGTCCTTTTAAAATAGTTTGATTTAGATCGACTTAATAGATTGGGTCAAATTTTGTTAGATTTATAATTCTTGCATCTTCACTAACTATTTTAATTAATATTGAAATTTTAATTATGTAATATTTTAGATAAATAATGAAGATGCATGACTTAATAAATTAACATCATTTCTCTTGCATGTGATCATTTCTATAGCATTTTAGGATTAGATTGGCCATTGAGTTAGCTTATATTCACCCATCAACACTCAAGTCACTCAATATCACTCTATGTGCCACACTAAGCTACACCCAACTTTAAATGAATTGGAACTCAAAATATTCTTAAATTTTCTAAGTGTCACATTAAGTCAAAATCATCGCATTCTTTTTTCTTTTTTTTTTATATATTTATGATCAATTTGTTTAGACTTTTTAGAACACTCGACTAATTCTCAAAATATATGCAAGTCTATATAGACATTCATCTAGTAATTCTACTATCACTCCAATTCTTTAGAGATAAAATCATCTCATTCTTAACGTAGTATTAGAACATTAAACAAAATCTTTTTTAATAAAACAGTCCAGCCAATCAAATCAAACATGCTTTTGATTTGTCAAAGGATCGCTTAGAAAGAGTGTAAAAGGACCCTAACCTAAGGCTATGTACTTAATACAGTGCAATTAATTTGTGGGAAAGAAAGAGATTAAAGTTAATTAACAATGTTGGGTGTATGGAAGGGAAAACACAACTCAGGCAAAAGCAAAGTCATTTTCAGTAAAGGTGGTCTGATTAAAGCTTCTATGTTGGAGTAATGGGAGTAGAGAGAACCAAAGTTAGCTTTGAACATGTAATGGGAGTAGAGAGAACCAAAGTTAGCTTTGAATATGGTCTCTCTACCCATTTCCTTGTCATTTCCCACTGATCCTCTCTCCTCAATTCACTGTAAAATATTATAATTACTGTCTAGAACCCATGATACCACAGATTATTATTGGTTTTAATTATCTTTATCACTCAATTAGAGCATAAACAAAGTAATGAATTAGCAAAAAACACATTGAGGGGTCATTATAAAAAGAGAGTAAGATGATCATGTACATATACAGCTGGATGTATTATTACTAGCACTGTATGTAAAATAGATAGTCTTTCATGGTGGGCAATGGCGGTGCGAGCCGCGACAGATTAATATTGTTGGGTCAATACCCAGGGCTGGTTTTGGACATAGGCGTCGTAGGTCGTCCCGCTGACTAGGGTCTCGAGACAGAAAGAGCCCCTACACACTTAAACTCCTTAACATATAAGTCACAAAGGGCACCTGAAATCTCACTCCGCCTAAGGTCTTGAGATTTTAAGAGATTTCAGGGCCGTCCCTGTCAATACCCTCGTTATAAAAAAAAATTCAAATAATTGTAATTGTCAAATCTCTCACCTATTGATTTAGTTCTGTTGGTATGATGATGGGTTACCTTCATAATGGATTTGGAAGGAACATGACATAAATTGTGATGGGTCATTCTTTGTTCCCCTTCATCATATGGTTTGGAATTTGGATGGATTATTTGAGACCTTATAGAGTAAGCCTGAAACCCTAATAATGATTAATTGATTATAAATATAATAACCTTATTACAGATTATAATATATGAGAATTCTTTAAAATAAAAAATTAAAGGAACTTCTTAAAATCTCTTAAATTTTCTCATGATAGTAAGAAAATACCATGTATTTGTGAAAATATTAGAAAACCTTGAGTTTTTATGAAAATTTCAAAAATTCTCCTCACTAAGAGTTGAACTTAAATTCAACATTAATTGTTGTGGAAAATTAGGGCTGAAATCGGGTCGGGTCGGGTCGGGTCGGGTTAGGTTTTTTAAAACCCAACTTGATCCAAGTTATTAAAATGTGGAGCACGACCCAATCTGACCCGACCCGAACTTCAGGCCCGAACATCTTGCTCTGACCCGACCCAAACTATAACCCGACTCAACTCAAATTCTAACCCGATCCGTATTTTGAACCCATTTTAACCTAAATTTAACCAGGTCGGGTCGGGTTAACTTGAAAATCTCTCAATCCGATCCGATCCGACCTGAATTCAATGTAGGTTTTTGTCTACTTAACCCAAATTCTAACCCGACTCGTATTTTGAACCCATTTTAACCTAAATTTAACCAGGTCGGGTCGGGTTAACTTGAAAATCTCTCAATCCGACCTGATCCGACTTGAATTCAATGTGGGTTTTTGTCTACTCAACCCAACCAGACCCGTTCACCTGACTTTCTTGATCCGACCTGGTTGATTTCTCGAGTCAAGTCATCTGGGTCAGTTCAAAACCCGACTCGAGTTTCACCCTATGAAAAATGCTTAAAATGACAAAATTGCCTCTCTAGACATAAAAAATAAAAACTTCAGTGACAGAATTGAGAGGAAAAATAATAAAACTCAAATAATTTTATACAAAATAGATGATATATATAATGTTTACTTGGTTTGAGAGTATTTTAAAATTATAAACTCGAGCCCACTGCAGAATAGTCAGTGATGAGGAGGTGACCAGCTTTGCCACCAATTCTCAAGTGAGGTGGCCAAATGGGGAGACAAGCTTTCATTAACAAAGATGAAATAGCTTTTTTATTTTTATTTTTTGAATAAACTAATAATTTTTTTTGAATAAGAGAAAGCGATGGTCACCACTTTGAGGCACAAACATCTATTCTAGAGAGGATTTGGATTTAAGAATCTTGATTTTGAGCTTAGAATTAGTTGTGGGAATCTCTTGCTTTTCTCTTTTTCTCCCTCAAGAATAAGATCTGCAATCTTCTATCCATTGTCTAGAGCCACTCAATAACATGTTTGCAGTGTAGAAAGGACTCTTTATTAGTTTTTAATGAAGGTTAGGCAACCAACACCTAAATGCAAGCATATTTTCAAATCAATCTCAGTTCCTCTTCTTTTATATTACTATACCACCACATATGGGCAATTGAGATCAGATACTATGTGATTTTTTTTTTTTACTTGTATATATTAAGTAATTAATTGTTATATATAGTAATTGGTTTTTCAAATTAATCAGTGTGAGATTTTTGTCACTTTACACTCATTCTCACGTGCAATTACATCCTACGGCTAAGGGTCTAAAATTCAGTGGAGTTGATATCTCAGCTGATACGAGATGTATCGGCAGAGATTTGGACTCCTGCCTAGGCTGTACATGGAAATTTCATACACGTGCAACTACGTCCTGTGTTCTGGTACTATGTTGGAAAATCATAACATTATAACATTTTTGAGGTAGAACTCACTCTCAAAAGCTATCAATTGAGAGAACGATGCCCCAACTATTATGTAGAGTCATTGATTTCTCAAATTAACTGATATAAGACTTTTTGTTATTTTATAATATATATATATATATATATATACTTTGGTAGTATAAGTCAAAACTTCCGCTTCCCGAGACTAAGTTCGTGAGAACTTCAATCCCTTTGAGTTCTCCACATATGAGCAATTGAGACCAGATAGAATGTTTGAATTTTTTTTACTTGTATATTCTATATATATATATATTATACTTTTATAGTATTATATTATGGGAAATGATGCACGAGGAGAAAGCATGAAAATGCATAACATTCTCTTCTTTTCATCTTGGTTCATATTTATCAAAATGGAAAAAATCAATTTCATTTTTCTCTGTCTTCTCTGCAAGTCAAAATATGTTTTTTTTTCTCAATCCTTGTCACTTTTTTTTTTTTCTACTCATTTTTTCACTTGTATTTATGAAATAAAACAGATACACGAGAGATCTCCTATTTAAAAGAATCCACTACTCAAAAAAAAAAAAAAAAATCTTGAAAAGCTTTTCTCTCATAAGTCTCAACCTCCATCTTTGATGGATAAAAGCTGTAAATGAACTCAATCTAATGATATGGTCAGAACTTTGAAATAATATTTATCACTGAATACAGTTATGCATAAAAGTGTGAATCAATCTATTTTGACGACATTTTATCTTATCCAATGTTATTTGTCTCTAATCAGTTGAAAGTCGGGTTGAATCAAATCTAAGTCATATAAAAAATTATTGAATATGACTCAATCAAATCCAAATTACTGATCATGAATTTCTCAATTCAATCTGACGTGAATTTCTTATTCGAGTCAACCCGACACGTATTTTATAACTTGATGCACACGGGTCAAGTTGGATTACATTGGATTATGTCGGATTGATTTTAAAATTTTCAATTCAACCTGTGAGTTTTTATTTTCTCAACTCAATCCGACTCAAAATTTACAAATACATAATCTAAAATCAATGATTTCTGGAATCAAATTATACCGCTCAGATTAAAACTCAACCCAAATTTCACTCCTGTATCTTTTTGATCGAAGAGATACTGAGACTCACATTTAGTCAAGAGGAGAAGTTGAGATGGAATCGTTTGCTGCCATGAAATATGGACTCCAGAATTAAAATTAAAAGCGTTAAAAAGGGAATATCTTAATCTTTTTGAAGCTAGAAAAATAGCAGTAGGGAAAAACATTAAAAAAAAAAAAGAAAAGAAAATATTGAAAGAGATGATGAGTGGGCAATATCATAATCATATCCATGGCACAACTTGGTTGATCAATGAATGTGGAGCTGACAAGTGCCCGACCAGAACTGCAATAGGTCTTGAAACTTTTAATATTTAAAGAAGCATTGGAAATTTGAAATTCATGAGAATATCTCTCAAGGATTTGCTCTGCACCCCTTTTGGATGGCCTACTTATTCCCATCACCACTGCAAATCCCATACCATCCTGTATTGGGTCTTGCATTCCATCAGCCAGTCTAATACTTGAGAGAAGAAAATGATTTTCTGCCATTTTTTGTTCACAGAATGGCACCCAAGTGCACACTTTCTGCGTATCATGTCCTAATCAAATGAGTTTGCATAGTATTTATGAACACTCAACCTTTCCTGTAATAAAGTTTGAATCATGCTAAGAGGACGTGTAATAGTAGAGAAATTATGAGATGATCCAATGCAATGATCTCGTCTCATACAACATAAAATTGTTCGCTTTAAATATTATTTACGCTCACAGTTTTATTTTGAAATATGTGTTTATATACATATCTCAGAAGACTTTATTCTAAATGAGTAAAGATGTTACTTATATCTACGATTCAGACTCTTATTCTAAGTGATGTGAGACAAGTTTCACATAAAACAGCGACAACACCGGCCAGTTTATCTCATTCAGTCTATGTCAAAGTGGAGTTTCCTCTCCTCCTTCACTTGCAATCCTCTCTCTCTCTATCTACGCACCTAAATTATCCTCCTTTTCTATCTGGTGTGGATCATCACACTCAATCACTTACAATAATAACATTATTGTCATCAATAACATTTCTGCTTTTCACCCACATTCATGTAGCTCAAGTGATTGTCTTCCACCTCAAAAAATAGGAGGTCGTGGGTTTGAGCCTCTATAGCCTAATTTTAATGTACCTTAGAGGTAGTGGATTTATCTATACGAATTTTAGTAGGACTGTCTCTAAGTTTTTCACATGTTAATCTAAAAAAAAAAATTTATATTTTTAAACTTCTGCATACATAATCCAATAAAAAACTGAGATCCCTAATCGTCTCTAACTGCCAATGTCTGAATAGTATTTTCAACAAACTTATTTAAGGTTTTTCTTATTTATTTATTTTTATAAAAAAAGCCCTCCTGATAACAGCCTTTTTTAGAAAAGCCTTTAATTTTTAATAGAAGGCCTTAAATTTTTGAAAGATGCTGAAAGAATAAGTTCATTTTGCCTTCACTACCGTTGACCGGCGGTCAGCTGTTGTTCAACTTCAAAGAAGATTACACTTCTACCCTTTCTCAGTAGTCTAACAGTTGTCTAATGACTGTCTGACATGTCTATATAAGTGTTATTGTTCATCATTATTATTATTATTATTATGATCAAAGTCTTTACTTCATTTATTTTTATTGTATTAGTAGAACTTATATTTAGGTATGATAAAATTTTATTGTTTTTGAACCCTAGGTACTCATCACATGAAAGAATCAAACATGGTTGACTATTCTAACATGAGCAAAATATTTTAGGAGACGGATGGAGTGAAATTCTAATTTTATTCTTACCAGTGTACCACTCATTAAATACCGTTGAACCTTTATGCAGTACATATACATGTAGAGCGGTATATTATCGATTCACTGGTACTTGATGAACGGTATATCGATAGAGATAAAATAGAGATTTCACTATATCTCGTGTTTCTTAAAAGATTCTTATCCATATTAGAATGGACGCCGAATCAACATGCTGTGGAGTTGGACTGACATTATATTTATTCACTTAAATACTTTACATTACGTTAAAAACCCAATTATGAAAAGAATCTAAGTTTAATTTTAGTATACTTTTTTAAAAATACACTAATTGAACCATACTGATTTCTAGCTTTGAGATTGTAAATGATTAAAGAAAGTAAATCTAGAGAAATAATGA
Source organism: Chimonanthus salicifolius (assembly GCA_013350335.1). NCBI lineage: Eukaryota > Viridiplantae > Streptophyta > Magnoliopsida > Laurales > Calycanthaceae > Chimonanthus > Chimonanthus salicifolius. Next base: position 52,188,023 of record CM023539.1, read on the forward strand.
AAGTAGAGATAAAAGAAAGAGGGGCTAATCGTTCACTAAAGTAAAGAAAATATTAGAGACTAGGAATGTGTTTGTTCTCTTTCTAAGCGTTTCTTGCTTTCTTTTACAAACCAAAGACATAAAAGAGACACAATGTACAGTATAGATGATGAAAGAGGCAAACAAATATGAAAAAAAGTGAAAATCTCAAGGAGTCCTTAGTAAATGCTTTCTACTTGTTTTCTAAGTGACAAGACAAGTCATACTTAAATGTGGAAGCAAAGCACCCTCACTATCTTTAGCTTGCCCTTGAATAGGAAGCAAAGCAACCCTAACATCCTCTTTAAATTTAGTTCAATCTTATCTCAAACATGTTGGATGTGGGTATGTGTTAAAGTTGAATTTAATTGAGATTTAATGTTTTTTTAAGACTAAGATATTCAAGTGTTCCACCTAAATTTTAGAGACGTCCTATCTGAATTTTCGAAGTATTCAAGATTTGATGTTTTAAAAGATTATACTTAGAATTATGAATTACAGACTCAATTTAGTTCAATCTTAAAGTTCATTTTGCCACGCTATCTTTCTTATTGGTGGTATAACCAAACACTATTCTTTTACAATATCTATCTCTTTTTATTTGATTGGAAAATTTATATTTTTAATAACAAGAGACACTGAATTTTTCACTTGTCATTGTCTAAATCTTAGAAAGATCTCTCTTTTTCTTCTTTTCTTTCTATTCTGTATCACCAAGTTGTGTTTGTGAAATTCTTGCTCACAAACTCATGTGTAGTATACTCTACACATCTAGGCATAGAGCCCACAAAATGAAATGTTGATGGATGGTTGGAAAGGTCTTAATATTTGACCACCAAAAATAATCTTGATTAAATAAGTCAATTCATGTTTTAAAATGCAGTACTTAAAATTAAAAAATAAAATAAATTAAAAGTATGATATATGGTCCAATTCATAAGCCCATTTTGTCTAATTAGTATGATATATAGTATAAAATTTATTTAATATATAGTTATTATATTTTATACAATTTGATAATATAATCCAAGCTAACTTATAATGGACAACTTAACATCACGAGTCAAGTGATGAAGGGCCATGTTGTATTTTTTTTTTTGGCAGATAATATAGTATTAATTAATGAGACGAAACAATAACTCAAAAAAAGGTTAGAATTGTAGAAAAGAATATTGGAGTTAAATGATTTGAAAATTAGTAGAATTAAAACAAGGTACATTGAATGCAACTTTAGTGAGTTTGATGTAGTGAGAGCAACTTGATAAAAATGAAAATGACTTAGTTGCACTTTGCAAAAAGTTTAGATACTCGATAAAAGAGTCTATTCGCCTAAAAAGACGATTTTATAAAAAAAATTATTTAATCGACTGGTTGGGCATGGGATAATAAAGAAAAGACAAATAGATAAAGTTAGGAAAACATTGGATAAGTATATTAACTCTAAAAGATAGAGTTAGAAATAAAGACCTAACTATCCATAGAATTACACTAAAATGAGCTTTCTATTTCTAGAGGAGTCCTTTCTTTGTATTTGGCAGGTGTAACGACCAGGGGTCCACCATTTTTCGACCGATATCTTGCTGATATCAGGCGATTTTTTTTCTCTCTATCTTTTTTTACAAATCTCGACCGTATCAGTCAATATCGGCGAGATCTCGCCCGTACGGCCGAAACATCTCATATCGGCCGAGATATCTTGGGCATTTTTTTACCCCTGGTAACGACTTAAATGGATTGGGTAGTCTTATTATGGGTAGTCTTATTACATTTTTGCTTCTATAAATATTTTTCGAGACCACTTTTCATTACGTTGAGGAAAAAAGCAACTTGGGTGCTGGGCCTGATTTTGGGCCTACAAGGGATTGGGTCAAATGCCCAGTCTATATTTATGGGCCTACAAGGGATTGGGTCAAATGCCCAATCTACATTTATGGGCCCGACCTTGAGGCTATGCTTAAACCTGAGTATAGTTGTATGTGTAAATTGTGGATAGATGAAGACTGCGGTTTAAAAACCGAACAGTAAGCTTTCACTTGATCCAACTTAAATAAATCAACCTAAAAAACAGTCGGTAGTCCATAAGACAATTTCGTCTGTTTAAAATTATTATAATTTTTATTTACTTTATTTTTTCTTTTCTTTTTATTAAAAATGGCATTTTTCAACATTTCTATTAAGGTATCATTATTACAATATGATTTTCAGTTTTTGATATTTACTTATAAAAATTTGTTATTATGCTCTAATGCTAACATAACGATTAAAAAAATTCAAAGCGTTTTGATCCAACGAATGAGCCTAATTAAATCAAGCTGTGATAAGAAATAGTTTAATTAAGGCACAGTTTTAAAACATTGCATCAAGATGTTCAATTCAATTCTCTTCTGCTTAACCCATGGTTCGAAAATTCAAAAACTTTGGCTTAGATATATGGGGCTTTATGGTAGAATCTTAAGGAAGATTTGAATTGGATATAACTAATAGGATGGGAGCAAGGTGGGTGAACTGTAGTTAAGCTAGAAGAGTTCTACGTGACCAAGAGTCCCATGTCGCTTAAAGAGATGATAATAAAATAGTCATAAGAACAACAACACCCTATGAAGAAAAGACAAACAAATAAAGTTAGGATAATAGAGATATGCATCATACATTAGATGAGTAAATTAACTCTCAAAGATAGAGTTAGAAACGAGTGCATAACGGACAAAATTAAAAATAGCCATCCATGGGGGGCATATTAACAATAGCCACGCATAGGGAACAAATTGAGGGAGAGTCATTGGAGGTGATTAGGCCATGTAAGTAGAAGACCAAGCAGTACATAAAGTGGAGAGGTTAAAAATTGCAGACACAAAAAGGAAAGATAGATTACTTAAAAAATGGAGGGAATGGATAAAAAAAGATATGATAGATGATGAGATAACTGATGCTATAGTTTATGATAGGGCCAAATGGAGAAGTAGAACTCGAAAAGACAATCCGAAATAGATAGGATTTTATAGAATGTGATTTTCGCATTTGATGATGATGAAGCAATAAACAAGATGAACCAAATGAGTACAAGTAAAATGAAAAGCACCAACATTGCAACAAAAATTTGGTTAATGACCAAAGAAATTACATAAAGATAATATGAAATATGCATTGTGATTCATCAACATTTTTAAAAATGGTAATGGCACTAGAAGCAATAATCCTCGTGGTTACCACAATGAGCACTTTCCCGTTGTGCTATCAACATTTAAATTTTCTTTTTTCTTTTTTGAGATGTATTGTTGATCAACATTATTGAACCATGATTTCACACTCTCATCCAATTAGTTCCTTGTTCTGTTTATTAAGGTGCTCATGAGTCATGATAATCACTTAATCAGTCTGGTTTATATGATATAAGAATGCCTCTCCTAAACAATTCCAGCATAAGCATAGATCAAAGAAAAAAATAGAAGCAAAAGCAATGCTAAATGAAATTTCATAAACACAGACACAGACATGCACATGCATGTATATTTGATCAGGTGTACAACCAATCATTAACATAGTACAATCTTTAACATCAAATTTCTAGTTATAAAGCAATGGCAAGTAATCTTCTGTTTGGTTAATCAACTGACTGCCTAAGTATCTCTGCTTGCATGATCAAACTAACCAACCAGCTCTGTTATGAATGCTATTTCAAACCTAATTTTACATGGGAATGACATGATGGAAAATACCTTATATTTCCACTCAATTTGGTGAAGAAGTCAAGGTACTGGTTAGTTTCAACTTGGATTCCAGACCAAAAAACTTCAATCCAGAAAGCACCAATCCCGCTGTCATTGTTTTCAAATGGTTCACCAGTAATTCTTCATACACTATTGAATTAGCTTCACTGAGAAGATTGCGTTTTCTCATCTCTGCAAAAACCTTTCTTGCTTCATCAGAACTTCCATGCTTACAAAGACCATGGATAACAGCACAATATATTAAATCATCTGGTAGACAACCTTGTTGCATCAGCTCATTCAGAACATCAATCACCTTCTCAGCATTTCCTGATTTACACGCATGGAGAACGGTAAGTGTGTACTTGAATTCAAGAGGTCCACTTGTTACATTGCCCAAGCAATCACGAACAAGTAAAAGGGCTGCTTTGATCTGTCCAATTCTGCAAAGCCCTTTAACAAGAGAACCATAGGCAGCAACTGTAGGTATCCAAGTCATCTCCATCATTCTATTATAACATGAACATGCCTCTTCAATATTACCAGCATCAACCATGCAAGGAATTATGTTACTATATGTAGAAGAATCTGGACCAAATTCTGAATCTTTCATGTCTTCAAAGAGTGCCAGTGCCTTTTTCACCTCCCCAATCTTTTGAAGTCTGCCAATAAGAATATTATAGATTGAAACGCTGCAATATCCTTTTACCTTCAATACTTCAAAAACTTCCAAAGCCTTCACTTCTCTCTTGCCCTTTCCAACCATGAATGAAAAGAAATTTGAAAGACCATCGATGACTGACAGCCCCATCTTGCCCATCTGCTCGAGCAATACAAAGAAGTCCTCCATTTTCCCCATCTCTGCATATGACATCAACAAGGGGTTAACAGTTTCAAAGCTAGGCATAAGGCCCTCTTGAACTGTGATTTGGAAGACCTTATACCCCTTGTCAGCCCTATCTGCATTACACAGACCTCCAATCAAGCAGTTGTAGATCTCCAAATCTGCTCGATACCCTGACTCTGTCATCTCCTTCAAAAGATCACAAGCTGAACCGACTTTCCCATCTGCTACAAATGTCTCTATGAGCGACCCATAAACAGCTCTATCTATCAAACATCCCTTCTGTTTCATCTCCTGAAAAAGGTTATAACCCCTCTCAACATTACCCCCTCTACACAATGCAGACACCAGAGTCGTATATGCCCAAACATCTGGCTCAACCTTGTCCCGTCCCATTTCTTCCCAAATCCTCAAACACCCATCTAAATTCCCCTTGCAGACCAAGACCCGAATCATCGCTGTGTACGCAAACACATCAGGCTTGCACAATTTCTCCCTCATTTTCTCGAAAAGTGCAAAAACCTCGTCGATCCTCCCTTCCTTACATAATCCTTTCACAAGGATCATAAAAGTGACACTCTCCTCCTCCAGACCATCTGCCTTAAAATCGTCATAGACTGACAACGCAAGATCCAAATGATCTGTCTTCACAAGTGCATCCATAATTCGATTATACAAGAAAACACGGGGTCTGATCCCGAACTTTTTCATCTTTTGATAAACATAATGCACACGAAGCCCCCTGCCTGCATCGCAGTGGATTCGGATCAGAATTTCGAATTGTTTTTCGCTGGGGGACTCACCCTGCATGTTCATGAGCTCAAGAACCTGATCAGCGGAGCGGAATCTGCCCGCACGGTTGAGGCAGTAAGCAAATGCGTTGTAAGTGGAGTAGTTGTGTCTGTAGCCTTTTTGCTTGCTGGCCCAGTTGAAGAACTTGGAGGAGATGTTGGGGTCGGTCTGGAGCTTGAGGACTTGGGCGACGAGATCGGGAGGGACACGGCGGAGCTTGTTGAGGTCGGAGATGATGGATGGGCCCCATTGGCGATGCTTACGGAAGGAGTCGCAGATGTAGCGGGCGATTGGGGAGAGGCGACGGACGGCGGAGAAGAAGGAATGGGAGGGGGATTGAGGGGAGGGGGAAGGAGGTGGCTTGGAAGGGTGAGGGTCCCAGCTTTGGAGGCTGAAGGGGAAAGGGGAGGATGGAGGAGAATTGGGTGGTGGTTTAAGAGTCTGACGGTTGGAGATGAGGCCACCACGGACGATCGGACGGTTCTGAGAGGTCTTGCGGTGGCCGTAGAAGAAGTAGTATTTGGCAGGGCTTTGGTGGGGTTGAGGGCCCATTTTTCTTCTGATTTTAGACTGGACTGGAGAGAAGGATCTGGGCCTGCCTTGCCTGCTTCACTTGTTATAGACTTAGAGTTGCTCTTCTTCTCGCATTCGCATTCTCATGTTCGATTGTAATTTTTTAATTTTTTATAAAAAGTTATTATATTATGGAAGTACCAAACCATTTTTCTCTAATTTAAAATTCAATCTAATTTGACTTCTTTTGTTTTTTTTTGAATCAACACTTGGGAAATCGCAAGAAACCCAACATAAAACCTCTATGGATAATATCCACTGCCCTTAAGATACACAAGATTAAACTATAGGAGCTCTAATTTGACTTTTCCTTCTTTTAATCTAACGTTAATTATTAGGGCCATTTCCACTTTGGTGGATGGTCTTGGACTTTAGGGCCATTTCCATTTTGGTGGATGGTCTTGGAATCTTGGGATGTAAGATCATTCGTACCAATTAGACTTAAAAGTTTGAGATCGTTCATTTTATTAGATTTAAATTAAAATTTTAAAATATTTTTTTTCCACTTAGTTTCGAAAATTTTACAGATCATCAAAGACCAGTTAGAATTTTTGGGTCGAAGAGTCTGTTTGGATTTGAGAAAGTAAAGAGTGTTGAAAAATCCATATTCGCAACCTTGTCAAATAAAACTTCGACTGATTAAACTAAATTAGCTTTGATGATCGAAAGTTATTGTATTTTAATGGAAAAGAATATTTATTTTTCGTACAAGTAACTTGAGTTCAAATTTTGTTAACGATTAGTTACCGCTAAAATAAAGCTTTAATGACCCAAACTTGTCCATTTAAATTCAGTCACTTCTTGAAACTTGAAGAAAAGGCTGAACCGTGGAACCAGTTTTCTTGCAAATCCACAGGTGTGTGATACAAGAATTAGATTTACGAAGGACAAGGAATTTAATAATATTTTGAATTTTTTTTTTTTTATGAACTGTGGCCCCATTGCAAAAAATCCAAATTATTTTGATTTCATAATTCTTCTATTTCTAATCATATTATTTTAAGAAAAATTCCAGCGGTGAAACATACTCGAACGGATAAAAGAATGAATGGAATTGAAAGAGAAAAAATGTGAGATTAAAAATGAAAAAATTGGGAAACATGTGAGATTAAAAAAGAAAAACAAGGATAAAAAAGATATTGTGTCAGCTAATGTCACACATTTAGAAACAGTAAATGAAAGAAAAATGAAAAAAAAAGGAGTAAAAAATGAAGTGAAGTGAAAGTTGGGACAAAAATTAATAAAAAAGAGAAGGGGCAAAACTCAGAAGAAAAGAAAGTCCTTTTTTCCTTCATTCAAAAGAAAACTCAGGGGTAAGATAAACAGGGAGGGGGAGGAGAAGAAACTTGCAGTAAACTGGTAAAATAGAAAATTGAGAAAGAGAGATTATAAATTAAACAATGGAAGAAAACAAAAGAAAAAAGGGGTTGATCTGAGAACTAAAGACCAAACAGAGAAAAAGAATAAAAAGAAAAAGAGGAATAAGAATAATAAAACAAAAGGGAAAAAAGGCCTAATCTGAGACTTAAAGAGAAAAAAACTGAGAAAAAGAATAAAAAAGAGAGAGGAGTTTCTTTAAGTTTGAGAATAAAGAGAAAGCCGATATGACAGTCTACGTCCCAAGAATATGACATTTTGATGAGCACCAGTTCCATGCATTCTACAGGAGAAACCACATTTCCTCCCAACAAGTGAAGGGCAGTCTACAACGTCAGACTATATTTATAATACTAGAAAAAATTGCACCATGCTATTCCCAGAAAGTTTCTGTTAAGTCAAGCTCACAGTAGGATCACCACATGGAAAATGCACTGAACCATAGCAGATAACTTTTTGGTATTGAGCCTCTTGTACCGAGTTAGTCAATCTCCATGACATTTTTGCCATTGCTACTGCAGGACCAAAGCTTGATTGTACGGTCATGTGCAACAGTGGCGATGTATTGACCATCTGCACCAAAGAAGAAGAGTGAGCAGATTCTCCTTTAAAGAAAAAAAATTGAAGGAAGGGCACTACTAGGCCCACGAGCAGCAGGACTGTGTGCGTGTGATGGTAATGATGCTTTGAGGTGAAAAAAAAAAATACATGGACAAAACAAGGTGGGATAGTTGTCCTACTACAAACCATATATATATAATAAAAAAAAGGGTTTACTTCAAGAAGAGATTGATTGTTAGATTCACTAAGTCCCACCTTACCAACACTCTGGGTAGAAATATCGCTGGGCCCGAGATCTCGGTCCCACGAATATCAGTTGATATCGCCGATATTTCTCTCTTTCTCTCTTTTTTGTCAAATCTCGGCTGTATCGGCAGAGATCTCGCCTGTACGGACGACATATCTCGTATTGGCCGAGACATATAGGGCGTCCAAAACCCGAGATATCTCGACCGATACGAGATATCTCGAGCGATATTTCTACCCCTACCAACACTAGCACCGTTGGTAAGCAGTAATTATTGCAGCCTTAAAGTTGGGGATTCAAGTCCACATGAAGATAGGTAGTCGGCCCATAGAAAAAGAAACAGGCCAATTCGATGTGACGGTGGTTTATGTAATTCTTTCGTTTGTTCTTTTACTCCTGTGTCTTCCCTGAAGACAGGTGTCTTGTACTTTCCTTTCTCCTAATACAATTCTCTTTAACTCATAAAACAAATCCTTGAACATGTAGCCAAAAACAAGTTTATCCACAAAAAAGTAGAAATCACATCGAATTTCTTAAAATGGAGCACCAATCATAGTTGGTTTAATCATAAATCAACCCAATGCGAAGTCAAAACACTTAGATTTGCTCAATTTAGAGAACCAAGGTAACGCTGCAAGTTCACCATAACTGTATGTACAAGAAAATGGATTTCTAGAATTACCTCCTGTAATATCCACAGCTGTAACTTTTGCTTCATGTCCTGCAAGTGTCCTAATTGGCTTGAAATCTCGAGCTGACCAAACCTGATAAAGGAAAACACATCATATTTAGATGAGTAATACTGAAAACAGAGATCTTGAGATCTAGAAATTCTTTCAGAGTTGCAGGAAAAACCTTTGCTGTAGTATCATATGATGCAGTTGCAAGAAAATATCCTTCCTGAGGTTCAAACTTGACTTCTGATATAAGGTGTGAATGAGCCGGTATTATGTACAGACATTTCTTTTTTCTCAAATCCCAGACTCGACACTGATTATCTTCACCACCAGTGGCTAAGTGATAACCATTAGGAGAGAAGCTGATTCCAAGAACCTGAAAACATCTGTATCACAGTTAGTGATGATATCATTCAGAGAGGAGGAAAAAAACCATATTAGAGATAACATAATAAAGGGAGTTAATTGCCTCACTGCCATAACATATGGATTAACATAATAAAGGGGATAATTCTATTTCCGCACCGGCTTAACGTGGCCTTCCAAGGCAAGTACACTTCTTCCCGAACGAAGATCCCAAACACGAGCAAGTGCATCTAATCCACATGATGCTGCTAAAGATCCATCGCGATGGAAGCAGATGCTGTAAACGCTTCTACTGTGGCCTTCTTGTAATAGTAACTCATCCCCAGTACTGATGTCCCATAATCTCCATGTCTTATCAAAACTAGCAGTTCCTAAGTATTTTCCAGATGGATGAAATGCAATACGAGCAAGTCGATCCAAGTGACCTTCAAAAGATTTCAGAAGTTTCCCATCAGCATCCCATAGTTTTGCAGTACGATCAGCAGATGCAGTTACTAAATGGTTGTTCACAGGAGAAAAGACCACATCAGTTGCACGCTCAGTGTGACCTTTTAAGGTGGCAACTTTACTCACTTGTGGCATACTCCACAGTTTAACAGCACCGCTCCAAGCACTATATTAGGGGAAAATATTCAGAAAAGCTCAAACGGAGACCATGTTCACTTCATATTTGATACAGCTACACAAGCAAAAGAAAAACACTACAGGATTCACTTGTTCATATTTAATGGATATCTACTATTCCATAAGTTAATCTAATATTAGAAAAGGCATCTAAAGCATGCACCATAAGTAAACATCGTAAAGGGCAGTCACTGAGGTTTGATAAAATCATTCACCTGGTTCAATAAACTGTACATATGGACCACCTTTTTTGCAATCCAATGATTCAAATCAAAAGGGAAGCCGGAAAATAACACATTGAATTATACTAATCAATCAATTTGGCATTCATAACGTGAGCATTGCCCTTTTAATGGGATGTACCACCTGCCTGTTATAGGAGCAGTGCATTTTTGTAATATAATATTTGCATGACCATCATTTTGTGTAGAATTTATTGTAGTTTTTCCCTATATATATATAATGGGAGAAATTACTCCCTAGTCACATATAATTGAATCCGGAATCATGGCATTCTGAAATCTCTACAGACATAAACACAACAATCTCATAGTACAGAGTGCTATACAAAATCATATTCATGCAAATGTAAAACTCCTTTAACAACCTACAATTCTTCCTTAAGCCTCCAATAACATAACTATAGGACTGAACATAGGCCGGAATTCAGTCCAAACCCAGCCTTTGCGCAGCTTGTTTGTAGAATGATTATGCGAAGATATCCAGATACTTGGCTTTGCTTAATTTCTCATGGATTTTTGCAGATTTAACTTCTTCAAAAAATTATGAAAATCTTCCGACTCAGATCTATCAGCTCTTGTTCTTTATGGACTCTAACTAACAATGGGTGAATAATTCTTTTCTGCTTTGAAAGGTAAAGTGCATTATTGAGAAGAGAGAAACAACCAGAAGAGATATTATGGTGACAAATCACTAATTACTCTATCTGTTATCTTGCCTACTTCAGTATTTTCTCTCTACTTTTCTTGAGAAGGATCTTCTCTATTTTTTTAATTCCATATTACTTGATAGTTTGTTTCCATTTCACAATTCATATTGGTCCTTAAAATTAACTACATGTCATGTAAACGTAACTTCTATTTAGAAAACTCTTGAGTCAAATAATAATGAAGAAACATCCACATAATCAGGGATGTAAAACTCAGATGTGTCACACTAACTTGAATATTGTTATAAAGTAAGAAAGCAAACAATCATTGTTCCTACATTCGGGATCTTTTGGATATTTTCACAATTTTTTTGGTCTTAAAGAAATTATGCCACTACACACACACACACACATATATATATATATAAGCAAAAACTCCAATAAACCCGGTTGTAGTCGACACCCCGTTCCATATCACACAAAAAGACAAAATACTTGAAAACTTACCTTTAAAAAAAAGATGATAGCACCCATGTAACATGAATGACAAGGACACCTACCCTAGGTCCAAAAAATGGGGTGTAGATCTTTTTTCTACTAAACCCGGGTTTTTTGGATTGTTCCCCGTATCTATCTATCTACCTATACATCACTCCAATAAACCTAGTTGAAGTCAACAACCCATTCTACATGACAAAATACTTGAAAAGTTACCTTACAAAAGGTGATATCATCCATGTGATGTAGATGACATGGACACCAACCATTGGTCCAGAAAATGGGGTGGATCACTTACCAACTGTGCCACTCTCTCTGTAAAAGATAACTGTGCCATACACTCTGTAAAAGATAACTGTGCCATACACTCTTGTCCTCCTACACCCACTACTTTGAATCTTGGTTTCAAGACTCGATACCCTTTGAACCACTTTATTGGCGACCATTTGGCAAATGCAAGACAACAACAAAATTCACTACGACATCCAATTCAATTTACGCCCAAATCCCAATTTTGATAACATATATTTAACAATCTTCCAATCAATGAGACAATCAGCACTTTCATCTTGAAAAGTATTCCTGCTTCCCAAAGTACTTTTCTCAAGTGGATAGCTTTAGTAGCTGCTAACTTTCATTCAAAATCTGATGATTTTGACAAGAAGCACATTAGAATGGCAGGATGATTAAAGGAAAAACCTTCCTCAGCTGATGTATACAACCATGTACATGTGCCCACAAAAATTGTGGGTCTAAACTATTTTAAAGACACCTGTCCAGAAGTCATACTGGTTAAGAAATAATGGTGACATTCAGTTTGTGCCAAGCCTTTCAAATCAAATTCGTTAACCAATCCCTGAAGTCATACCAAATTCCAACAGGCCCTGATGAAAATAAAATTGAACCTATAGGGTCTTTGAGACCAGTCTCCATCAATTCCCTTTAACACTTGAACCACCTCCTTTACCTAAATTTTATTAAAACCAAATTCCATTGACCATTGGAAAGAGAGTCAAACAGAGGCCATCCAAACCTGGGCAAGATTTTTTTTTTTTTTTCATTTTCTTTGAAGAATACGAAGAATTAAAAAAAAAAAAAAAAAATCCACTGCCTACTCAATTTCAAAAGGATCTTTCAATGCCTTCTGATCTTTACGGAGTCCTTTAATTGAATTCTCTCTTCTTTTGAACCAAGATCTTTCAATGCCTTCTGATCTTTACGGCGTCCTTTAATTGAATTCTCTCTTCTTTTGAACCAATCATTCTATGAAAAAACTTGTTTTTATGTTAGCCCTTGTAACTAAACTCATGCTTGACCAATATATTGGCTGACACCTAACTTATTCAATGCTAATTGCAAGAGCATGTGGATACTATATGATACAGCTATATAACTAAACAGAGTAAAGTCAATGAAGAAACAGAACTCTACCAAACATCAAAGGGAAGATAATGCTACTTGCAAAATTATTAACCAAAATTTGGGTCCTTTGACATGAAATACCATTTAAAAGCCATTCAAATTTGAATGCAGATCCTACTATAACAAATATCCCATTTGGTCAAGGCATCTAAGCTCCTGTTAGTGCATCACTGCATAATAAGTTATATGCACTAATAGGATGTAACAAACCAGTGCCTCTAAATCACACTAAGACATAATAGAAGGGGGTTTGACTAATATAATGAAATGAACATAATCAACACAGAGCTAACCTTGCTCATTCATGTATCCCCAACTGGCAAATGTTGTAAGCCATCATCTTGGATTAGAGATGGAATGAGTAGTCAGTACACATGTACTCGGCAACTTTTTCTTGATGTTGTAATGTTCTTTTTGCTTGTCAAATAAATCTCTCATTAAGACACTAAGGCTTGCTATGCTTGTTAGATTGGTTTGACCCCATAGCAATTATTGTTTCAGTCCCGAAAATTTCAGTTGCCGACTATCGCGCCCGCCCCAACTTAGCCTCGGCTTGCAAGTGCTTTTTTTTTTCTACATCTAATCTCAATCATAAATACAAATTACGAATCAACACTAATCCTCCAGCAGGAGGGGTTCCACACACACACGGAGAAACCCAACATGATTCTAGATTTATTGAACACCGGAAAGTCATACCGTAATCTCATCACTTTCTTCACTACTTCAAATATTATAGCCTCAATTACCAGCTACACCTCCCCCACCGTACCTACAAAGACTGTCATTTCTTTCTTGTTAAACAGACCAGTCAATGCTTAGAGCCCTGACCTTCCACAACTACTGCCAATAACTGCAAGCAATTCATTCAGCAAAGAACGCCAATCCCCAGGCACACAGCCATGAAAGATCTGAAAGCTGAAAAAGTGGCACTATATCTGGTATGAGAACTGGCAGTTTAGAAAGTAGAAACAATTGGATTTACACTTTCTTCTGACTTTAGACAAAGGGACAGGCCATTGATGATCAGTATCCACCTCTTCCTTGGGTGCTCAATAGTGGTTTTCACTTGGGTCGGAGAAACCTTAGGGACCACCCCTTTCTTCATGAGACAGAGGTAAGAAGGAGTTTACAGAGAATACACCATGCTCATCTGGCTCCTAGAGTCTAATATCAATTACCTTGTAGAAACAAATGATTTACACTTTCTTCTGACTTTAGACAGAGGGGCAGGCATTGATGATCAGTATCCTCCTCTTCCTTGGGTGCTCAATAGCGGTCTTCACTTGGGTTGGAGAGGTGGGGAAAATGTCTAAACATAGTTGTGTCACCCACCCATTTGTCCTACCAGAAAAGGATATTAGACCCCTGCTGCACTCTGGACAGATCCCTCAGCTATGCTGCACACCCCTTTCGAGAAACCCAAAGCTCTGTGCCTAGCTGATTGGACCCCCAATCAATTGCATCCAGGCCATATTCTTTGTAAGAATCCCCAAAGCTTCAGGAGATTTAGCAGTTTATCCATAAAGTTGTTTTGGATATGGAAAGCAGTGCCCTTCTCTCAAGGGGATTTCAAGTTATGTAATGAAAAATTCATAATACAAAACCTTAAATGAGTTTAATAATTTATCAGATGGAGTTCTTCATTTGGGAATAGGAAGAAAGGTAATAACGCCTGGACACCTTGGTCTTCAAAAAAAAAGAAGGAAGAATGGTAATAAAGTTTTCTCAATAACTTATCAATCCTAGTTTTGCATAAATAGTTTCAAATATTTTGAGTTCCATTCCAAAACAAGGAAAACAACCACTGACATTCTGATTTCATCATTCTAATAATTCACATAAAAATTAAAAATACAATATTGTTCATAAACTATGACATGAGTAGAAAAAGTCCAAATCTACATTTTAGAAATTTTATGGAACATAAAACTGATTGTACATCCACCACAAGCATCTTAAGCACACTCCTTTTTTTAACCTTCTACTCCTCTTTATATTTCTTTTTGGCAACTTACAACCCAAAGCACTCTTGCTCTTATGACAACAAAGCCATCAAGAAAATAATATCCTTCGATTCCTTCCAACAACTTTTCAACTTAACCACTGACTAGCTAGGCTCCACATCATGTGGTGAGCCCATAAAAAGTTTATGACGCATACAATTCTTCATTCCATTATTGGTGAAAATCATGGTTAGTCATCAACTGTGTGTGCTTCTAAGGGAAAGCCTTTTGATGAAAAACAGAAAAGTAAAATCTGATGAAACATGTTAACGGATAAAGGGAAGATCGCTTGATTCATGAACAGCAGAACCATAATTAAAGGAACAAAGCTCAAGAAAGCAATGGTTCTATGCAAGCTTCAATTTAAAATCATTAAAATAAGCAGAAAATAATCAAGAATTAAATGAGAAAGAAATAAGAATACATCTATATACCTGGTCGCCAGAAGCTTTCCGTCATTAGAAAATGAACAACTTGAAAGTGGTCGATCATCACCAAATTCACTACAATGAAGGACAAAGTCCCCTGCTTGTTTCAAAACATAATCCATCTCTGCATCAAAATCTTCATCAGGATCATCCCTTCTCCTCCTTTCTCTTTCAACCCTCAAAGCAGCACGCCTAAGAGAATATTTGGCAATCTCAATCCGACATTCTAAAAGTGCCTTTGAGCCTTCAGTATAGAAAGGATATGATTGAGGACCTTCTTCCTCACCCTCTTCACCAGTCGCTGCAGCTTCCTCATCCTCATGAGCTTTCAAAAGTTTCTCCAGCTGTCCTTCAGCATCAAGCTTCACCATGAGCATTCTAAGCCGATCACGACGTTCCATCTCCCTCTCCCCAAAGAGTGTGATTGGTTCTCCGAGACGGCGGAGTCGAGCACGAACAGCTGAGTCATTTGTGGGAACGGCCAATGCATAAGCCCGTCTCTTGGTTAGGAGGTCCTGCATTGCTTTCTCGTGTCGTTCTCGAACTAGTTTGCTCTCCTCTGTGATCTCATAATCCACTGCTGAAGCAGGAGGTGCAGAACCCTCACGATCTGAGTCTGAGTCAATACCACTAGCTTCACCATTTTGGTTGGCTAGTATGGGTGGAGGGCGGACCAACGGGGGCCTGATGGGCAAGGGTGCTAGAGGACGGATAACTGAGGGAGGAGTAGGAATGGGAGCAATTGGAGGAATAACAGGGGGAGGAATTGGAGGTCGCAGAAGTGGTGCTGGAGGAGGAGGGGCTGGGAGAACAGAAGCAACATTAGGTATAGGAGGTGGATGGGGCGAACTAGTCGTGGAAGGTGAAGTTTGATCAATGGTTGTTGTTGTTGAAGGCTCTGGAAGAGAAGATGGAACCTGGGTTTCTTCCACCATGATGCCCTAAACCAGAAAATGAAATCAAAATGAGGGGGAGTTAGCTAAATTAATATGTGACATGATTTAGAAAATTTAAGGGGCAGATATTTCTTTTTCTATGGTTCAAATAAGCTCACCTAATAATGTTAAAAGGTACTACAAGTGGCCATGAAGAACTGGTATAATAGCTTAAAATCTAGAATTAGCAACATCTGCTGATCCGGGACTTAAGAATTCCTGCAATAGCCATTTTATACTGGGCGGCTTGAAACTACTAACTGGAACTTGAGAACCTATGACCAAACTAGTTCAAGATTTTGGAGTTCCAAAATAACATTTCATGTGAGAATCAATAAATGCCACGAATCTGTACATTTGTGGGTTTTTGTAGTTGCTATCTTAAAATTCCTGCTTCACAATCATGAAATTCAAACATGGGAATTATAAAATCAACAGAAAATCCAAATTCCACAAAGAATCCCAACCAAGCAAACAGGGCCTGACTGTGTTTTTAGAGGCCACGAAGATTTAATGGAGCCACTTGACTTGCATTTAACACAATAATGTGCGCATATCATAACAGTGTTAAATCGTACATACATCCAATTGCAAGGGGCAGTAGCTGGAAGAGGAGTGTAAATGTGGGCGTCACATGGAAGTGCTCACCCAATTTTCAATGTGAGTTTTCAATGGATAATTTTCAAGGAAATACAGAGACTAAAGCTCTCTTCTTCCTCAGAGAGAGAGAGAGAGAGTACCTTGACTTGCTGGTCTCCAGAAGGTGTCGTTGAGGAGGTGTAGGGTTTATGAAAGGGAACAGGGTCAAGAGCGCAAAGGGAGGACGGGCGAGGGAACGTTGCAACCTGCAAGTGATGTTACGAAAACGCTAAAGCGACGATCAGGACAGTCGTTCGTCGAAACGAATGACCAGAGGATTTACCGGGCGAGGGAACGTTGCAACCTGCAAGTGATGTTACGAAAACGCTAAAGCGACGATCAGGACAGTCGTTCGTCGAAGCGAATGACCAGAGGATTTACAACCCAACTCATAATAAAAAATATAAAAGATTATTAAATGTAATAAGTGAGTAGTTCGCCAAAATTGCTCAATTGCTCAACTCGAGTCTATTTAAGTTGCTGGATTGATCCAACACAAGTTGATGGTCCATCAACCCAACCCATTTTATAGCCCAAATTTAGAAAAAAAGTAAATAGTAATAGATTTTTTTATATTTTTCAAAAATTGAATCGGATCGAGTCAATTTTAATTTTTTTTTTCAAATCTTATTCGATCATAAATTTACAATTAAATATCCAACCCATTAATTTTTCAAATTGAGTCATGCAGATCAAATTAACACCCAATCCAAATTTCACCCCTAAAAAAGGGGTCAAAATGAATATAGGTTAGACCCTATACATTCTCAAAGCTTACCTGCATGACATCATGTATGTACCCGTCTAGGTCTCATTTGAATCTTGTTGTCCTCCTCACATCCTAATTTACCATATGCTAACTAATTTAAGTTTATTCATAATAATCTTTATCATTGCATTGAAATCTTTACAAAACACCTACATTTGATATCTAATGGACCTAATTTTTATGAGTTATATCATTAAAAAGAAATCTTTTGAATGAACCTAACGCAATCCCCTAGACCCCACCCAAGTGGCCCCCACATATCTACCTATACAATATCATGCATGCACAACGCCGCATGGTGAACCCATCTAAAATATGATATATAATAATTAAATTTAATTGTATTAAGATAGAATTACATTTATTTTCTGTTATTTTTAGTAGAAGGTGGATTTAATATTAAAGATAGGAAGTGTCTCTTACAATAGAAGTAAAAAGAGAGAGAAGAGAAAAACTCACTTCCAAGTAATAAATTAGTACCTAACTCATACCATCATAATAATCAAGATGAGTTGATTCTCTTAATTAGATTTAATAATTCTTTCTTACTTAATACCCTACTTGACACTCAATAGACTCCAACAACAATCTTTAATTACACTTAACAATGTGCTTAGAGGCCTTAATGGTCAAATACAACACATTGTTGTATATAATATGAAATCTAAAGCCTCAATTATCAACATTAAGTCATTATTCATTAACTCGAGTCAATGATGATCACTTGGGGAGTGAACTTCAATTGATTTGAAGTTCTGAACATGGGTATCCATTCAGTAATTCATGTTTAGCAACAGGTGACTGGATAAGACATTTGGTAGAAACTTGTGTTAAAAACGTTTAAAATTTAAGCTCTGACTCAACATTATATTAAATTGAGAAATTCAATTGACTACTAACTCGTCACAAAATCTTATAGAGTTAAGTTTGACTTAAGTTAACTTAGCCGAGTTGACTCAAAGCCATCTAGCCGGAGGAATGACCCACGTTGGAAGATCCTAGCCATCCAAATCTCCATTCCTTCTGTGTGGAACATCTTTCTGTTTTCCTTTTTAACATTTTTGAGTCTGCCAATTGAGCTACAAGAACAACTTGATAGATGGGATTTCTGAAGTAAGATGCATCCACTGAGTCGAATCTCCCAAGATTCTCCGTTCTATTTATGGTCCGGTGGGCCACTAATATGCTAAATTAGTTCAATGGCCTAATAGAGTGGTAAAGTTATTCAATGTCTACTGTATGATAAAGAAAGAGATGTGCATCATAAAATTTCAAGCAGAAGTAATAATCTCTGCCGACATTGATGACTTTTATAAAAAAAGTTAAGAGAAAGAAATTTATCAGTTGATATCTCGGTCAATACCGAGATTTCTACCCCTGATTTCATGCCTCTCACTGGCTTCACCGAATTGTCAGGCCTGCATTTGGTTAGGTTAATCTTTGCATGAACCCTCTTGTTCTGAGCCTAGTCAATACGAGCCTAATTTTAACTTGGACATGCATATATACAATATGGGTCTAGGCCTGGGCCTTATTTAATTGGGCCCACCCAGACTTCAGTTTGGGCTAGGGCCTAAGTGTCTAATTTGGACTCAACTGAGTCTACCCCTCTGGAGAATTGAACGATGACAAAGTCAGTCGAAAGTACTCAAGAGAAAAAAACTTAACAATGACTTGGTAGACTATGGAATGATGTAAAATATATTTTCATAAGATAAAATAATGGTATAAAACTAAAAAATCAGCATAGTATTTTAATTTAATCATATGATTTTTAGCTTGATAATCTATACCCTTTCTTTCTTCCACATCATACCATCCGTTCTATGTAGAAACTTTCTTAATCCAACTCAGTGAGTTCGGAGGCACCCGACAATCACTTTGAACTCTTATTTTTTTTTTTTATTAATTTAAATTTCATACTAATTCATGCCATTGCTCAATTTGATTCTAAACGTTAATAAAAACATGAAATAAACAGTTTGGTCTTAGATATTTTCTTTACAAAATTTTAGAACAAGCCAATCCTTAACTAAGAGATGTCCAATGATTTAACACTTACAAACAATTATACGTCTAAAAGCTCCTGGCATGTATACCGAAAGAAGGCCCAAGCCCATTACTTTGAGCCCAGAATGTATGGAGCCCTAATCCAAGGGGTGGAGTGCAAAGCCTAATTCTCGAGCTGATTCATTGCAGAGGCCACCCACCAGGAACAATACGGCTCTTAGTCTTATGTATTTTTTTTTGTCTAGGGCTGAAACTCTGGTGAATTGGGTCGGGTTCTGATAAACCCAACTTAACTCATGTTAAAATTTATTGATCCCGACTTGAACTATTCAATTCAACTTGAATTAACTCAAGTTTTGGCCCTGACCCGACCAGACCCGATCCAACCCAACCCAAGTTTCAGCCTTAATCGCTACTGTTTTATAATTTAGTAGAGTCGGGTTGGATAGAGTTGACTTTAAATTTCTCAGTTCAACCCAACTCAAATTTCTTGCAATTTTTTTTTTTTTTAACTTGAACTGACCTAAAATATACAAATATATAACCTCAACCCACTGATTTCTCAGATTAGATCATGAGGTCAGGTTAAAACCGACTCAAGTTTCAACCCTATTATTTAGTTAATGAGTCTTTCCTTCCTCAGTTTAAAATTTACAAACAAAACAAGCAAACTTATCCCAGGAATTTTCAAAGGAAGAACGGCATTTTCGTAGCCATTTAGAAAACCATGGGTTTTGTGTATTTTGCCTAGGGTTGAAATCGGGCTGGGTCGAGTTGGGTTTTTTAAAACCCAATCCGACTCGAGTTACTAATATATGGAATCCGACTCGAACTTCTAACCCGGACGTCTTGACCTGACCTGATCCAAATTTTAACCCGACTCAACAAGAAACCGACCAGACCCTGTATTTTGAACCTACTTTGGCCTACTTTTTACTGGGTTGGGTCGGATTTGATCGGGTCGGGTCGGGATTAACTTAAAAATCTCTCAACCCAACCTGACCCGAATTCAAAGCGGGTTTCTGACTTCTCAACCCGACTCGACCCACTGACCCGACTTTCATGGCCCGTCCCACATGATTTTTGGGTTGGGTCATGCGGGTTCGGGCCAAAACCCGACCCGAGTTTCACCCCTAATTTTGCCCAGATATTGTAAATAGAGAATCATGCTGGATTTTTTTTTTTAATTATGGAGGACAAACAAACAACAGATGTTTTTATTACAAAACATATAGGGGTTGGGGATACTGTTATCACAACTCTATTAATTACACTAAATTTTTTAAAAATTAAAGAAGGTAGTGGCGGTGACCATTCTCTACCAATGTTACCCGTAAAGACACTATATCTTTTTTTTTTTTTAATGATCAAGGTGTTTAAGTCTTTTTGAGTACTCGACTAATCTTCGTGGCATGTGTAAGCCTACTTACCCTACTCATATCAATAACTATACATGGAGTGGTCCTTTTTACACCACCAAAACCTATTTTAATGAAAATGGGCTAATATTTTTACACCACCAAAACCTATTTTAATATGTTGTGTTGTAACACTCTTACCATTTGTGCCAAATTCCAAGTATAATTAGTGGAACACAAATCCCACTAGATAGATATTCATACACCATGTGTCCTCAATTCTCCTTTGAAAAAGACTAGATTAATTGTTAGACTAATCATTTACTCCACATGCATATACATATATGATAATACCATGCTGATAATTTGTGTTCCTTGGAAGGGTGACTAATTTGTAATCACTTAAAGTCCATATCCCTACTTTTTCCAAAATTTTTATATTGCAAGAGAGTTTGCAATCCAACTAGACTCCACCTTGATTAAAAAAAAGAAACAATGAATGTTAAGATCCTAATCACATGACAAACATGTTATGCCCACACATAATAAATATCATTGGGCCAATTTTGATGATGATTATAAAAAAAGTAATGAACAATTGAAACTAAGTTACATGTGGTTTAGGTTTTTTTTTTTTTATAACAAGGGTAGTATTTATTCAACATACTAATTTTTCGGAGCTAGAGTTGCAGCTCGGGTCGAGCGAGGTTGGGTTTTATCCGAGTTGATATTTACAGGAATCCGACCTGAATTCTAGACCCAAACTTCAAAACCCGACCCGACCCGAATTGTAGCCCTAATCAACCCAAATTCTGACCCGAACTACATTCTAAACTCATTTTAGCCTAATTTTAGCCGGGTCGGATCGGGTTAACTTGTAAAATCCTCAACCCAACTCGACCCTAATTCCATGCTGATTTTTATCTTCTCAACCCAACCTGACCCGTTGACCCAAAATTCTTGACCCGACCCAAGTTGCAGCCCTATTCGGAACCCACACAATCAGCCAACTTAAGTCAGGGGTTCAAAATTCACCAATACGAGATATCGGCGATATCCGTCTATATCTCGGCTGAACTTATTCTCTCTCATCTTTTTTCTTTTTTAAAAAATTGGCTAGTTTTTCTTTTAATTTTTTTATCTGAATTAAAAAAATAGATTTTTTTGGAAAAAAATTACATAATATCGGTCGAGATATTGGTGGGACCCAGCATTGATATTGATTTTTTATAATTTTTTTTTTAAAAATTTGGCTGATATTCAAGATATTGATCGATATTTTGGACCGAGATGTATCGAAAATATCGTCAACATTTCTTTATGTAGGCCGATACATATTCTATCGGCCGATATCAACATCTCTTAGGGTTGTTAGAAGTCGAAAGCAGGACGTGGGGAGCAAACTCACTCTGCCTTGACCACTGTGCCACATAAAAAACTTATTATCCTTTATTTTATTATTATAGATTGAAACATCAGTTTAAAATAAAGAAAAAGGTAAAATGAAAAAAAAAAAAAAAGTTTAATGTGAAATGGGCTATGATGTTAATAAAAAAATTTAGTGTGTAGATGAATTTTTTATCTTAGATATTGGGTGGAGACATACATGTGTTCTCGAGACCTGTAAATGTCAATGACTAGATAACACTTTTGACCTTGACCATTTTTATACTAACAATTGCTTCTTATGTGTCAAACTTGTTTTTGTAGTTGCTTCATTTTCATAGGAAAAACTCTGCAAACCCAATAGATTTCACAAAGCCACCTGTTAAAATTCAAGTTTCTTTGATTTGAATAATGATCCTCCCTACTCCATTTATGGGTGGTGGGATGCCATGTTCCTAAATAATAATAATAATAAAATAAAAAATTCAAGTTTTTTGAGTGCTTATCTACTTGAGTGTTGATGGGGTGTTTTAAAGTGTAAGCGGAAGAGTTTTGTCAACTTTCTCCAAATCAAATGGAGTTTTAAAATCAATTTCTCAGGTGTGTTTTATGGGTAGGATCTGTGGAGATTTTACGCTGAGTATTCTATGATTTTCCTACACGTAAATTAAAAAAAAAAATGGAGTTTTAAAGTCAATTCTAACAAATAGATTGAGATGAGTTTAATATAAAATATAAAAAAATAAAAGTTATAAAAATGTTAAAAGTTACTGTTAGTGATATGCATAAGTTATAAAACAAATGCAAAAGCAAAGATGAAAAATGATCTAAGAATGTAAGGTTATTTTTCTTAAACTTGATAAAAAGGTTCAGGGGACTTATTTTTTACTGAAAAAATTATTATCATTATTACTTATTAGAATCTTCATTTGATTTATCTAAAATTGATTTTTTGAATTTTGTTTTTTTATTCAACTTTATCAACAATCATATTCTCTCAATCCACATTCAATTATATCATAGCATCTCTTCTTTCTCTTACTTTTTTTACTCTTCATATTAAAATTGTTCTAAAATAAATAATTTAAATATAGTAAGATAAAGTAAAAATATATGATGTAAATTTAATTGATCCGAAAGCAAAAAGGATGAAGTATTGACTAAGTTAATAAAGTATTATCTGATAAAAGATGTGATAAAAGAGTGTTACTCTGATTAAGTGGGTATTTTATTTTAAGATATATCACGGCTCTTCTTTTTTAAGACCAAGGTGTCCAGACCTCGAAAAGATTATTAGAGTTCCAAAGTTTAAAAGAGACAATTTATGATATTTGTCAAATGAATTTTAATCATTATTTCATTGAACGGTTATAATTTACACTCATATTAACAAGAAAAAAAGATTTTTTTTGGTCAAAAATGATCAAAAATAGAAAAATGAATCTTTGAATTTGAAAAATATGATATGTCATTATCACATTACTATAATGTATAAGGAGCTAAATTTGGAGTTGGGAATGCTCAATATAATTAAAAAGTAGAGAAATTTGTATAAAATAATCAAAAGATAGGAAAAAATATTTTAAGATCGGATTTGGTCTAACTTTTTCATGTTATTATCTAGAAATAGAGAAAATTTATGAAAATAACTAAAAAAATACAAAAGGGATTTTTTCATTAAATTGGTGAATTGGGTTTGGTCCACTTTTTTATATTAGTATCCAAAAATAGAAAAAAAATGTGAAAAACTTATGATGTAGAGAAAAAAATTATTATCAAAATTTTACCAATATTTTTTTTATAATCATGTTCTTTTACTTAGTTGTTGTAGAATTAAAATCATTATTATTAAAATTAGAATAAAAACTTAAGATGCCTCAACTGTTACCAAGTCAGACACATTTCTTATTATCGTTAATCATCATCAAATACAAAATCTCATCTATTTAAATTGAATTTTTGAATTCTCCATCCGACTTTATCACATTAATGTTGAAATAAGCAATTTATTCTTGCTAATATTTATATTTATGGAGCAAAAATGTAGTTTTCCATTTCCATTTATGGAGATGAATGGGTAGTTGCTGTGGTACTTTGTACCTAATTAATGTTTAGATTATTTAATTTTGAATTTTGAACTTGACCTCCCATTAAAGGTATTGAGTGGCAAAACAGTACTTGGAATTTGGAAACTAATACAATTCACCTCCACACTTTCCATAGAAAGTATTTTAAATTCCATCTCCACTTTCCATAATTTAATCAACAGAAATAGAGAATGATGAATTTGAAATGTAACCAGGATAGAACTTAGAAGAAGCTGCCAACTATTTTCTTTTCTAATCTATTGAGAATTGAATAATTATCTTCTATGAAATATATATTTAAATCTTTTTAATTTCTATACATTTTCTCATCTCTTAATTTGGATTCATATTCAACTCATATCCATTATGAGTTCAAATCCTCCATGCTCTACCAACTACCATGGCACAATCATGATTATTCATAATTAGATAGAGTTTCTAATAATTTTGGTATTGCCTAATTCAATTATGTATATAATGGAATGACTTAAAATAGTAAAAATTAACGCCCCATTAATCCAAAGGAGTTGGAGTGATGCCCAGAACTCGTCTTACAAAACAAGAGCGGTGGCTTCAATTCTCAATCTATCTTAAAAGTTCGTGGCTTTGATTCTCACACTATTTCAAAAGTTCATTCCAGGTAGAGTTATCCTCTGTGTGGGTAGGAAGACTTGCACGTGTCTCAAAGATTAGTCGGCTGCTCTAAAAAATCTGCCCATTTGGCTATTTCTTCGTTAACCCATTTATTTAGGATTTTGATTTTTTTAGTGCTCTTTTCATAATCTACTCTCTAAAATTACAACTTTCCCAATCCTCGAGAGGGTTCATTGTCATCAAATCTCTCTTCATTAGTAATCAAATCACTGATTTTTACCAAAACAAAGATACAGAGAATAAACAATATAAATTTTCCTACTTGTGATAGAATCCATACCTTTTTGACTTCCATAAAAATAAGATTCTCACTTTTGATTTCACTATTATTATATTCATGCTGATCCTAAACTTTGATTTGTTGGATCTCTCTCCTTTAATTCTACTTAAGACTGCTTTTAAACTGCTCTTATCTTTTGAAACTCCTTTTTATATTCTCAAGGGATTCTCTTATCTTTCCTTTCCTTTCCTTTACTGGTTTTTGAGTTTAGTGCATGGAGCTGGAAAACCAATAACTCTTATCTTTCAATTAAATTTCCTTCTTGGAAGCATTAAGTATGCCAAGTATTTTCAGTCCACACTATCACTAGCTTTGGTGGTCCCCCGGGCCTTTTACTCTTTCTGGGCCCCTCACCCTCAAGCTATCTAAGCTCTTAAATTATACATACATTTGTCGACCGCGGATTCTTGGGCCTCTGTATGGGCCCAAAAAGCCCTGTTTGATAAATATGAAAGAATGAAACTCTTCAGTGCTATTCAAGCAAAAATAATCAGATTACAGTAAGATTTGACCCATGAAAATATCAAATGATTCTTTACATGCTTAATGTAGGTTTTCAATATCATAACATGACTGGGGCTGCAACGCGGGTCGGGTTTTGGCTCGACCAGCATGGCCCGACCAGAGAAATCATGCGGGTTGGGTCGAGAATTTCGGATCAGTGGGTCGGGTCGGGCTGAGAAGAAGAAAACCCACATGAAATTCGGATCAGGTCGGATTGAGGATTTTATAAGTTAACCCGAGCCGACAAAACCTGACATGACCCGGCTAAAATTAGTCTAAAATGGGTTCAAAAATGCGGGTCAGGTCAGAATTCGGATCGGATCGGGTTGTGAGATTCGGGTCGAGAATTCGGGTCGAGTCGGGTTCATATATTATCAACTCGGGTCGGATTGGGTTTTAAAGAACCCGACCCGCCCGACCCGAGTTGCAACCCTAAACATGACATTGCAGTTTTGATTGTGATAATCCAAGCCCCATTCCTGGCAGAAATTTCCCTTCATCCAATGATGGGTTTGCTCCTTAATGTGTCCCATTGTTAATTTTATCAATTGACCATCACCTATTTATATAGATTGGCTAATGGGTAGGCTAGTATCAATCTATATCTTGTTCAAGTAGGAGCTTATTAATGAAAGACCCAAATTCATCTGCAAATGCTTTATTTGGATAGAGTAGGTGGACAGGTTTTTGTTTTGATTCACATGTATGCATAGAATCAGGTCAAGGTTTAAGCATTGGTTATTGAAATACTTATATTTTAAAATATAATATAAATTGGGTGGCTATTTAGACACTTGACTTTTCTCTTAAAAGATACCCAGTTTCAAAATTTCGTGTGAAAATTATCATTTTGCTTCTCAATTTTTTAAAAATACGATTCCTCCACACAAAACTAAGGGTTAAAATGGTAATTTCACATAAAATTTTGAGATCGAGTATGTTTTAAAAGAAAAGTCGAATGTCTAAATGACTATCCTACAAATTTTATGAAAAATGTAGAAGCTTTAAAGGTTGTAGTTAGTGTGAAATGTAGAAGTCATTTTCGTGGCAGGGTTGAATGCATGGAAAACAGAGGAATGAGGAAGAAGATGACAAACTGCATGAATGGCGGCACGACAGTAGAAGTCTGTGAGACTGAGAGAAAGCTCCCATGACTCTAAGCCTGCAATTGCATGCATAGGTGAGTGTAGCGAGCAATCTCTTTAATTCATCTCTTTATCTATCTGAGAGGAGAAGAGACGCGAAAAGGAAATGCAAAGTCATGAAAGTGGGGCTTTGCTTCACTCTGTTCCATACTCCACACCTCCCATAAATACAAACCCATTAATCTGATCTTGCACGTCTGTCATCGAATCAGAGATTGGAAAGTATAACACAAAACTGCCAAAAGACAATAAATAAAGAAGAAAGAAACGCCTGCAAAGGAAACAAGTGCCCATGAAACCGATAAAAGTCAGTGGATTCTATTCCTATCCCCCAATCAATCCCCCCTTGCATGCCCTCCATTTTCAACCAAAGATCTTCTTCCACCCTATCTCCTCTTTTCTCTCTCTCTCTCTCTCATTACTCAACTCATCCCATTGCAGCCCTTTTAAATTCACTCCTTTCTCATAGCCTCCCTCCCCTGTTCATTTTCCTCTCTCTCTCTCTCTCTCTCTCTCTCTCTCTCTCTCTTGCTTCAATGCTTTGAAACGTTTACACCCTCTTCTTCTCCCAAAATAGGAAAACCATATCAAATAGATTTTTGCCACCTTGGGCTTTCCTTTTGTCACACTGTATTCTCACCTTTTATTGTGTGTTACAAGTTTCTTTTCTTCTTGCACATCTTTCTTTCTTTGTCTGATATCTAAATCCACCCGCTCCTACTTTTCAAGTACAAGCTCTCCATATATGGATCTCTGAGCTCTTCAAATTCCAAGCAGCAAAACTAAAAGGCAGAGCGGTGCTCTGCTCCTTTTGCTCCTCACAGCTTTTCCTTTCATGGGCTCTGTTCCTGTATGGGTCCAGTCAATCCGAGGAAGGGGGACTTTTTTTGATTTCACCAGCTTCTCTCAACTGGGTTTTTCTCTGTGACTGAGATCATTGCTTCTCCTTTTATTTAGAGACATGGCAGATGAAGGAAAAGGGTCCTCTGTTCCAAAGGTTGAAGCTTCTGACATTGTCAATGGACAAGAAACTGCGAGGGTCTTTCCTTGTCTATTTTGCTCAAGGAAATTCTACAGTTCTCAGGCATTGGGAGGGCACCAAAACGCCCATAAGAAGGAGAGAAGTGCTGCAAGAAAAGCGCAGAGAGCTGCTTCTGAATACAAACGCTACGCATTTGCCTCTTCTTCACCTCCTCCCCCACTACTATATCCACCACCTTCTTTCTACATCACTTCTCACTCAGCCTCTCACGGCCACCTCCCTGCTCAGAACCAGTTCTGTTCCACCGGTGCGCCAAGGTTCGAGCAAGGCTTTTTTCCTTCTCCTTCGTATTTTGCAGAGGAGGAACTTGTCTTCTCGAACTGGCAAAGGAACTTTGGCCGCAGCCATGGGGAAGCTTCGACAGTCGTTCCTGAGTAGAAATCCCACTTTCGAACCTGAAGGGCAGGAGAAAGAGACTCTCGATCTCTCTCTGCACTTGTAGGAAATGAAAACATGGAATCTGCACAGTAGAAGATTTGCATGGGAATGGGCGGGCATTGAGAAATTGGAAAAAAAAAAACAGAGGACTGATGGATGAAAGAGATTATCATATGATTGGAGAAAAATGGAATCCTTCCTTCTTCTGCTGGTTGGCCTTCTTTTTTAATTTTTTTCTCTTTAAATTTTGATTACATGCAGATGCAGTCTTAATAAGATCCAAAGGGGATTTCCATTATCTGTTCCTCACTCTGTTCTAGAATTTATGAATATCCATTTTGTATATTATATTTTCCTCTGTTCTTATCACATGCATGTATTTCGAGTTTGGTTTATGTTAACCCTTTTTGGGTTTTTGGTTGGCACTTGAGTGAGTTTTGATTTGATAGCTTGCTTTGCATTTCATAAATAAGGAAATTACAATCGATTGCAGGGAAATATTAAAAAAAAATAAGAACAAAAGCAAAGAAACAAGGCAGGCAGAAGATAACACTGTAAGTGGCAGAGTCACAGGTAGAGTTAATGGCAGGATGAATTGGCTTTGCTAAACTTAGACAATTAGGAAAAAATGGCTGGAAATGAGTCATCATATTCATAGTTTCATAGTTTCATACTTCTCTCTGGTGGCATTTTTAAAATGGGATTGGTGGCCAAGTGTCTCTGACCTGCTGACAATAATCAAACCAGAGAATGATCTTCAGAATCTATTTTCTTAAAATGTCAAAATTCAATCCACTTTGAATTTTAAATTCTTTCCTATAAAGTCATGACTCATGGACATAGTTCTTTGGTCCAAACTTCTCTTTTAATTAGCATTTGTTTTTCATTCATAGTTTATATTATTTAAATGAAAATTTGGAATGTATTAATTAGTCTACACTCATTCATTTGACGCACTTGATGGAGCCCTATTTTAATTATATCATAATTTAATTTGTAGTTCTTATTGACATATGATATGACTAGAATTTAGTGACCATTAAAATAAAATTTCATGTCCATTGAAACATTGATGTTTAGACTAATAAGACATTCCTAACATCTAAATTTTAAATTCCTTATTGAGGAGTCGTACCACTTTTGAAATGATACGTATTTAATGGTGTGTAAAACCTTAATAGATAAAATTACAGGGTGTAATTGATTGTGTGTGAAAGTTGTGATTAGTTGGTAAAATTAAATGGGGATCGATTACTGAATGAGAACTAATCACATGTTTCTGCACATTCCAATCAATAGTATATTTTACAGCCCAATGATCAAGATATCGGCCGATATCGACTACATTTTTCTAAAAAAAGGGAAAAAATTAAGAGAGAAAAATATCGGCCGTATATTTGCATATACTGAATTTTAAAATCCTGTTAATACAGCCTATTGAGGATAAACTTCCTTGAATGGCTTGGGATATAATAAGGGTGATGATCACCAAAATTATGAATTTCGAGAAATTAATGACTGTGAACTGATTCACAATAATATGTTGTGAATTTTTGTGGTAGTCTTTAGATAAGAATATTGATTAAATTTAAAAAAGTGAAAGTTAATAGCTTTTTTCTTATTTAGAGATTTTAATTGAAAGTTCACACTGATTTTCGTAAATCAGTTTCACGTGTAAACATGTTTTATTTTTTTTCTTTAAAAGAACTTCAACCAAATATTAAGAACAACTCAGTAGAAATTTAAAACAAAAACAAAGGCATTAGAGGACGTACAAGTCACGTTAAATTGTTATTTATTTCATGTGTTTATGTTAATTTCAATAATTAAATTTGACAAATTATTTTTGAATCAGTGAATTGCCGCCCACCACAATGACTTGAACTTACAAGTTATAACTGTCTGAGGAATTAGTGAAGAAAACAAGTTTCACAAACCATTGGATAGCCAAGCTCAATGAAAATGAAGATGTTTCCTTGGCTTCTCCCAGTCTCTGTCTCGCTTGATCCCGTTTTTAATCCATCTTCCTCCTTTTCCCATATGTAATTCAACGGGTAATGGCCCATGAATCTTGCTAATGGATTGATAAATTTTGCAGAAGTAATTCAATTGTTAAGACTTATCCCTTAATCTTTATTCAAAGAGATGATTGAATTTTACCTCTGAAAGTTAGAAACCACACTCTACTTTAAATGATCACTTCTTGTATAGTAACCCCACGTCCTTAGGATTAGTCGAATACTCTACAAGCTTGAACAGAGTGAAATTTGATTGACAATTTTATTGTTGAAGCAATTTTTATTTCTTTGCCTTGTGTTTCTGGTGTCCAAACAATTATAATTTTATAGTTTGAATTTAGGGCTGCAACTCGGGTCAGGTTTTGGCCCGACCCGCATGACCCGACCCGAGAAATCATGCAAGTCAGGTCAAGAATTTTGGACCAACGGATCAGGTCGGGTCGGGTCGGGTTGAGACGATAAAAACCCGTATGAAATTCGGGTGAAGTCGGGTTGAGAATTTTACAAGTTAACCCGATCCGACCTGACTCAATCCGACCCGACCCGGTTAAAATTAGACTAAAATGGTTTCAGAATGCAGGTCGAGTCAGAATTCGAGTTGACTTGAGTTCTAGAGTTTGGGTTGAGAATTCGGGTCAAGTCGGGTCAGGTTCCATATATATTAGCTCAGGTCGGGTTGGATTTTAAGAAACCCGACTCGCCGGACCCGAGTTGCAGCCCTAAGTTTGATGAACAGTAATCAGATGATCTTTAGTACCCTAAGCTTCCTCTCATAGATTCTTGCCAGGTGGACCCAAATTTAGAAGGTTTTCCCATCGTTGATGTATTCAAACGTTTTGAAACTTTTTTGCCTTAGTATCATCAACTTTGTGTGTATCGATTTTGTAAATGGCATCCATCCCCCAATTCTAACTTCAACTTCCAAGGCACGACTATTGTGTAAACATGCCACTTGTAACCTGTGTGAAGGGTGGGGAATGGTGGGGGAGCATTCAAAATCATACTAGGGAGGACATGGAATTTACGGTCTGATACGTAATGGTGTTTTAAAGTTCTAGAATTTTAAGTTATTCAAATTTAACGTTAAAGTTCAAAACTTAATTTTTTAATCAGTCGTCTTTAAAATTTTTTTTCAAAGGCGCCCATGTTGTATATTCAATTTATTAAAGAAATTTTAAAAAGAATAAAAAATAACTCCAAAAATAAAACAGTGCCATGGATGCCCTTATAACGGTTGTACAACTTGGAAAATACCCGAGCACAAGGGTGCCATGTCAGACTCAAATAATATTGAATCTCATCCACTAAATTTTTTTTCTTTTCTTTTTAAAACTTAGATGCAAGTGTCTATAATTTTCACATTTTTGTCATTGAATTAAATATGTTAAAGTCAAGATGGTTATTATATAGTTCGTTTTTAATATTTTAAATCAATATAGGTCTCATTTTTTAAAGTACAATAGTTCTCATGATAATTTATCATATCAATGAAAAAAGCTCACCATCTGATATGGCCACATCAAAAACATTTAGGCTTTTTAGCCTGACATTTGCTGGACCAACCACATGGATGGGTGATTTGAAGATGTTTATAAAACTTATCTTAATTTGAAGAGAGAAGCCATTTTTTTAAGACCCTCAAAATTTTATATTTATTAAACTTTAAAAATCAAAATGGTGTTCAAATTGAATATGAATGCAAGTCAAAGGTGTCAGAAAGAAATTAGAAGATAGCCCTTAATATACATACCCATATTGAATATGAGGAACATTGAGTTTAAATTTAGCTTCTTTCTAAATTTAGACTCTTAAAATGCAAAGCTTGAGACCAGCCATATTTTTTACAACCTCTATCTGCGAGTACAAGGACGTTAGGTAAAACTCCAAATGCACACAACCTCTCACAAGCAATAGGCATCAAGTAGCTATGGGATTCGAATTTGAGACTTTTAGTTCCTTAGCCAAAGTGCCTGCACCCTTACACGACAACGCCGAAGAAACTTTTTTAAAAATCTTTTCTATAATACAGAGGCCAATTGGATTAAAAACAAAAAAGAAAGCAAAAAATAACTAACAGTAATTTCTTGTTACTTTCGACTACACAAAAAGCAAAAAAAAAAAAAAAAAAGAATAAAAAGCCTTATTCTTTCCTATTACGAATCTAAAATGGACCAAGCTGCCCGAACTTAGAACATGAAACCATGTCAAGTAGAAATAACTGGAAAACTCACCAACAGCCAAAAAATTTCCTCAAAGTTCCTAGGCATGGGTCACAAAAGCCTGAATGCAAAGGTGAACGTTGATGCTGCGGCAATTCACGTGGAAGTTGTTTGAAGAATGCTTTCACTGCTCCTGTCACTCCATCCTCTGATTCCATGGCCTTGGCCAGTTCCTTTGCCCGTTTCTTCACCTGCATATCAATTAACCCAAATACTACAATTCTCACTCAACTAGTTAAGGGCAAAAAAAAAACACCTGTGCAGAGGATGTTCGGATTCAAATTAAAATTCAGAGTATATAAGATTTTATCTGTCAGGATTCGAATTTGAATTCGAATAATCCACAAAATTAAAAATTTTGATACTTTCTTTGACAAAAGGAAAATAAAATTAATTAGGTAGTTGCTCCAACATCTAAAAAATAATCTTAACAAACTAAAGTAAAATAGATAATAAAAAATCTATGATTCAAATGGTGATATCTATATCTCACATGTAATACTATCTCCTAGTTCCAAATTTGATAGACAAAAAAATTAATAATAATAATAAGATAGAGGAGATGTTAAGATAAAATTTAGGATAATTCTTTATATAGCTCAGTACTTAGCGAGATTTTGGATTCAGATATAAATAGATCAGCATCCACATCTAAATACAAATGGATGTCAAAATCGAATTCGGGTTCAGATCTAAAATTTTGAACGGATACAAAATCTGCATCCAAACCCTTTATTTCAAGTCGAATGTTTCGAACTTTTGGTTTTTGAATATCCTGGTGTGTACTGGACATGTTCAGGTTGTCACAGTGAGCTACTTGTCACTAATAATCGAGCTATACAAGAGAGAGAGTTACTGTTAAAGCATTATGATCAAGTTCTAAGAATAATGAGGTGCTGCATTGCATAATCTTTACTGTCTTATGCATCTCCCCATCCTAATACTTGGACAGCCCATGGTTGAGTCTTCGGTGAACCTGCTGAGCCTTTGATGAGCCTAGAGTGGATGATGTCCCGAAGTCTCATCTAGGCTGGAAGATAGTAACAATGCATTCTTAAGTGTGTTGTTGAACTCGAGTGATTCCATTCTTAACCATCCGTAGACAATTAATTCTTCAGAATGGGGAATTCGTGGACATCATCGACCCATGTCATATCAGTAAACTACTTATCATAGTCCTAAACTTGCACAATAGAAATCCACATTTGCTACTCCCAAAGGTCCTTAATCTTTTCATGATGTTCACGTTATAGATTTTTTATTTTTCTTTAATTTTTTTATAGCTTACTTCAGCATTCCTTTTTTCCCCCACTTCCCAATGCAACATTTTGGAGAGGGGAAAAGGAACAATGGAAATATATCCAGGCATAGATGTCTTTTCTCCGAGATACCATTACGTCAACATCGTTCCACACTTGCAGCGATTATCAACAACTCTATAGACAACCTCCCTTTGAAAGACTGCCTTAAAAAATTGAGTAGGGCACACGTAGCTCCAATTAAAGGGGCCAGAAATTGAATGCGCCACATGGAGTGAACTTTGTGAGGTAGTCGGAACGACTTTGCACTTGGCTTGAAAGCAGAGCATCAAACAGAAATCCCTAATTTAGAAGAGTGCTTTATAAGATTTTAGCTGGGCCATCTGTGGTAACCATATATAGAAAATGGCAAGGAAAATTACCAGATAAAATTTGACTCCTATCTGATCATTCTAGCTTGTGATTTTGGAACTTCAAAATTTAATTGTTATAACCTGTTGATTTTTCATGGTTTATTTCACAAAGCTACAATTATTGGATGCTAAGAATTTCCCTTAAATTCTCATATCCATGTAATCTTCTATACGCCAACATAACCATTAGGGGCCCAACCCATGAAAAAGGGTCAGCCTCCCTTGAGAAACTCACCACCTCAGCTCTCTAGAGCTACCATGACATTATACACATGGTATGGCAATGGCATCATGTATTCTATTTAGATAATAGCGAACGTGAAAGCAATTAGAACCAAACAAGGCAGCTTGGACAGAAGCGACCTTGGTTAAGAAGAGTAATGGCCACGAAGGTCAACAATGCATTGCCATATCTAGCCAAGTTTTCTTGGGCACACAAGGTGAGTGGTTTTAGTTACCTCCGGATCCAACATAAAATTTATTGCATCAACCAGCCTTTGCAGTGAGAAATCATCTATAGGAATAGGAGGCGGTCCTACTCCTCTTGCATACACCCGGTCTCCCCAAAAGGGCTGGTCTCCAAAGAAAGGCACAACGGTTGTGGGGCACTAGATAACACAGAAATAAGGATCAATAACCATTTGGAGGTATATAGTCAAATGGAAGATAACAATCTCGTGCCAAACGATTCACCTTATGAAGGTGCATAGGCCCCTTACAATCAGCAGTGACATCCACATTGCATTGGGTGGACTTGACTATTAGATGGGAAGAGCTCACCAAGGGTATCCTACGGTTCTCTTATCACCCTAATCAGATTTGTTCAAAAAGAAACTACACAATGGATAACTCTGCCAAATTCAATCTAACAATCTATTTTGCAAGACTCGAATAGGCAGTTACTTCATCTTACAATATATAGGGTGTAGTGTCCTACATGAGCCCTATTCTTCCTATCCAACAGCCCATTGCTAATGTAAAGGATTCACATACCAGAATATGATAAGGGTTTCACATCAGATCATCCCTTCTGGAATAGAAGCCTTAGGGGGAAGAGAGGAGGAGGAGGGAAAGAAGATTAATACCGCAGCTTTAAGGCCTGCAGCTGTTGTTCCAGCACCCCCATGATGCACCTGAAAGAAACATGAGAAACAATGAAATTTCAAAATACAGATCATATTGGGCAGATTGCCTATTTTCACATGAGAAAAGAAAAGATCAATTTCATAAGAAAAGGTTTCCTACGAAATTGAGATGAAAAACCTTTTCCTACGAATTATAAATTTTAAATAATGGAATTATATATTTCATTATATTTATCACAAAATTAAAGTAAGTGGGCCATGATAAGTACTCATAAAAGTGTGGAACAAGGATGTACATGGGTTGGGTTGAATTCAAGTTCCGGTCGGGCTGATTATAAGTAATAAAAGAGTTTTTTTTGGGACCCAACTTGAAATTTTAATTAGTGAACTTACCCGTTCCAACCCGATTCAAATTTTATTTTATTCGACCCAACCCAACCCGAATTATTATAAAAAAATTGAAAAAATTAGAAAAATGAGAGAATTTTTTATTTTTAATAGAAAATGAAAGACGAGGACTTTCGTATGGGGCCAATGGACAATGAAAAATTTGACGTGATTCGACTCAATCCAACCTAGCCCGTTTAATAAATGATTCAACCTGATCCAAACCTTTTTATAAATGGGTACACCCAACCAAATTCATTTGTGAATGGGTAAACTTATCGAACTCAACTATTACCACATCTATATGCAAGCTATTGAACCATATGAGGTCTATATCCACTTAAAGAACAATCTTTGTATGTTTGTCGCTAGAAAAATCTCCTTAGGTAAATGGATAAACCCTACCCAACTCAAATCATTCAACGAGACTCGAAATAGACCTCAACCGAATAAGACCTAACCTGAACTTAAAATACAAATAAATTTGCTCATTCCATCACACAAAATCACTTGGAAATATATAAAAGAAATCATGTTTATTCCATCTCAGATAAAGCAAGTGAACTCAACCACGTAACCTACACAAACCAAAGTGCTGACAAAGAGATGACATAGTGCTGTTTCAGAGTCGGTTCGTGAATGGTGGGCAACTCAGTGGGTGGCAGAAAATAGAGACCCGGTTGTAGGTAATCGATATGATTCCAGTCCGGTGTGCTGGACTGGAGTGAAGGGCAGTGGGTTGCTGGATTTGTGAAACCAGTTGCAAGAATACAGGTAGAAGCATGGACAGGTCATTGTAAACTCCCCATCCACGTCATCCCTTTTATACTCCCACTTATTTTCCCTCTTTTCAGCTACTTCACACGAACAGGCCTGTTGATTGCCTAGTTCACAGTTCTCTGATTCTTCAGCAGCTTTACAGAGTTGTTCCAACTACCCAAACCTGTTTTTCCTCAGGCAGATTTACTAGTTCTGTAATTTATAGTTTATTTTGATATTGTCAACTGATTCTTGAAATGACAAAGACAAGTTAGATGATCAAGAAGCATTTCATCAGCTAGTCATTTCATCAAACAGTTATATGGGTTTCCCCAATTCCACATATCTCTAATTTCAAATATGCACGATTATCTCTCTCTGAAACCCACCATAAATGGCCAGTTGCTGGACCATGAAAGGAAGTGTTGGTGAGGGGAAGATGAACAGGGAAGACAAGTGAGAGAGAGAGAGAGAGAGAGAGAGAGAGAGAGAGAGAGAAGATTGTTGATAGAGAGAGTGTGTTGGTGAGAAACAGTTGCTAAGAGAGATGAAGAGAGACGGTAGAGAGATCAGTGAGAAAGAGCAGAAGACAGTAACTGAGAGAAAGAGGTTCACCTAGCTTAGGCACATTCTAAGATCAGGGAATGAAAGGGCAGATCAATTAGGGGAAGGGGTAGGGCTGAATAATCTATGGGTGATCTATGTAATTGGAGGGTGGGCTTTCTTCTTTTTTCTTTTTTCCAATTTGTGGTGTATTTTTTGCACCGTAGTTCTTTTTCCTCTAAATCAATAAAATCCTAATCTTTCAAAAAAAGGGGGCAAATTTGTCTTTTTTGTCTGACCTCGAATATCATGTGATTGAGACCTCTACTTAGGGGGTGCCTGTAAAGTTATGTGGTCAATAAGGTAAAGGTGCATTACCACTCTTGGCCTTAATGTCAATGTGCTCAAAGAGCAAAATGACAATCAAGGTGATGCTTGAACAAAGGCAGCTAGCACACCAGCATGTTCGCTAAATGCAATTCTACCTTAAACTTTGAAAATACAGAACCTTTTACATATAAGACCTTCACTCATGACATTTGGTTGTATAGTCAGTAGCGTAAAGGGCGACACCTCCCTTGGCCTTAATGTCATTGTTTTCAGAGAGCAAGAAAGGTTATTGAGGCACTAATTGAGCAAAGCCTTGCTGATGAACCAACATGCCTGTTGAATACAATTCTACCCTAAATTCCAAGGGTTCTGGACCCTTTACATGTACAACCTATTGTAAATGCAATTAGGGATTGGCCAACAGTAGAAGCCTTATACCAAAGGAGGTGCTCTTAGCCAAGTGGGTATTGCCTATTCCAATGTTTATCAATAGTGGTACACACAATCGGTGAACACACCAATGAAGGTCATCCTTTTATTGCATGTTGGTCACACCTACAAGTTACAACCCAAAAGGAAACCAAGCACCATTCTAGAAAGAATGAAATGCATAAAGGACCATCACTTTTTTTCTCTGTGCCATGTTATTACAGATTTGCAAGGATCTTTTGCCTACTTAGTTGACTAACAAAGGCTTGTAAAACTAAATAGTGGGATTTGGCGTTAAGGGGATAAAGTTGTGTACAACGAGAAAATCGTTCTGAGTCATGTGAATGGTCAGTTAAAGGCCTCTCCCACAGCTCAAAGTGTCTTCAACAAAGGGACCCACTATCTCCTTGTCTATTCATTTTGTCACCAAGGTGCTAAGTAGACTAAAGAACTTTGACAAGAGTGGGTTGTCGGCAAGTTTATGGAAAGTGAAGCGGTGTCTCCTATCTTTCACCTCCAGTTTGTTGTTGACACTCTTTTCCTATGCGAAGCCAAACGTTCGTAGTTCAGACTCCTTAGATGTACCTTGCCTTGTTCAGAACAGTTTCAAGATGCAGGATAAACTTGATGAGAAGTATAATCTTTACAGCTAGAAAGGTAATCAACATAGAGGAACTCACAACAAATTGGAGGTGCAAAATGACTACCTTTTACCACCTAGCCTGGCCTCCTGTTAGAGTGCTAATATTGGCCTAAGGTGATATGCAATCTAGTGGTGGAATGCTTTGAGGGGTGACTTGCCTCCTGAAATAAAATATATTTATCCACAGGTGGGAAACTACGGGATGGAGTGGCCATAATGTATTGTCAAGCCTTCTGACATACTATAGGGGTAATGCACACAAGCTTATATGCATAAGACTATTGCAATACTGGACAAAAATTCTGTCTGGATGATTTTGATGAAAGACTGCTTTGCATGCAGTTACTAAAATATACGCCAAAATAGATGCATGTTGAGTCTTACCACAGCCTTGCAACGCAAGAATAACCAATCATGAGGGCAATTATCCAGTAGGTACACAAAATCCTTTGGTTCTGCCACTGGAAAAGTATGTTTCAGAAATACATACAAGGTATTGGGAAATGGATAGTAAAAATATGCATAAAAAGAAGGATAAACATAACACAGAGACATGAAACTCAATGCCCAGTAGACAATTGTCTCAAACTTACAGTTCCCAAGACCACCCCACCCCTTATTAATGATGCCTCTCTGTCCAGTGCTTTCCAGTGCTTTCACAATGATTTCGGTCATTTTTGCAGGTTCTTGAACAGGCTACAGCATAAAAGGTACAAATAGCCTTCAGAGAGGTTCACATAAAAGAAAAATTGATAGAAAAATGTACAACCAGCAACAAAAGCACAGATCATCATATCTGTAGAGTTTTAACTACTTTGTTTCCATCATTATATCAGTAAGCATCGTGGGTTTCATTATGTATCATCAAAGAAAACAGGCTTTGGAAGCTTCAACAGCAAACTGACATATGCATTTTTGGCACTCAATTAACAACTTTAGACAAAAGCACGCTATAGGTCTGGCATGTGAGGGTAAGCACACACTCCGTGAGGAATTCTCACAAGTGAGCTTCGTGTGGGGCTCATTATAATATCATCAGGATGGGTTGGTTAAAATGGACTATGCTTGAGTATGGTGCCTATCTCTATATATAGTTTAAAGCTCCACAAATCAACAGTCATTAAGGTTGCAATTGTATCACGTTTCAATGCAATGGTGGGTGTAACTTAGAGAGAGAGAGAGAGAGAGAGAGAGAGAGAGAGAGATGTCATATGAAGAACAGATGGGGAATGTACAACCGTATAATGATAGGACAAGGTCATGATGATGGTGATGACAACGACAACAATGGTGGTGGTGTTCGGTGGTTGTGGGGGTGGAGGTGGTGATGAGAAACTCACAAGGCTGCCAAATCCAATATAAATAGGCTCCGGTCCAGCTTCAATCCATTGCATAAGTGACTCTGGAGGTTCATAACTTGGTGCAAGGTCAAGGAAGCAAAACCCGACCACATCAATCTTAGGGCCCCAATCTGCAAATACAGCCAAAAAAGGCTTAAATGCAATATGTTTAAAGAAGGAACATAGAAATTGAAATTGACAGTTGCATTGACATGCAAATCACAAATATAATATGTGATATTGTGATTATTTTGAGAACAAGTAATTTCATACCATTTTTCAACTTAACACAGACTGATTTATTAAGGCCATGTTCGTCTTTTTCATCAAATATCTTCATGTTTTTCATTAAAATAGGATTTTCAATGAAAAGGGCATTTGCGAGCACACACAAAAAAGGTAGTTTTTTTTTTTTTGTAAAAATCAACGGTGGACTTTTTATTTTCCAATTGTTTGTAGAAGGATCATATTCTCAATAAAAATGTGCAATGTTACTTGCAAGAAGTAGATTTTCTGGTCTAAAAATCCATTTGCAAGGAAATCACTTTGATATTTGGTGGTGGTGGTGAGGAAGCTGTCCTCTCTCCAACTTTCTTATGCACAGAAACACGAAAACACACCCTAGCACTTAGAACGCCAACACAGAAACACACGAAATAGTATGATTGGTCCACTTAATAACCTCGTCTAAAGCAAAACATGCTTTAGCTGACACGAATGATTCCCAAATACTTCCAAAACCTATTCAATCTAAAGTTTTGCCTTAAAAAATCAAATTGAACTTGAGATGATTGCGTATCTGCTAAGATACTAAGTGAAACAAAAGTGTCACCTTTGGGCTTTGGGACAAGGTGAGGACTCCATATATATCCAGTTGGAAAATCAGCTGCAGAACCTTGGGCACCACTCAAATATGTGACAGGTCGAAGCTTCAGTTTTTTTTTCCTGAAATCATTTATCATGTCCCGTATTCCAAGCCAAATCAATGAGTCAACAATTTGATATGATAGCTGCAAAATAAGTTCAAAATCATATTAATGGATATAACAAGATAGGCATAATACGAGACAAATATCTAAGAAATTACAAATTCACCCACTCGGTAACCAGCTGGCTGCTTGACACGAGAAAGAGGATGTGGAAATTCAGTGGTAGGTCTGTCAATACATTAGAAGTATATCAAACTGTGAATAACAAACATGCCCAAGCTTACAAATTCAGAGTGCATTTGCATAGTCAAATGATCTGCACTTCAAGTACATTAGTTATCTTGCTTCGTCTTTATTTAATGGTAATGACTGCATCAAGTGAGAAAAACAGCGGATACGGGAAGAACTTGCAGAATGCAACTGAATCATAACTTGGTTAATCACATTGTGAACTGATGAATCTATTATGACGAGTGAGAATTTTACCGAACCACAAGACTTACGTCCATGGCATTGTAAAGAAGATGTGAAGCGGTACTTTTAGTGCCTCTGCAACATGTATATGACCTGAATGGATGTTCACTACATCAGCAGCTGAACTTAAAATTGGGGAAAAATAAATTCACCCTACAGATCAAAAGCCCCTACTTTAAATCAGTGCTGCACAGATTTTTTTTTATAATGCGAGTACAATGCTGGATATATCCTGTATCAGATTCTTTACAAACCCTTCTTAATACTTTTCAACATTATTTTCCAATATGACAGTGTTTCTTCTTTTAGTCTTAACAATTAAAATGTTATTAATTTTTTGTGGCAAGTAAGATTTACTTTATTTTTCATCAGTGTTACTTCCAACACTTGTATTTCTTTAAATACGGACACGTTTGTACAGTTGTTTTCTTTCTTTTGTAGTTTGGTGCGGTATAAATCCATGGAAATCACTAGAAATCGAAATCTTGGAATATGTGATCCAATATCACCCTTAGATTTCAAAATCCCAAATCAACAATCCATGCAGAACTACAGTCAAATGCACACAATGCACTCCATCATTTGAGTGTCCAGAGTTTCAAACCATGCCCAATGAATTAAAAAATAAAATAAAAGCCTATCACATGGGCATATAAATATCCTTTTGACTGTGAACCCTCACCATCATCTTACCTTTCACACCTCTTCCTCCATTGCAAAACTGCAGAAAGAAGAGCCTCTCTCTCTCTCTTATAAAAATAAGAAGAATGAGGGAGCTAAGGGAGCACCATTTTACCCTCCCACCCTCTATCACGGTCTTTCACCAACTCAACATGTTTTCCAAGTTTTAAGAAAGTTTACATAAATTATGTTAAAAATAAAATTTTGATAGTTCTAATGCACTAAATATATAATTTTATATCCATAATATGAAATAAAGGAAAAAGGGTTATTACACCAAAATGGAATTGGTTAAAACTGAAGATATCTGATCCTTTGAAACTACCAGCCATAGATTTTGAAATCATTGGTGATTAAATATTCAAGGATTTTAACATTGCATAAACATGCCCTACATGTATATTCAAGTACTCTGCTGCATCAATGAATCCTATGTTTAGGAATTGGCCAAATCCGGCACCTTGTAGTGGCCTTGGATCTGATACATGTATCACACCCATGCATCACATCAGCTGATCCAACACAGATTATGTGAATCATAAACTAGATATTCAAATGAGTACAAAACAAACATGAAATAAAGAATCAAATTTGCACCTGACAAAGCCATGTGAAGTAATAAAGTGAAAGGAATCTAACCATATGCTGGGGGATTCGCAATTATGGCTTCCGCTTTAAAAGGGATACCAGATTCAGCATCCTGCTTCTCTGCAAGCTGGAAGTAGAGAGTGAATGATTTCCTTTATTTGCTTCCGTTGAATAGGTATTTCTGAAGGTCCTGATGGCAAGAAACCTTTATTCTTGACCATGTCTGTGAAAAAAGAAAAGGTAATAGATAGCTGTTTTTTACAGAAGCCCATCCAGTTCAACATTCTTTCCAACAAGGATGAATTGTTCAACAGGGTCACAGGAACAGAAAGAAATCTAACTTTACTTAAAAGCAATTAAACAGAATATTAGATGGTACTGCAAACACCGAGTATTTACACCATGAAGAACAGGCAAAAATGAAAACAACTTCGAAACTACCTATATAGCTAGAGAGAGAGAGCACAAAAGTGGGTCACATACACTCAGCAAGAACTTTTGGATCTCCACCTAAAGCAAAGAACTCCAGCCCAGCTGCCAACACAAAATCTTTGAAATTTGAGTGAGTGGCTAATCTTACACGATGTCCAAA
Organism: Chimonanthus salicifolius; assembly: GCA_013350335.1. Lineage (NCBI taxonomy): Eukaryota > Viridiplantae > Streptophyta > Magnoliopsida > Laurales > Calycanthaceae > Chimonanthus > Chimonanthus salicifolius. The sequence continues at coordinate 52,230,928 of CM023539.1, forward strand.
ATCCTGCATGTAAATATATGGATTACTCTAAGAATGCAAAAGGATATAATCATATAATACTTAATATTTCTGAATGGGAAAGACATTATCAGAGAAAAAGCAATATTGTCTTCACTTTTAAGGAGGCAAAAAGTTTACATTGCATGACAGAAACAATTTCAATAGTAAACGGATAGAGCCATTTAGCAAGTAGCAACAACCAATCTTGTCCAACGATTTTATTAAGGCTACAATCCACTTTGGGATGGTTATGGACCAATGGCAGGCCTATGGATTGCATCCATGCCCTTCTTTAAGCCAAAGAACTTACTGTACTGGCTCAGCTCAGTCATCTATGTACAACTGGGTATGCCCTTCTTTAATCCAAATAGCTTACTAGACTGGCTCAGCCAAATCTATATATGACTGGGGCATCTAGTCTTGATCCATCTTAGTTGATACATGGAAGAGCTGAGCACCATAGTCAATATGGGAAATAGAGGAAGACTTGTAACAGACATAGTTGTCATTAGCAACTCCCATATTGGGTGAAGTGCACATGGTAAAATGCAGAATAGAGTAAAATTGACGACCACAAATTCTACTCAAAAACTCATTTGGGCATTTTTCAATAGTGATTGAAGATGTGCTCAATGACCAATTGGTATCTACACATAATAGTTGGTATCACAAGCTTCTTGTCAAGTAGAGGGATCTCCCCCTTTCTAACAGAACATGGATTAGCATAACCCATTTTCATGTATAGATCCAAATCTGTACAAGCAATATTTAAGCCATTCACTTGCTGGAGTCAAGTTCCTGTTTTTTTTTTTTTTTTTGAAAAATTGCTACAGTCAAGTTCTTTCAAGACAGGAGAAATGATGCAGACAAAAAAGGCTTAGAAGTTTGTAAAAGGAAGTCTAAGTATGGTGTGGGCCTTACATTCCACCCCTAGAACCCACCACAGCAGCTTGCTTTGGAGAACATTTGGTATAGTGAAATTTGAAATCAAGCATCAAGCAAAAAAGTTTGAAGTGAAATTTCAATATTGGTGCAATTACTGAAGCCTTAGTTTGAATTTCAAATGAGGAACAATTAGTTACTTAACCCTAATTAGTTTTTGTTTGAATTCAAATTCAAATTTGAATTATAGTGCATTTAGTCTCAGTTTTAATTATTGTAAATAAAATCCAACTCAATTCAAGTTCTATACAAGTTTTGTATCCAAACTTAAAGAAGAGCAATGAAATTTGTTTTGAACCTTTGAGCTTTTTCCTTGGTGGTGATGACTCCAACATATTAAAAGGTGTTGACTCCTAGTCCTTGATGATGATGACAAAAGAAAATCTAGGCGCTAACTCCCAGGGTCTGTTTGGATGAGGAGAAAGCAGGAGAATGCAGAAGAATGAGGCCCAGTTTTCCCCTCATTTCCTCTCTCAAGCCAAAATCTATTTCCCCTACAAAGGGAGGAGAAACCATGATTTCCCATCCTTCCTTGCCCCTCTATTTCCTTCTTTTCCCCTCATACCTTCTCCTGCAATTACCAAACAGGATACAAGAGAATGCCTTAGCAGGAGAATCCCTTAAGGGAACCCCTTACCAAAGGGAATCACCTAGAAAACTTTCTCCTCATCCAAATACAACCCTAGGCAAATTACCGTTAACCATTCTTGTCCTACTTATCTCATTCTCACCCACCCTCCAGTCCTGAAATCATCCTTACTCCAATCCATTTAGACCAGGAAACAGTTCTTGGCCTTTTCCAACAGTTTCTTAACCCCTCAAAGCCCCACGGTTTCCCACAGTTCTTGGCTTTCTTCCTTTTCTTTTCTTTTGGGTCTAAGTCTCTTAGACCTGGTGTTTTATTTTGTATCTTTTCTTATTCAATAAAAATTTACTCTCTTACCGCTCAAAAAAAAAAAGTTATATTACAAACTATTAATTTTTCCAAACCAAGATTTTATGGCTAATATAATTGGATAATGGTGAATCTTTAATCCTCCTCCATCCATTGGTCTTCTGCATACTTTGTTAATCATTTGAGGCTTACTCGATGTTGGATAAGAAGTCTCTAGTGCTTGTTCCCTGAGTGCCGAGCACACCTATTTTTATTTTTCAAATGAGCAGCTTCCATTTAGTTATGTGCACGCTGCACCAAAATTTGCTCCCACATCCGAGCTTTGACGGAAAGGAGAATTCACGCTAACTTCTCCGCGTTGAGGATATTGAAGTGTGGATATAAAAATCTCAAGGGGAAATATGGCATTGCATATGAGGATTTATGATCATTGGAGATTTTTAAATTTGTGGATTTTTGCTACACCAAGCAAAGCAAAAATTAAACCACTGAAGATAATGAAATTCTAATTCATGGATTTTGTTACACACAAACATGCCCTTAGATTTGCAAATTACAATAATTATCAGGATAAGAAAGACAGAAAATGGAAGGATTATTAAAAATAAAACCAACATTAGTGGATACCTGCAAGCGTTTACCAATCGCAACAAAAGGTTGTACATCTCCCCGAGTTCCAACAATAAGCATCACTATTTGTAGAGGTGGTATATCTGGAAAATCTGCGGAATCTACAGGTTCATCTTCAACTTCAATATGCACATCTTCAAGTCCAAGTGGAAGCGTCTGAGGTTCAACACTCCCTGGAAGTTCAAATTCTACAGTTCCATCATCTTTCACTGTGGCTATTCTATTCAGCATTTTAATCTGCAAAGAAGAATCTTTGGGCAGATCTGTTACGGAACCAACAAGAAGTAAAAGAAAACTCATACACATGGACAACAGTAAATACAAATAAAATCTCAATAGTCCTATCATTTGTGAGATAGACAAGAGAATTGCATTAGAAATAATTCTGAAAAAAATATTTCCAATGGTTTAGACCTGTTTCCGAACAGAAATCTTGTCACCAAATATTTGAGCTGCTGTATCAACATTTACATTATTATGTCTTTGCCTCTCTGATTTTGACCTTGTCAAGTTAGGTTCACTTGATGATGCTTCTTGTTTGTCACTATCTACTTTCTCCCCAGGAAGGGTATTTGCTCTATGCAAGTTTCTATCGATCATCCCTGAAGGGGGAAAAATGGATGCAGCAATATGAATCATAGTTTGAAGGGGAATTGTAACAACTGTGCTTAAAACCACTTAAAAATCAAGTGATAATAATCATGCTAAAAAGCAATCTGTTACTTCATTGTCAGCAAATAAAATTTTTCAATTTTCATTTCAATAAAGATCAAGTTGTCTTTACTGTGAATCATATCAAATATGACCAAAAAATGGATTTTTTGGAATTACTACAAAGAATTGATGTTGTAAACTGTTCATTGGCAGAGAGATAGATATCTTTAGTTCATTCTAAAATCTAATAGTAGATCAAAGGACTGAAAGTCTGGTATTTAGTATCATTAGCATGCAGGAGAAAAACTGATATTGTCAATGCAATCTGCACCAAATGGTAATAATCTGATTCCTTTTCTCTTGGTAACTCAATCATTCAAAAAGTAATAGAGAGAGAGAGCATGTAATGTCATAAACTTGCACATATTAGGTAGCTTAAAAAATAACCTCTTTGGTTAATCAACTCCATTATCACTGTCCTTTGATGGAAGAAGAATCCTAATGCAATTTGTTCTCTGTGCCATCCTCAATTACTGGATCATAAAAGCATACATACACCCAAAGTTCATTAAAAAAATGAATTCCCTTAGGAGCTGTTTGTCATTTTCCAGCTGATGGAAAATGAAGAGCATCAAGAATGAAAACCTTCTCTCTTCTTCCATCGAGTAAAGGTTCTTTGCCATGAAAAGGGGGAAGGGGGAACGAGGGGTGGGAGGGAGGACAACACTTCATTCATTTTTAACTTTTGATGTGAACGACAAAAACGTTGAGTTTCCATGGCCCAACACAAGGCCGGATTTCATAGCAGATGTTGAATAACATGAATCAAACCCAAAAATAATTTTCTTTTCCACAGAATTGCTTTCCTCAAGCAAATAGACAAACAACCACTTGAATAGTTCAGATAATAGGCGAGGCATGAACTTACTAGTTAGTTGGGAGGAGGATTGTATACCTAGGTCTGATGGAAGTCTAATAATAAGAAACATTCAGAATCAAACAGGGCTTCCCCGTTGAGTCATACATGGAGATCAGGAAATTTCTTGGTGGGTCAAATTGCTAAAAGAAAATTATATATATCAATGAATGAATTACTCTCTCAACCTAAGTAAAAATACTCATTTGAGTTAAAGAAAACTATGATTGACCTGGGAGATACTGTAAGGGACAATCAATATTCAGTTGTAGGTTAAGGAGATAAATTGATATCTTTTTTTTTTTTTTGAAACATTAACAATTTGATTCTATTAAAATAAGAAGAGGCTAGAAGAGAAGGATCCAGGTATAGGAGAGATATACCTGGATCAATAAGACGGAGGAAAAGAAACAAGAGAGATAAAAAAAGACATGAACATATAGAAAAAATACAAGAAAACAATCCTCATCTACTAGGGGACTCCAGCTCCCCTAACTCCCAAGGCTGGTAAGATGAAAAGATTTCCAAAGCTGGCCTTTACTTAAGAACACCAACTTTCGCCAAGAAGTCTGTTACACTGTTTGCCGAATGGGGTGTGTGAGTGAAGGTGATACTACCCAACCTGCACAGCCTCCAAATGTCCCTAGCAATACATACCAACCTCCACGGGGGGAATTGAGTTCCAAGTATTGGAAAACTTAAGTATTTAGATATTAGAGATGATACTCATAGGTGTTAATGTCCAACATCAGTAATAATATTGTCACCAATATTAATATTCCAACTTGGAATGAAGTTTTTTTTTTTTTTTTTTGTCGGGGGGGGAGGGGGGTGAAGAAGGGAGGAGAGAAGGAAGAAAAAAAAAATCATGATTCAAAGTTGGAATCAAGCTATTGTGAATGACATCTAGGAGGAATATATTGCTCAAAAAGTTTTACTTATCCCGATTGACAGGGAGGATCAAAGATCCTGGAGAGATTTTCCTAATGTAGAGTTCAGAGTCAAGCAAGCATATTATTCTATTACTTTCAGGACTCCTAGCCTTCACTGACCATGGAAGCACCTTCAGTATCTTAAATGTTCTGATTTAAAAATCGGTAAAATGAGTTAAGGAAGACAGCATTGAGTCAAGCAAGACTCCCAATAATGGACTGCTTACATAGAATATAATTCCTAGAATCTCTAATGCCATAATATGCATAGAATAGGTGGTCAGCAGCATGAGAGAAACTGGCGATTTATTTTTCTCATGCTCATTGGCATCAAATATGTGGAGCAAAGTCCTGATCACTCCCCCTACATAGAGGATCAAATAGTAACTCGGATTCGGATTTGTACTGCAGTCACCCATAACCAGCACATACCTCACATCAATGGGAAGGTTTAGGAGCTAAGAAAAAAAATTCAGCTGAAAATTTTCGGTTTGAGGCCCACCCAACATTAAAAAAAGCAAACGGGTCGAAGGCTTGAAAAGAACTGGATCAGACGTGTAAAGCGGGACACAGGTATGTTAAGAAAGTTTCAGAGACCTTTTTGGACACAAAAGGGATCAGAGCAAAAACCATTTTTTGTTGGAGGAGACGAAATCGCTAATGAAGTATCTATCGATATTTTCAGGTTTTTACTGCAATACCAGCTACAACAGGGAACATTTCAGTCCATTTCTAGTGAAATTTTGGTGCATTTTGAAATTTTCAGCTAAAAATCTTTCCTGATTTTTTTATTAAAACCATATATTAGCAAAAATGTCTGATAAGATCGAAATTTCATTCATTCAAGGATCAAATGTCATTATGAGCCAAATTTTTTCCTGTAAAGAAATAGCGTCACAACCTGCCCACTTCTCATTACTAGTTTGAGATACAATTTCTGATCCACTAGCTTTCTCACTTATCTTGAGGATTGTTGGTTCAACTTGGTTTTTTCCAGATATCAAAAAGAGAATAGAGTTTACTATGACCCTTGGCGCTTGAGTCTTTCACTTTCCCTGAACAAGAAGTCAACTTAAACCCAAGAGAAGAGTGAGTGAATCACAGCACCCATTGATGAACAACTTACTTTCTCCCTGATACAAACTAAAGCTACAAGCATTAGTTCACAGTTCGGCTATTATGAGTACATAGAACAGCTCCATGAAAACAACCAGATAATACATACTTAAGAAGGAAATGTCATATGAAGCCAGAAGGTAGCTTGGCTGTGCCTGGTTCGGTCTGTTGGCTGAGTGGTTACTGGGATGACCTTTTGATGGCTTTGTCCTGTTCAGGGCATGTCACCTTAGTTCTTAAGACAGTTTCTCTTAGTTTTAGTTTTTAAAGGATTTAGGTTTCGTTCCATTGTCCTTGTATTGTTTTTTTCCCATGAGTGAAATACTTATCAGCTAAAAAAAAAATATGATAAAACACGCATATAGAATTATTCATTTCCACAGGATAACCAAATTAGCATCAAAACACAAATACACCAGAAATCAGCCTAGGCATTTAGATTACTGCATTATCAGAAACTCTAAGTAGTATAATTACAATCACACCGTCCAACACCGGTAGACTATCTTTTCAGAAACTCAGAGCACAATTAGAAACACAAGTACACAACATCCTGATATCTTTCAATTAAGAACAAATTCACTAGCGGCCGACAAAAAATAGAAGAAGAAGAAGATAGAAGAAACTATAAAGACTTGGAACCTGTAGAAATTCCATCTCGTTGATTTGAACTGAAGTCCGTGGAACTGGAAGGAGATTCTGCCTCAATTCCAGCATCCATTGCAGTGGCGAAGCCTCCTCCATCCTCAATTGGCACTTCAAATGTAACAGGAACAGCCGTCGGGTCAGTCATTTCAGCTTCCAATGTAACATGGACCGCGTCCGGCTGACTACAACCGTTGGAAACGCCGGAATCGGCCGATGAGGCAGCCTTTTGTCTGGAGCTGCTTGTCCTACAGGTTTTCTTCTCCTTCTCCAAAAGAGGATGAAGATATGTAGAAACCTCTAGACCTTTCTCAGTCGGCATAAAGAAATTCTTCGCAAAAGAAAAGAAAAATTTGTGAGGAAGGAAGGGTTCTGGTTCCAGAACCCAAATTATCTAAATTCCCAATGGATTGTACTGCTATTGGTGACCGGATTCAATTCTTTTCTACCCTTTTCTCCTGCCACTGGTTTGGTTTACCTGCTGCGAAGTGCGAACCTGTAACAAATTCAAAGAACTGTGTTTAGAAAATGTAAGTGCCAGCGCTACAGCGGCCCCTTGTGCGCGACGAACTGCCGTCAGTCTTTACGTCGACACCTGGTCCTACTCAGAGTCCACGGGAGTCCAGATGGGTCTAGAGAGAGTAAATTAATTTCAATGATTTAATCTTAATTAGATTTTAGATAGTTTAAGTTGTAATTAAATTAGAATAAACAATCGTTAGGATTCTTTCGTCAGATTGAGTATTGGATAAAGAAAAGCAGGAGAATATTGAAGATTTTTTTTTTAGATACAAATAGTTTAATTTTAATTTAGAGGAGGTTGGTTTGACGGTTAAAAAACTCTTCTTATGAAAAGAGGTATTGATTTTGATTCACAGTCTAAGTGAAGTTATTCTTTATTGTTTGAACCCAATATGTATGTGTAGGAAGGATTGCACATGCCTCAAATGATTAGTCGAATAAAATTCTCTACGAATGAGACACCTAATATCTTCTGTATTGAAAAAAAACTTAATTTTTATTAATTTTCCTTTCAAAGTGAAATTTTTTTCCCCTTTAAGAGAGAGGAAATGGTTTCTCCTCATTCATTTTGTCCTTATTCTTTTTCTTTTACTCGTGGTACCTCTTAGCCAACAATTGTAAAAAAAATGCCTTCAACAAGAGAATCATGTTTGAGAATAAACTTTGGATGTTAGCAAATAAGTCTGATTTTAACTTTAAAAGTTTAAAAAATGAAAGAATATTTAATTAATTTATTAATTGATACAAAAGATCTAAATATATATATATAAAAAAAAAAAATCGGGCTCTTTAAAACAGACCCGGCTTACACTAGTAAGAGACTTAGAAGAAAGAAAGGAAAAAAAACAAGACAGTTTTCTAATCCTTTGTTGTTGTAGTGAGTGATTGTTTTTCTCCTATAATTTAGATAGACTGTTGGTACAATAAGATATGAAATCGAAGGTAAATGTAATAGACTCTTCTAGATCTAGAGTTACAACCAAAAGATCTCCTCTCCTTTACATACTTATAGACTTGGATGATCCTTTAGATAAGCTTTGAATAAAAGTTATTTTAAGAGAAATCCTTGAAAAAAATTGAATTTTTTTATTTAAAAGTAAATTACACATTTTGATCGAACGGAAATTGTTTCCAAAGACATCGCTATGGCTTCTAAAGTACTATAGATTATTTTTGTGTTTGACATTGCTATAGACTCTTTATGAATGGAGTGAGAATCAAATTCAAAATTTCTGCTTTTTAAAATAGATTTTTGACCATTATTCTAACTCCTTTGAGTTAAATATTCTTTATTTATAATATCCAAATTTCTAAAACTTTGGTTTATAATTTTTTTTCTTTGTAAGTGATCAAAGATTCTAATTGCAATAAAATATTAAACTAATGCTTTTACAGCTTGTGCTGTACAACCGGCTGAACAGTAAAAGCCTAGATATTATTATTTGCAAAACTTGGGTTTGAAAAAAAAAATAGATGATGCATATTTTTCTTTCCTGAAGAAGAAAATTTAACTCATTGCACCAAAAAGTTGGGCAAAATCCAAAATAAAATTTAGAGAAGGTTAGGTTTGACCAGAGGATGACCATTTTCCATCTCTTCTTTTGCCAAGTGAAGCTTTTCTGCTCTTATCTAATTCAAAAATCAAAGCAAGTTTATCAGCTGTTAGTCTTGTCTAAAGAATTTGATTTCTGCAATCAAGTCTCAAAGTAAATCCCACTAAACAAATGGATATTGGAATATTTTCTTGCGCCTCTCCTATTTGATTGGAGTGGGCTATCTTTTGTGCCAATTTTTTGCTTGTCTGTCTGCTTTTGCCCCGTTCGTGAAATTTTGATTCTTTCGTGTCTGGCTCGGACTGTGGGCTACACTGTAAATTTTAGACTCTCCTTTTTTAATGAAAATACTAACCGCATTAAAAAAAAATATATATTCAAAGTAAATCCCAACTAAACAAATGGACAACATCTCAAATATGCTTACATGAAAAAGGGATAAATTCAAGAGAAAGACTCCCTTCTCTATTTTTCTACGTATCTCTCATTCTTCAGAAATAGACGTGCAATGAAAGAAAGAATATTTCTGTAAAAGAAGTGGGCAAAAGCATCGGCCATTGCTTTGGTTTACTTTTGCCTTTCTTCTTTTGCTTGCTTCACTGAAAACAAAATTTTCTTTTCAAAGTTTCTTGATAGATAGGCATGTTAAAAGGATTCTTATTCTCTTATATCCATACATCACTTGTTCTTAAGTAAGTCTTAAATAAATTATTTGTCGATTGAGTTAAATTGAAAGTTCGTCCAAGCAGAAAATGGCTCCTACATGTTTCAGGAGAGTTGTTCTCCATTATCTCACTCTATGACCTTGACCATCACAATCGAAGGTATCTCATGTAATTACTTGTGGGAAAAGAATTTTCCAAGAAAAGCTCATATGAAAAGAATTACTTTTTTTTCTTTTTGACGACTGAAGGTGTTCAAACGTCTCACCTGTAGAGAATTTTACTTGACTAAATCCTTCGAGATATGTGCACACCTTCATATACACATACTGAATCCCTAGACACACACGTGCACACACATAGACTTAATTGAACAATTAAGTTTTTAATAAATAGATTCAAGATGTTTCAAATTTCACTAGTCCTACACAAGCTTGCTGAAAATAACATAGGTTCAGATTGTTCTAAGTTTGAGTTGAGCTCATTTTAGACCCAAGATTGCATGGTTAGAACTAATGTCTCTCTATCTCTCTCATTAACTCAGGTCGGGTTGAAGTGCATAGAGGTGAGGAGCAAGGATGGGAACAAACCGGGTTTCAGCTGGGCTTTGCATGCATCAAGCCCTATTAATTGTGGGCTAGGCATTTTGAGCCTTTGTAGGAAATTGTCGGCTAAGATAGATGCTAACTCAAGAGAGTTAAACCTTTCCAACGAACTTCCTGCCTAAAAAGAACACAGAAATCAGATATTCTTCCATAAGAATTTTTTTTAATTTATGTATGGAAAATCGCGAGATACCCAGTAAGATTTTGGGAAAAGGACTCGAATGTCTACAAGTAATTTGACTTGCAGGTGTTAAGATATATCAAGATCTCTTTATCAAGACTCTGACAGATTGATTAGGATTATATTTATCCCTTTGTATGGTCGTTATAAATTGATAAGATGTTGTCGATTCTTTGTTATCATCTTTGTACATCGTTCCATGATGAAACCATAGACAAGATTTATGCATTTTCTCCTTTAATTGACCAGTCAGGAAAAGATAATTATTCATGGACCTTCTGAGGTCCTTTCTTCAGTTTTTTTAGTACTTTTTTGGAGTTTTCATGTGAGGACTGAGAGAATGAAGTATACAATTGCTCCAGGGAGAAGGAACTGATGAACCAGCCTAACCAGGAGTCAAACCTATTTTTGCCAAATAACCTAGTTGAGGTTATGGCAACTGTGGTCTTCCCGTCAGCAGACTAAAGGTATTTAAGGGACTAGGGAGGGAGCCATCACTAAGGCCCATTATAACTAGGGTTGCAACTCGGGTCGGGTCAACCCGACCTGAGAAATCATGCGGGTCGAGTTGAGAATTTCGAGTCAACGGGTCGGGTCAGATTGAGAATATAAAAATTCGCATAAAATTCGAGTCGGATTGGGTTGAGGATTTTACAAGTTAACCCGACCCGACCCGGCTAAAATGGGTTCAAAATGTGGGTCGGGTCAGAATTAGGATTGATTCGGTTAGATTTCGGGTCGGGTCGGGTCGGGTTGTGAAGTTCGGATCAAGAAATTGGGTCGGGTTCCATAAATATCAACTCGGGTCAGGATAGGTTTTAAGGAATCCGACCCGTCCGACCCAAGTTGTAGCCCTAATTATAACTCATGTAAATGAAAAGAGGGGTGGAGCCAAAAATTCAACTAGTCTAATTTGATCCTGATTGAAGGGTTCGTTTGGGAAAACAATACAGTAGATTGTAGAGAATGTCAGTGATGGACAATATAACAGTACATTGGAGGAATAAGCCAATTCTATGGAGAGAAGCCTTGTAGACTGACTGAAACATGACTGGAAGAACAAAGAAGACACTGCAAGAAGAAAAAGATGGAGATTGGTCATAGGGTGACTATTGTTTGTCAAGTGAACAAAAAACTGCAGTTGATTGGAAGAAATGTCTCTCTCACTAGGCATACCATGTTAAACCCAGAGTTAGGCAACATCTCTTACACCTTAATGTATTTTCGTAGCCCCCTAAATTCTAAATGATCATCATTAGAAGCTACTGCAACTGAAACTGTGCAGCGGTAGCTAGAAGACCTTCTGCAACCAAGACCAAGAGGATATGGTGGAACTTTAGATTCTTTAGGAAGCCAACTTAAAAACATATGTGAACGATTAGGGGTGGAATGAACCTCCCTGCACTATTATTCGACCAAACCAAATCAAATCTACTCTATCTCTTAGTAGTTTCTATGCAAATCCAGTCGCGACCACATAATAAAGACACACTTTGTCTAATCCTGTGAACATCCTAAAAAGCACAAGATCAAAATTCTTGTAACATGCAGCTTATCAGTGAGGTTAAAAACCATCCAAAGGCCATGTTCAACACTCAAACAATGGTCTTCTTTAATGCCTGTCATCTATTCCTGAATGCGTTTGATGTTAGAAAATAACAACAAAAGATAAATGCAAGATTTATCTAGGACTAGTGTTTAAAGTAAGTTGAATAGAAGAGAAATCTTTTAGAACTCTTCCCATTTCATTAACTTTCCAATGTGGGACTCAATACAAAGGGAAACAAGCCAAAAAGTAGTAAGCAAGTCAACAACTACAAAGCAAGATGAAGGGAAAAAGTTAAAAGAAACTCAGAACTTTAAGAAAATAGCTACAACAATCCATCACTTATTTGAATGAGTTTGATGAAAGAACTTCTAAAATAGCTTATGGACATTTAGGGATATATACATAAGTAAGGTCTCTTAAGACTTGAACCTTTACTTAGTCTAAGTACACAAAGTTGGCCAAAGTTCATAGTAACTATAGTTGTGAAATTGTACTCTGTTAGGCAACCTAGACACAATGAACACATAGTCCACCTCAAACCCAGTATTTGTTAAAGCCTACACTGTTTCTTGCCATGTGCAATTACCACCAATTAGTAAATGCTCTAAAAGACACACCTTAGTTTTCATTGGAAGCAACTCTACTTCCACATGTGAGCAAGTCTATCTAAGCCTATTCTAAGGTATATCTTACGACTTACACCCACTATTAAACTTAGTCTTACTTTTTCTTCATATAGACATTGGATGGGAAGAGAGAACTTTCTCTGTTTCTTTAGTACATCTACTAGCTCTGTTATGATCTATTTACTCTAAAACCTAAATTGAATTCCTCAATTAAACAAGTTGGATATCCATCACAAATGAGTTATCTATGGGTTTGAGCCCCATCCTTCTAGAAGTCCTCAAGACCATTATTTCCCTCTCAAGGTTCTTAGTAAATGGATCCGCTAAATTTTCTTCTCCCTATTTTAATTTCAGAAATTATATTTGCATCACCCATATTAACTTGAGCATATATCTTGATATCCATGATTTTATATAGAGGATAAAGCAATTAAAACTCTGGTTGTAGAAATACAATTAACTTGAGCATGTAGAGCAATATTACATACACAACCCGTGAGGGTTAGCTTGGCAGTCAAGAACCCGTTTGAGATGCAGGAGGTCTTAGTATATGTTATTCATTTTTGTATAAAGAGGTCTGCTAAAGATGATGAATCTATTAAAGATAAAAAAAAAAATATGAAAGCTTTGAATTCATTTTTCTTTTTGAAGGAAAGAAAAACATGAATCTGAGGAACAGGGTTAAGTTAATCACTGGTATCTGGTATATGTGATTATCTTCTATAAAAGATGAGACCCATGGTAGGACATTAATTAGTTATAGAAAGATGATAATCCTTAATTAGATATACATTTGTAGGAAATGAGCATTAGTTATTTTATTTGCCTCCTAAATCCTAGTCATTACCATTAGCAGCTGCTGCTGCAACTAAAAGTGCAGCAGCAACTACGTCACTTAAAGACTTGCTGCAACCAAGAAGCCGAGGAGGAAACAACTGTTGCAGAGAGTAGCAGGAGAGAACTTTAGCCACATTGAGCAGGCAGCTACCTCAGGACATTTTACGAATGGCAAACGGTAAAAATAGACCTCCCAAATCAAATCCAATCTGTCTCTTTAAATGAATATATGGTCCCACACAAATCCAGTCCTATCCACATGATAAACAGATGCTCTGCCTAATCCTGTTAGGGTCCTACCAAAAGGATAAGCTTAAATTCCATACCAAGTATTTCTACCATGCGTACATGACATCATACACTTATTAGTCTCTCTCTCTGTTTTGCCCTACACAATTCGATTCCATTGACATCAGTATACATGACTCGATTCATGCACACCAGCTAAAATTTAGCAAAATGAAATTGATAACCTTGTACAGGATTAAGTTAGAAAATGGATGAAACACTTGCTTGCTTCAGTAAAATAAGTCTGCTTACATTTAAACCATATGCTTCTGTAACAAAGGTGGCATATCCATGTTTCTTTCATACTATGCATGTATGACTGAAATTTGGGGGAAAAAACGGAAAAATTCAAATCATTCCTTTGTCTTGATTCCATACTACTAAGTATTTCTACCATGCCTGTATGCTTACACTTACTAGTCTCTCTGTTTTGTCATACACTGTTCGATTTCATTGACATCAGTATACATGACTCGATTCATTCACACCAGCTAAAATTTAGCAAAATGAAAATTGAGAACCTTGTATAGATTTAAGTCAGAAAATTGGATAAAAAAAAAAATTCAAATGCTGAAACACTTGCTTCCTTCAGTAAAATAAGTCTGCTTACATTTAAACCATATGCTTCTGTAACAAAGGTGACATACTCATGTTTCATACTATGCATGTATGACTGACATTTGGAGGGAAAAGGGGGAAAAATTCAAATCACTCCTATAAAGGGAGAACAAGACATGTAAGGAAAAATAAATGAAGGAAAGCAAAAGGATAGAATCCAAAACGATGAATGACAACGCTTCAGCACCTGCTTCTTCAAGGCATTACAATAGAGAGAAGCAGGCCGAGGTTGAGGATAGCAGGGAATCGAATAATGTTTTTATGACTGTGTAAAAAATGTGTACACTGTCAATATGAAGTAGGCCAAAGTGCTTTTAGCACTGCGAGCCCCTGCCGCATGAGAGAGCACCCGCTCCAGAAGTAATGGTTGCTACCATAGAAGATGACTTGGCACCTAAGCTGGAGGCCTTGGCATAGCTAGCTGATGCTCCTGCACCTGAAGGGGTGAAGTAGGCTCCATTCAGCAACAGGTCACCCTCTGACCTCCAGTTCCAGTTCTTCCATACGCCCGATGCTGTTTCCACCCTCTTTGTCACCTGACCACCAGTCCAAAACAAAATTCCTATGTTAGGTTTGAGAAAGTGAATATATGAATAAGATTAGATGCCTTCTCACTCAATTTGATAGAAGCATACACACAGTACAGTACAACAGGCCTCCCTTTTCCCTTCTCTATTTACTCCAAATTTTAGGATGGCCAATGTTCTTTTCAATATTGACAAACCACAAAGAAAGAAACCTGAGTTAACTAATTTCTTGCTTCTCAAGTGGATCAGTATTACAATATGACTACCATGCAGTAATTAACATATAACCCAGACATACGTCTGTAGGGTGGACCATAAAATCTTTTATATTTAATTCATGCACTTCCCCTGCTACATCTTGCACATTCCGAAAAAAAAAAAAAACATCAAATATGATCTTCTCCACTATACAGCTCAGGATGCCATAAATCCACTAGTTAAGATCAGAATTCTACTCCATCTTGCATCATTCTTTATCCTCTCCTTTTTATGACTACACATCCTTGTATCTTCCCCTTTTTGTGGGGTTGAGGGGTGTGGAGTATGGATGCATAGACTCCTATTCATTTGATCATATCATGTCTAAGTTATTAAAGAAAGAGAGAAAATAGCATTTGGGATGTGAGGAAGTCAATGGTTACAGTAGCATTACCTCTTTGGCAAAGGGATTTACTGGGGCAAGATATCTGTTGCCTTGGCTGTTGATGGTGGGGCTTGCACTTCCACCAATGGCATACATCTCCCAGTGAGTATAGTCATTGTTTACCACATGGAAATACCCATGCCTGCATCTGCATTCTCACATTAAAAATGAAAAAAACACGCTTATTCCCATTCTTTTAGTAGAAACAAAATGCAGGGTCAAACCACATACTGGATGAAAGGGCCCAAGGTCAGTAAAAGGACGGGACAATGAAATGCTGATTCAATTATGATAGGTTATTACCTTGGCATTCTCTGAATGAGACCTTCACCAAAATGGTTGTAAGCAATTGTCACCTGCATGCCCTTATCCCTGTCGTAGGAGTCACTGTGACCCAACAGCATCACCTGCCACAGTTTCCAGGCATTGGATCCAGATCAGAGATAAATTCACCAGCTTCGTGTTTAGAATAGTGGGAGTATCACTGACAAGGCTTCTATTGTTTTAAAGTAAATAATATCCTAGAAGAGAATGTACTCCGAAGTAGAATTGAAGTCATACAGAGGCTTCCAGGTTTCAATAACAGTACCTCATTGTGATGAGCGAAGTGGTTATTGGAAATGGTGATGGCAGTGGAGCCCATGACAGCATCGACAAGGCCATCTGCACAGTTGGAGAGAGAGCAATGGTCGACCCAAATGTGGCTGGAACCGAAGATAGAGACAGCATCACCATCGGCCATGGTTCGCCAACCGAAGTGGGTTGGAGAGCTGCGAACCATTGCATTTCCAGTAGGCTTGCAGTCGTGGATGTGGAGGCCATGGATGATAACATTGGTGACAAACTGAATGGTTATGCATGCACCATTGGCGATGTGGACATTGGCACCCCGTCCGTCGATGGTCTTGAAGCTATTCATTATGAGCTCCTGCTTGAGAGTGATTACCATGTCCCGCTTGAAAACAATCCAGAGTGGCCTGTCCTGGATCACCGCATGTCGGAGAGTGCCAGGACGTGGGTTGACAGGATCGTAGTCGCCAGGATCAGTGACAACATAGAAGCGGCCATCACGACCACCAATTGCATTGCGTCCAAAGCCAATTCCACAGTCAGCCAACCTCTTGCGGTGGACCTGCCACTGAGGATCGCAGCGCCAGCAGTCATCAATGGGGTTTCCAGTGCCACATGAAAGATAACCCAGGTTCCTCCTCTCTGTGCTGTTCTTAATGCTCCTGCTCATGCCAAAACCCAATTACATTCTAGTAAGATCAACTAACCATTCAATAAGTTGATTGGGGAACATAATTCTGTGAAGAAAACAGAATTCTGCTGATGGAAACATAGGATCTGATAGGATGAGGTGTAAGCTGGGAGAAAACCCACTTCCTACCAGATTCGTATGTTTGGTAAAATTCCAGAGTTGGCGATTTCATATATGAGCAATTTCAGCACTTTCACACGGTTGATCAAAATCAAATCACCCATACACAGAAATCAACCACCCAGTGGAATTACTCTCATTTTCTGCCAAATTTGAAACACTGCAATAATTACAATCCAAACTTGTTAAAATGCGAGTACAAGACGAGAGATGGAAATTATCGGCACAACATCAAAGAAGGCAATTTTTTCGGTTGCCATTAAACAAAAATACTAAAGAAGGGATCGTCTTCTATGTTTGAAACCAAACGTCAATCAGTTACTCATCCAAGCTTTGCCACTGTACCAAGGGCGTGGGTGTAAAACCACATCGAAAGAATTAACTGGAGCATCAAATTGAGGGCCATCATTTAGTTTCTTAAAGCATCTACATCTATAGCGGGTGAATTTGGTAATCACATTATGAGAGTTGGTGCGCTCCACATGCAGCATTTTCATCTTCATTTAATCACACGGTCTACCTATAGACAGGAAAGCTACCAACCCGAGTGTTTTTTTTTTTTGCCCTTTTGGCAAAGATAATCAACAATACCTACGTGGATCTATCATCTCTTTCAAGGGCAGAAGAAAAACCAAACAAAATTGATGAGGAAACCAAAACACAGTACAAGGCATTAAACAGTAGGAGAATTATCAAGTGAAGAAACAGATGGCAATTAATAGATCACGGAGATGTACTGATGACATCTAATTTCTCACCAGCGTGAGGAATCAAATAAACGGAAAGCCTCAGACCATCAGTGCGTCTCAAATGTTGGCGTGAATGATGTCAGATACCCAACTAGGACCAGTGCCAACCACATTAAATTTAAACCCAGTTTGGTTTAACTACAAGTGGCCTGTGATGGCCCCACTGGTGCCATCAGATCTTAGTAGCGAACTGCGAAACAGAGGATCCTAGAATCGAACCCACTTATCATTTCTAGCCTCCCGTTTTAAAACAAAATTATTATATTTTTTTGAAAAAGAAAAAGAAATCAGCAAATTCTACAAAACAGATTCATCACAGAAAATTGAAGATTAAAGGGAAGAAAAGTCATGGGAGTGATTTTTAGTAAATATTTAATAAACATTCTTATGGTCAGTGGGCCATCTCAAAAAGAAATAGAAGAAATTAGAGGGGGCAGACGAAAAGCAGTAGAAGCAGGGAGATTATGTAAAAACTAGAAAGGTAAACAATCAAACTGACAACAGTGACCGACAAAATTAGTAAATGGTCCATTAGGAAGCAATGAATGGATGTCGGGTGGCAAGCTTTCATTACATATTAATACAAACAAAAATTATAAGGTAGGAAACATATTCCCTTCTGGAAGTTGGGAACGATTTTATTAGCTCTTCTCATTTTACGCTTGAACATTGAAGTATAGTTTTTTGTGGGTCTCCTTATTTTACATTAGCAGCTGTCATTAGACATGTATGGTAAGATGGCAGGTGGGCTATTCATTATAATTTCAGAACCATTCAATAAATTAGATTTCCATGTAAATGGTAAAATTCATGCTAAAAGAATGTCAGAGAAGAAAAACTCACATCTGTACCATTGCGGCAACACCCTCTGGATCATCCACTACGTGTTCTCCTGCTTTCCATTCTGACCTGAACAACACACATAATCCAACAAAGAAAACCTGTCTGAATATCTTCTTCTTTGAGATCACAATCCCCCTCGGATTGACCACTTAATCGAAAATGCCAACAGATGATTAACATTTAACAATTATTGTAACGAACCGCTAATCACATTATAAATGTCAAGTGCAAAAGGAAGAAAGCTAAATTTAGATAGCAAATTAGCAAGGGAGCACAAATTCAGCAAACCCAAGTAGCGCATCAATATCTTCCTCAGGGAGATGATCTTTTCAAAAGTCCCACCAGTCCAAAACCCATTATGTATCATTTGAAGCCATGTTTATGGATTTAACAAAAAATTCTTCACCCATGCCCCCCCTAGACCTAGTTACTACCACCAATAGAAAGAATCAGATGTTAAAGGCCCCATGTGGAAGCCACACTGTCAATAGAAAGATGCCCACCACTATAAATTCCATAAAATCATATTCTTTCTTTAAATAAGAAAAGACACCCTTTGGTAAAGGGTGTGATATGGGTGAAGGAATGTCAAAATTTGTGAATTACAAATGACCCCCCTTAATGGAATAAATGCACCTATCCACAAATATAATCAACTAATTTTTAACTCTCAACTACCTAAATTAATAGCAATGATTTTGTTTTTTATATTGAAAACTTTCTATTTAAATGAAAAAAAAAAAGGAGCGATAATATTATCTTCACAATCAAAATCAATTACTTTCTTTAGTTTAAATAGAAAAATGTCTTTAAAAATAAAAATAGAAATCGTGTTTGGCATAATTTAATTAGAACCTTTCCAAATGGATAATTACAGAAATGCCACTGAGATTTTGAAATTTTCGTGTCGCTACACGAGAAATTAAAACGAAGTGGAGACCGTACAGGGCTCGAGGCTCCACAGAACCGTAAATAGCGCCGGGCCTGCGACTCGTCTCTCCCTTGACTCATTTTTTTTTAAGTTTTATCGTTGACTCCACATTTAAATTACAACATTGCCCTCAACGAATGTCCCCCCATTGCAAGGGAAAGATTATCGTTATAAGGGCCGTTTAGGTAAATACAAAGATCCTAGGAGGCAGCAGAAGATTTGCTCAGAGACCTCCAGGAGTAGGTATTTATCCGCTAACAGCTTTCTTGAAAACGAGAGCGGTGGTAAAACTAACAAAACTGACTAAACGGCCCAGATCCACACACAACGATCTGGACGGCAGAGATTCACCCTGTCCATAACAAAAAAAACAAGTTCTGAAGAGAAAAAGGGTAAAAAAATATCCAACGGTTGATATTCTATGACAAACAGTGAGAACGGGCAGGATCTGCCCGGAGGCAGTGAATGATGCTGCAGAAACTAGAAATATGAGGAGAAAGGGAGAGCAGGAATTGTAGAAAGTACTAACGTCACATTAAATCCCTTCGTCGCCGGATCTTCTTTGAAGGAGTACTCTGCTTCCGTAGTCCTGCAAACAGGAAAATGCAGTAAAATCCACGTCAGATCTCTGGTGGGAAAACGAAAGTGCTTCATTTCTCTACACTGTGGACAAACCCAGCTCTGATTTCATGGAAATAGAAATTCTTCTGTTTTCCGCTTTTCCCCTGTACAACCACCAGGTGAGCAGAGGAAAGAGTCCATACCAAGACCCCGCAATTTACATTACAATTTTTATAGAAAAAGTGAAATCTATTTTTTTTTCAAACGGAAATCAAGAATGTGTTGAATTAGCCACCGGACACCGATTGGGGTGCTCATATTTCTATGAAATGGGAGTATTCACAGAGGAATCCTCTGCCTCAGCTCATTCACCCTCATTTCCACAATTTCCAACAGCACTCAACTACGAAAGGAAAATGGAAATGGAAAAGAATGCACCAAAACCACGTGAAAGAAGAATAAGAAGAAGATGAAGAAGAAATCTTCTGTTTCTCCTTCCTCCGTAAACACACACAAAAAGAGGAAAACCAGATGAGAAGACGCCTTCAGCACAAAGTTGGAGCAATGTACCTTGAAGCCTGCATTTCCTTGCTCCCAGTCACCAGAAGAGCTTGAAAGAAGAGCAGAAGCAGCAAAGCCAGCAGAGAAAAACACTTGAGAAAGTCAGCCATTGTTTCCAGAGCTCCCAAACTCTCTCTGTATCTCTCTCTCTAGAGCGACTCAGACCAGACTCTAGAGAGAGGAAAGGGGAAAAGGGAAAGGAGAAGAAGAAGGAAAAGGGAGAGAGCAGCAGAGCGCAGTCAAAAATCTGCATTGAAACCCCCATTTTATAGAACGTCACCTTAACTCAATTTGCCACTTAACCCAAGCCTATGGTTAAGTTAATTAACCCAAGCCCTAACCGCCATTAACTGCCTCTCTCTCTCCCTCTCCCTCTCCCTCCGTACGTGCGAGAGCACCGACGAATGTTCCTTCACACGAGCCAAACGTGTCGGCCAATCACGTACGAGCGGGTCCCTCCTCTCCCATGACACCCCAACTAACTCTACCACTATAAATGAACGAACCCCGCATCAAAGTGGGCCCCACCGTGTCCACTTCGTCAGCTGCTGTGAGGGGAAATCTAGGCCATCCGATCGTTCATCCTGTTCAACTGTTTTACCTTCTCTTTTTTTCCCCTTTTTTAAAGTTTTGGGTAATATTATTAATAATAACATTTGTATTATTATTATGCTCCCCATGCAGCAACCTCAGGCTTCCATCATGCCACCATCTCACGCGTGCTGGCACTCGTCTATTTTCATTTTTTTTTACCTTTTTTTTTATATTTGTTTTTTTTACGGTGTCACTCTTCTTCTACTTTTTTTGCTTGTGTTTTGGTGGGGTCACTCAAGATGGGTGGAGTGGGTCCAGAGAAAACGTGGGCCCAGTTTCACCCTCATCCAAAAGGATACATCTTAAAGATCCAATGGTCTGGAATTGGTGCAAGTGAGGGACCCACCAGCAGTTTGAGTGAAACTGAGGTGGGGCCTCCCCATGAATTGCATGAATCTCCAACTGTGCAGCCAGTGGAATGGGTGGACTACCTAATCCAACCTAACCTTAATACCTCAAAACCTTCCCCAAGTGCAGATAACTGAATACTAAACAGGAAAAGGGGAACTGCTAATGACTGCTGATTAGTAGACTGATTAATGGCCCATATTTGTTGAACAAAAACTCCATTAATCAGCAAGGTGGAATTGTTGGATTATTTCTTTTTCTTTTTTTTTAGGTATAATGCCTATTCACAGTGGGGCCCACTTAGATCAACGGTTCAAATCACTGTAAATGGGTAGGGGACCAGTAAACACGGTGCACATCAAGTATGTTTAAGCTCCATCCGCTCTCTTCTGCTGAATTCAGGTATGGATAACTTGATCCATGGCCCACACACATGCTCAATGACCTGTCATGCTTGCAAGAGGGCCCACCAATTTGACAGATTTCATCAATCCAATCCTTGTACCTCTTTTCCTTCAATTATAGGTAATTTTGACCTCAAATCTAGCTGACTTTCTTTTATCTCCCCTGTTAGTGCTCCTGCAACTACGGTGATGTCATTGACCGTTGACTCTGACATTCAAATATAAGGATGATTATAGTTTTTGAAATTTAATAACAGTTCCTTTTATAACAGCTATTAAAATTCAAATATATTTATAGTCTAAGTTTATCTTTAAAGATTTGATTGTATTGGATTAGCTATATTTAGGAAATTTCAATTTTTCTTTTGCTTTTAGAAAAGAAGAAAAGAAAGAAAAAGAAAAAAATAAAGATAAAATTGAATTTCCTTTTAAGAATGGTGCATCATAAAAGAAAATGGTGGTACAAAATCACTACCCATTTTTTGAAATATAAATAGATGCCAATATTTATGAACAATAAATTTATCATATTAGGAGATTAATAAAGAGATTATACATTGTACATATGTCAATACATCTTAATAGATAAATTTTTCATAATTATGGATTATGGAGTTTCTATATACTAACAGATTTAAGAGATAATTTAATTATACTAAATATTTAATACAAAAGCAATGATCAAATGTGGAAGTAATCAGGGACAATAAAGAGCACTTAGACATTTACTCTGAAATTATTTAAATAGACACCTATAAATATTTAGAGATTAATAAGCCATTTAAGAGATAATTTTTTTCAATCCGACCATATTAGGTTGTTCTTAAAGCAATGTTGTGAATAACTTCCTAAAATTTCTTCTAATGCATTAAATTATTTAATGAAATAATAATATATGTGATCAATATAAGTGGTCTATTTATATGTAAAATGATTAATGATTAATGATTTTCCTTATCTATATTTTTTATTGTGCGTACAGGGTGTATATAGGCATGTAGGGCTCACATGGGTCTCATAAAATAGATAAGCTTTATCCTGAACTACTAAGTTTACCAAACTTCATTTCTTTTGGATAATCTTTCTTTTATTTGAAACATCTCTTTTGGACAATATAGTCATATTTTTAAAGATTAAAAGAGATAAGTAATTCAATTTATTTAAAATTATCAAAATTTAAAAATATAAAAAATGTATAATTATAAAAATTGAATTAAGATAATTTTTTGAAGATCACTCTCTCCTCTTACTACCTTCAATTAATAATCTTTTAAATTTAAAGTTTTGAACATTCTTATAATTAAAATTTAATCTAAATGTCAATTTTAATAATCAATATCAAATAAATTGAAGTAAATAGGTGAGATGAGCAATAAATTTAATAATTTGGATAAAATATATTTCAATTACAATTTTTGGGTGAAATTCAAAAATTTGGCTTCTTTTTTTTTTTTTTAGTTTATTAGTTAGATCTTCAAGTTACGAAACACAAACTTTTTAAACACATTCAATTATACACGTAATTTTAAGTGCAAAAATGACCAATAAACTAATTTTACTCTTTCAGTTATTTGGAGGAATATTAAGATATGAAGGCTCAAATAAGGTTAACAAGCCAAGCTGGATTGGTTTAGCTCAAACTTGGCTCGGACTCGAGCTAAGCTCAACTTATGAATAATCTAACAAAATCTAAAGGAGACTCTGCTTGACTTAGTTCAAGCTCTAACTTATTAAAAAGCTATTCTCATGTTTGAACATAAGATTATATTAAATGTTGACAATTAAGTTCGAACTCTCCTAAAATAAAAATCTAATTTAATGAATCACATTGATACCAACTTAAACATTCATACAAAATCAAAGTCTGTTTGATAATTTATTATATTAAAAAAGATGAATTTGCCAAGTGACATTGTTTTGAAAATAGATATGTTTAATTTATTATATTTGCCTTATTCCAAATGTTGTTTGATAGAACTTTTGTAGAATGAGTATATCACCACTCACGATTCCATCTACAATAATTTTAAAGATAGATAAAAGAATAAGTATGAACTGAATGATCATTTAACTATAACAACTATACTATCTTACCTAAATGGATGTAGCTAAACTGGTTATCTCCTGCCTCAAGAAGTGAGAGGTTGTGGGTTCGAGTCTCAATGGTCTAACCATGGTGTGTCTTAGGAACAGCGGATTTACCCATGAGGGTTTTATGTTGTGTATCCTGCAGTTTTCCACGCGTGAATTTAAAAAAATAAAAACTATACTATCTTAATAAAGAAAATTCATTTTTAAAATAAAATAAGCAACCGTACATCTAAAGTCACGCACACTATTGTTTTTGTGGAATGACCCACATCACACATGCTCCTTTAATAAAGTGGGGTGCAACCCTAACTACAACATAAGGGAAGAAAAGGCTCAATCCCAATGGGCCATTGCCACTTTCTCCTTTATTTTTTCCTTTCAAACCCTATAAATTAAGAAGATGGATATGGTGGGCCATATTACTAACCAATGGTTTTCTATCTCACAAATTACTAACCAATGATATTCTATCTCATTTCTTTAAGAGGCATTTAATTATCTTTAAAGAATATTTCAAACCTTACTTTACAGTACGCATATTGTCCTAAAACTATGATCTATAGAGAGAAAAAATCTTCTTAATAGTGGGATTATGTTAATGGAATCCTTAATCCTTTATTAGATAAAGGGATTAAAGAAGTTAGTTTGACTAGGTTTCTATCTGATTTGGTCTTTTACCTTTAAAAAGCAATGGAAAAGGGAGATATCACTAATTTTTTTATTATATTTTTTCACCTTGACTGTGCTAGGGTTAAAAAAAGAGAGTAAAAGACTAAGGTGGTTTGCTAATTTTTTTTTTTAACTCTGCTTCACTTTATCTAGAGCCAATAATCCAAATAAGTTGTTCTGTATGTCCGCTGGACCACAGAATGAGTTGCTCTCCTGGTTTCAATGAAAGTAAATGGACATAACCCATCCCCACCATCTCTCGTGACTTCAGTACTTCACAACTCCCTCGATGCACAGGCGGGTCCCATATTTTACACCAATTAGAACCACAAATGTTAAAGAATTTTTATTTTACTTTTTTATTTTATTTTATTCATATGTAGAACAACTGATCAAAATTTATGATTGTAATCTAAAGTTTGTGAATTCGAGTCTTATGAGTGTCAGTTGGTTTATGAAAATAATTTATCATTCTAAATATGAAAGTTTACCATAGATTGATGTGCTAAATAACTAGATGATGATGATACTGATTTTTTAATCTTTTATTTTTTTATATAAAGAATAATTGGACAAAATTCATAAATGTAGTACAAATGTTGTAGGTTCAAGTTTTATGGATGTTAGATACATATAGTCGGTCTCTAAATTGTTTTTATCAAATTTAAATATGAGAATTTACTGTAGATTGATTAGATAAATGACTAAATAATAATTACTATTGACATAAACCGTTCACTTGATAATGGTTGATTAATAAGTAGCCTGCCAAATTTCAATACAATTAGAATATTTAGATTACTATCATTTGATGAACTGTGGAATCGTGTTGATTAGATTTAATTAATTTGTCAGATATTCTTTTCTCTTGGGAAATTAAGTTAACACTATAATAAGGGTAGCGATCCTCCTACAGGCATTTTATATAACGAGACACGGGATTTAGAGTATTACCCATTTTACCCTTCCACTGACATATGAAAGTATTTTAAAAAAAAATAGTGAACCGGTCAGTGATCCGATTTATTGTTCTGTATGAAAAAAATAGTCTCATTTAGATAAATTTCAGTGATCCGGTCAGTGAGCCGATTTATATCGCAGTGGAAGGTTAGTGATCCGACGAGCCGAATCTAAGGGTTAGGTGAGCCGGGTCGAAGGGCAAAATGGACAATACAGTAAAATCCATGTAGGGTTACACAAAATGCCTGTGGGCAGATAGCTACTCCTATAATAATTATAAAACAAAAACTTTGATGATAATAAAGAAAAAAATTAAATGACAACAATCACTTGAATTGCTTTGAATAATTAATAATTAAATCTTAAAAATAATTAAATAATTGAAAAATAACTTCTACGGTCACAATTAGGATATTATATGCCCCTGCAATGGGCTATCCATCTGTGGGCATCCACTTTTTGAGGTGGGCCAAAGACCACTGTTTCAGTAAACATGATCCACAACTTTGCCACTTCAGTGGTGCCCACAATCTTTTACGGATGCAAAATAATAGTTATTTATTATGGTTGGTCATCTATACTCCATCCGAATAAGAGTCATTAATACTTAATTAGAAAGAGCTTAATAAAAAAAATCTACTAAGATCATCTCTACTGAGTAGTGCCAATTTTTTTTTATTTTTTTATAACTATTTTTTTTATAAAAATAATTCTTATTAAAAATGTCAAAATTTTGTGATTTAAATGATCATTTGGTAATGAAACTTTATATATTTTAATTATATGATTCATTGACTTGTTAAGAGGAGTTGATAGGAAAACTGAGCAGTAAAACTTTATATATTTCAACTTTTTAAGCATTTGATTTGATAAAGAGGAATAGATAGAAAGAAATTGATTTTTCCATAATAAAAGATACTGAATTTGTCTTTTTATTTATTTAAACAAAGAAAAAGTCTATCAATATTCTTTATTATAAAAAATATTAGTGTCCATATCAATTTTTATTAATAATTAGTTTTTTAGAGTAATTTTAAATAAGTCTAACTAATCTAAATCATTTAACAAGTTACAAAAATAATTAATGAACTTAAATTGTACATACCAATAAAAAAATATGTATCTCATTTCTTTGCCTTTCACTAACCTTCCATAAATCTTTATTTTACTATGATTAAGCTTTATTTGAAGTTTAGAGTTGTAAAATGACAATTAAATAATTAATAGTTCATGCTTCAAAGTCCAATCTCTATCTTCTATTGGATGGTTGAACATCTTAAATAGTGTTTTTTTTTTTTTTGTGAATTTACATGTTGAAAACTACAGGATACCCAGCAAAAAACTTCCACAGGTGAGCCCACTATCCTTACAACACATTAAAATTAAGTTATAGAAGTTCGAATCCGTAAACTCCCACTTTCTTAAATGGGAGGCAACCAATTGAACTATATCTATGTAGATAATAGTTTGAATTGTAACATAAATAGAAAGTTATAATATGTCAATTTATTCAATAAGTTCAACCTAATTGAATCTTCCAGTATGACAATATATATAAAATGTAAAATTAGGTTATATTTTAAAATATTAAATTTAAGAATCAAATAAATAATTTATGGAAATCAAAATATTATATAATTTATCTAATTAAAATAAATTATGTATGACGTGTCAAGTTAGACGCAATTGCAGACAAACATCTCACTTTTGCGGCAGATGCCACGGCTCGTCAGCCGTAACACACCACGTGCTATTCTGAGCTTTTCTGCCAACTAATTTCCTTTTTTTTATCTCCACTACCAAACCGTTTTGGAAGAATCAGATCAGGTGTGGATGCGATCCACTAAGGAATCTCAACAAAAATGGCCCACGTCCTTTTAATTTGGGATATTTTTACTATATTTCGTTAGTAAATGTATAATCACATAAATATAAATTGTATAAATTTTCACTATAATTAAATTTATCTTAATATTATATTTGAAATTAAAACAATAATTGTCCACAAAGTTTGTATTAGAGACAAATTTTGGGTTTTGGCCCTTTAAAATTTAAATAACTTTCTTATGATCTTAAGTTTATTCCTCTTACACTAACTTGATATAAAAGTGAATAATTTTTTTTTTTATATTTAGTATTAGTCTCACCAAATAAGTGTGTTTGACTTGACATTGGGAACTACGGTAAGTAAGACAGTAATTTGGATTGAGTCAGATCAGGTTTTAATAAATTCAATTTAAATTTTTGATCCAAATTACTCAAATCAACTTGATTCAAATTTTTGACCCGATTCAACTTAAGTCTCTATTTTATAACTTGGTGTATTCAGATCAGATTGAGTTTCTTTTAAATTTATTAACTTGATCCGACTCAAATTTCATCTGAATTTATATTTTTTCAATTTGACCAAATTCAAGATATATATAAATTTAATTCAAACCTATTAAGTTCTCAAATGAAGTCATACATGTGAAATTAAAATCGGACCCAAGTTTCACCCTATCTGTATGAGTGATTGGGAAAAGCATCATGGCAGAGAAATCGTGTTAGCACTCAGCGCTACGGTAGTATCGTAACATTGTCTCTTCTCCCGTGTCGTAACATTGTCTCTTCTCCCGTGTCTTGTTTACGCTACTGTTTATTAAGAGACGTTGGGGGATTGCTAACGTACGCCTCAAAAATCCACATGGGACACAGCTGACAAGGCCGTTTGGCTGTCCCTGCTTGAGTCGTGGTGTGAAGACAAAGATGGGCACCGTACATGCACTTTCATCCATCTGCGGGGCACGTGGAGAGAGAGGGACAGATTGGGAAACTTGTTACCGGATAAGTTCGACACCATTTCAAGATTTTTTTTTTAAATAATGAAATGATTTAGAAACATAATATAGAAAAGATTAAGTTCAAAAAGTTATTTTAGGAAATTCCATTAAGTACAATAATTTTATCTTTTTATCTTTTTATTTAACAATCCTTAAAATTATTAAAGAAAATATATTTTTTTTAAGACTAAAGAAAAACTTCAGACCTACTCTAATCTACACCTGGACTATAGTCTTTTTAAAATCTTTTTTTTAAAAAGCTGACGTTACTTATAAATTGAAATTCTTTTTTCTATTTTAGATTTTGACATGCATTGCTTGATTGTCTGATTTAGGTTTAAGACCATGAATCGAATTAATTGTAAAATTGCATTGGGGTGGTGATAATTATTAATTAATTGGTAAAGTGAAGGCAAGTAGGCTGGCTTGAATGAATGATGAATCTTCTCAAAATCTAATTAGTGCCCCACTTGGCCTAGTGATGATAGTAATGAAAAGGTTCACTTTTTATTTTTTCATTTTTTTTATTTTTTAAAAGAGTATGTCGTGTTGTTGTAGAAAAAAGGGCTCATCAAATCAATTTCGTGCCCCCTCCTTTCCTCACTCCACACCTCACAATCATGACAGTTGCCTCCTCCAGACATGCTGCTGTTTTCCTTAGTGGGCCCAACAATTTGATAATCAAAATTAGGATTGTAATTTAAATATTTTTATTATCAAGATGTCTAGATATATCATCTTCACTTTATCTGACTAATTATCGAGACATATAAAGATTTTCTAATTCTACACATCAGATAAGTAACTTTAGGAAACGGTCTAATGGATTTACCAAAATAGAGTAGTGAGATTTGATGAAGGGAGAAGAGAGATACATTATACATTGTTAGGGTTGGAAAGTAAGAAAGGGCGAGAGAATTTCTCAATGATTATGATTAAGTTTAAGATGAGGTTTAACTCTGTATGATTCTGAAAATAGAAATGTATTAAATCAATGATGTAATTGTTAATTTTTTTTTATACGACCAAGGTGTTAAGGGGTTTCACTTATATTTGAAAAGGAGACATATTAACTCGACTAGTCTTTAGGACATATGTAAACCTCTCAATCCTACACACTAGGTAAGTAATTACAGAGAATGACCCAGAAAGGTGTTGAGTATGAATTGAACTCAAATCCTCCTTTCGTGAGGCGAGTTTCTTGACTGTCAGGTCAATCCTCTCTTGGATTACGAGATGTAATTATTATGATGATTGAACATATATTTTGTAATATAGATCAAAAGCTTTTAATGTCTTTCGAGGGAAAGAATCACATCAAAAAAGTAAATTAAAAATGAATTTAATTTGTATTTTTATGCCAATTTTAATTGTTTTAAAATAAGATATTATTTTTACTGTAAATGAGAACCATCCTTAGTTTAATTCTAATAAATATATAATGGAGTTGATGAATTCCATTGGTTATAAAAATTGTGTGGTACAAACCACACTCAATATCTGCCTGTTGACCTCTATAAACGGGGATTCCGTGATTGGTGTAAACACTATAGACAGCAAACATTATGATACAAAATAGCAACACAAAGGGATGGCATGGCATTAAAATTTTAATTATAGAATAGAAAATGGCATTTAATATTCTGCTTAATTAATTAAATTAGATAAAGTGTCACGAGCCCATCTCATCTCTCTTGCTTTACAATGATTAGCCACTTAGTAAATTATGTAATTAATTAACATTATCCAAAGAAACGTATCCTTTAAACATGTTCTGCCAATTCCTTGATTCTCTCTTGATAGAAAACAGAGTTTCTTTTCATATTTAATAATTCTCTCTCTTTTTTTATAAAAAAAAATATAAATAATATCTTATAAAAAAATTAGAGTTTCATTCACATTGAATGATAAATATATTTATTTAAAAAGAGCTAATTAACATCTTATAAAATTAGAATGATTTATCTATTTCATGCAGATGAAAGGCATTCAAATTCTATCCAAATTAATTATTACACATTCTCCATAATCATATAGGCGTAATTTATACTTTGACAGCTAATATTTCAAAGAAATCTCTTTGAGCTATTGTTAAAAAAGAAATATTCTATGTGATAGTTTGACTCAGCCATACTCAAAATTCAACAGAACAAAGATTCAAGCCAAGATAATGGTGGCCCTAGCTAAGCTTATATTCAGTCATTTGCGCCTCTAATCATGACACTTAATTTGGAATCATATTATGGAACTTTTGAAGAAATCTTACATTATTATAGCATATTACCTTAATTTTCAATTATAGAATTTTAAACATTTGAGAAAATGATAAGGAGACAGGTGTTTATAATAATAAGAGGTAACTAGTACTGTATACACTTTTTTTATGATCACTGGGTTTCTTAGAACACTGGACTAATCTTTGGGACATGTGCAAAGTTCCTTACTCAAACACACCGAATAATTCTAAAGGAAGTGACCCTTTGAAGTGGAGTAGGTATCGAACTCAGGACTCTCGCTTCCTGAGGCAGGTTCCTTACCATCACTTCAACCCATTTGGATTAATTGTATATTTTTTCATCAGTTAAATAATGAGAAATAGATAAAAAGACAAGTTCCGTTATCTCTTGTTATAAAAAAAAACATTAGTATTTCTATCAATCTTAGACATTTGGTCGCCTAGATTATATTACAACATAATTTTTTTTTTTTTAATATGTCATTGATGTTATTTCAAAACTGTCATTAGATGAGCGCAATGTGAACATTTGGTCAAAGCATTTCATTTTGATAAATCTACTTAAATGAATTTAAATAAACTCTATTTTTATTTTTGATAAAATCCATTTTGTTTAACTTTTTTCAATTTTTTATTTTTAAATTTTCTTATTTTTAATGTTATTTTTCTAGAAGAGAACATAGGACGGCTTGACTGTTTGAACTTTGAAAGGGGTAATGAAGAGGTAGATCTTTGAATTTTAATTGAATTACCAATTTAAATAAGTTTGTTTTTTGAATTTTATTTTCCAGTCAAATAAATTTTAAAAAAGGAAGAAAAAAGACACGCACAGACGTAAAATTGGATGATTAATCATTATTAAATGTATTGATTTTTCTATAATATTTCAAAAGAAGGATACATGGATGTCAGTAAGACATTAATTCCCTCAGATGAATGAGAAATCTTTCTATACTATCTTCACACTAAATTTAGGGCATTTGAGGATTTTAGATGCTCAGTTTGAGATTATAAAGAAATTCATTTAATTTGTATATTTAAATTAAATCGTTAAAACAATTACTAACTTATATTTGATGGAATAATAGTGTAAAAAAATTCCTTTTTTTAAATAGATACATGTACAGTGCAAACATATTATAACTGTTACTAAAATATCTTAAGAAAAATTTATAGAAAATTATAAGAACATGGGTACCTTTTATAACAAAGATATCGATTTTGACCTTTTCTTCACTTTATCATAATTTAAATTATAAAAGATACACTCATATTCTTTATTATTAAAATACTGATGTTTCTATCATTTTTTTATTTTATATTTTTCACAGTAGGGATAAAGATATCGACAGATATAAAATGTATCGGCCGATATAATACAGTATGAGATCAAGTCCTCTTCAATATAAAAATGATCACTCTCCATTATTCGATACTTGTTGTGTATGAATTAGGATGTGTACACATACCTGAAAAAATAGTAAGATAAACGGTATAAATTCCTTGTACTTATAAAAAATGCCTATCATTCATACTATTTTGCTTATTTATTTTAAACACTTGGCCACACGTAGATGTGACATGTGTCTAAAACGAAATACAAACTCCATTAATACACATTGCGTACACATGGAATGCTTTGACATGGCTCTAAAGTCTCAATCCTCATCCATAAACCACCAAGTTGTCAATGTGACTTGGTGCCAATCTTATTTGGAACCCACATTTCATTTTCCATCCCCTTTTTGTTTTGTCCAACAGGAACATAGTTTCATACTTTCATGTAATGGGGACTACCTCAGAGTCCATTTTTAGATAAAATTATTTTCCATTACAAGAAGTGAATATATTTCCAAAATTTCTAACATCATCACTACTTGATTCTCATTGCTACAATTCAGTCAGTGGGATTTTACTTTTCTTTCAATATAGTATGGAGTGCAGGATAAGCCACATCGACAACACTATAGTTTAAAATCTAGAAAAATATTCGAGTTGATTCGACTCAATAGAATTTCAAATCATACCCATATTATAGCAAAGTTGTACTACTATCCAGTCAATATATATGCAAATTCTGAATATACGATATAAATCAAAAGAAGAGCTCATCCTTGCCAATAATCTATTGCCTCTAGGATATGTTTGTTAAAGCCGAATATGAATCATGCTTAAATTAGATACTCAAGTAAAATTGAATATGAACCCAACTAGCAAATTCATATGCACATTCAAATCTAAACTAACAAATAACTTAAAGAATAATTGCATATCAGATATCCATCAATAGCCCTAAATGAGTGATGGTGTCAAAATGCATTTAGTCTAACTTTGTAAGCAGCCACAATATTATCTTAAAATTTTTAACCTGTATAGATAGTTCAGTTAGTCTAAGTTTCTAGAATTAGATTAAAAGTTTTGAATTTGACTCCTCCTGCATTTATCTGATACATAAGACTTGTGGGTGATTTTGTACATGCGTGGAATTAGTCTTAACTCCAATTTAAGATGGAGATAGCCATATTATTCAAAAGAAAGTTCTGATTCTACCCTCCTGATTCTCGATTGATTTGTTAGATTAGATTGTATGTCTCTTGCATAAATACTGCCATCGTATGAGATGAGTGTGCACTTTGGGGGCATGTAAAAGGTTACTTTTGTCATCAAGGGTTGCTTTCTTGAGAGATTGACAAACTCAATTTGGCCTTCTCGAGTCATCTTAAGAACCTTCATTAGTGACTCTCAACTAATATTTCATTGATTTTATTTAGACATTGTCTTCCTCTTAAGAAATCAAAGCGCAATGGCGGCCAACAAACATGGCCTTCCTATTTGGGAAAGTCTGAATAAGTAGGTGGGATGAGATCGGACGTGGGACCCATCATTCAATAATCAACTAGCGGATATCATGGATCTAATAGCGATCCATTTTCTCAATTGTCTATACTAGTACATACAACCATTGTCCGGTCCAAGTGGAGTCAGGAAATGTGTATCATTCAAGTTTAACTTGGTTTGTTTATTAAATGGATTAATAGAATTGAAATCACAACTCAAACTCTCAACGTAGTGGGTCACAGTGAAAAAATGCCCCTCTTAGTTGGCATTGGTCAAATTGATTATTGGGTTCAAGACTCGACAACATATTAGGGTGGATTCTGATTCGGTTCGAGCGTATTTTAAGTTTGAGTTGGGTCAAGTTCAAGTCAAAATTATCAAATTACTTTTTAAAGAGACTTTTCTAGCAAGACACATGTCAAAACTACTCCTTAAATGAGTGCGGACCTTATATAATTAGATGTGTTGTATTTAAATGTGGTAATAGTCGAGTTAGTTGGGTGTACCCTTTATAAATGAGTTCGGGTCGGGTTGAATAATCTATTAAACAGATTAGGTCATGTCAGGTCAGGTCATTTGATAAAACAAGCCGGTTGGGTCTGGTCGGATTGGGTCCAATTTACCAGAGCTAATGGATTCCATCTGTTCACTAGCAAACAGTTCGCATCAAGTAAACAAAATTAACATATCAAGCAGATTAAAAAAGTTTATGGGGTTTTGATTTGTGCACTGAATGATATCAAGAAAAGAGAATTTTACCATTTTGCTCTTTCACTTTTAAATATATTACATAGTTTCACATCATCTGATCTCTCTTTTTTTTTTTTAAAAAAAAAAAGGAAAAAGAAAAAGAAAAAATACAGGTTTACAAATCAGAATTAGTAGGTTATTATGTGCAATAATTTTGAATTTTGGTCAATTGGCAAGTCATATCAGAAATTGTTAGGCATAATGTGGATGAATCATGAGCCATCAAATGCAAAATTGAGAGCAGCATCAACTCTATACTTGCCTTTAAGCAAGCTAAGACAGTAAGACCAGCTCGAGTCAATTGACAGTGGTAGCTGAAATGTTGCAATGAATGCATTATGATTAACTAGTTAAGACTTTCAACCGTGGAAGTAAAGGCGTCGGTGGGCAACAACAACCATCCATCCGTCAATTAGCCCCGCCATCGACGCCATGTTCCACTCCTTCCTTTTACTCTTTTCCTGTGTCTCTCCCTTTTTTCAAGCAAAGCAATCCTCTGTCTTTTCTTCTTACCTAACTAAGAACTAATTAGGGTTGGCTAATTCTACTTCACCACTCTTCTCTTCCCCACCCCCACGTTCCCACATGATGCGGTCTCTCTCCTTTTCCATGCAACTCTCTTACTGTCCCCTTTGAAAATTCTCTTACCATCATTTCCTACATTTCTACTCCACAGAGGAAGCTTCTTTGGTTAGACTTAATTCTTATCAATTTTCAGATTAAACCCATTTCTCTTTTGAAAACTAGATAAACTCCATGAAAGAAGCTTCTCTAATTAGAGAGATTATTCATCAACTTTTCATGTTGAACCTCACACTTTAAAAATTGCAATTTACACATTGACTCCTTCAAGAAAATTTCTGATTTCACCCTTGCTTATTTGATTATGTAGCATGTGAAAAAAAAAATGAAATAGAGAGTGGGTAGATAAAATTTCACCATTTGTCCCTTTTTTTAATGATCAAGGTGTATGGACCTCTTAGAGTATCTTACTAATCTCTTTGGAGCATGTGTAAATTTTGTTACCCACACACACTCAGTACCTCTACGAAGAGTGACCCTTTGGGGTGGAGTGAGAATCGGATTCAGTGGCCCTTTGAGGTAGAGTGAGAATTGAACTCAAGACTTTTATTTTCTCAAACGAGTTCTTCACTATCACTCCAACCCTTTTGGATTAAATTTCACATTTATCTAATACATCCAAATACCCTTACATGAGAGCCATCTATGTT
Organism: Chimonanthus salicifolius; assembly: GCA_013350335.1. Classification (NCBI taxonomy): domain Eukaryota; kingdom Viridiplantae; phylum Streptophyta; class Magnoliopsida; order Laurales; family Calycanthaceae; genus Chimonanthus; species Chimonanthus salicifolius. Next base: position 52,266,239 of record CM023539.1, read on the forward strand.
CAAGAAGTGATTTGGTATCCGGCCCTCATCTACGTTCAAGACTTGCAATTGCAGTAGCAAACAGGAGATATGGACCAATTTGTACCTTGATTGATTCTCCCTTCACATGACAGGGACCCAAGTCCCTTTCTTGTTTGTGTTGTCCAACAATATGACCAGTCAAAGCCCTTGTTTATACTCTTTCAATAGTGAGAAAGAGCGTCGAGTTAGATGGACTTGGACTAACAATTCCAATAGGTCAAATAATTGGTTATCTAAATTTGAAATGAAGGATGCTGAACTAAGGAATTTGGGTCACATAATGTGAGCTGTTGACCAATGTAAGAGCCAGTCTTTCTTTCCCCACTTGGGAGAACATGATTAAAATCTTCTGATAGGAAATCAAAGAAAGAAAAATGGTGGTCCATTTAATCACCAATTTAGTTCCTTCACTTTCCATGTTGACCAAAAGAAATGTGTTTAAATAAAATGGGTTCCATCATTTCTACCCCTCTTAAGTCATGGAGGTGTGGGGGACCTGCCAATATTATTTTGAAGCGTGTAGGGACTAACCGTCCTAATGGACTGGTCATGACCTCACATAAGGGCCAACTTGTACAATACATGAGAAGGTAATGGGAAAAAATCCCACACCACCCATTGAGTAAAAGGTTTGGCGCTCTTAAGTGGAATCACATTCTTTATACAATGTAACATATTCTAAAGTCATGAGGCACCTGGGCTGTGTGGTATGGCGGGTTGGCCAAAACGAACAATTTCACACGTGTGTGGAGGTTGGGTCTCGTCTCCAGTCCTAACACCCTCAGTAATCTATAAAAAAATTGCATGATTCATAAAAAAATTTATAACCTAAAATACTAACACGGTGTTTGGAATGTGTAAATTGAAAAAAAGATGTGTAAAAACAGTACAAAGAGAGAACTAAAAATGAACACGTAATAAATGTTGATTTGATATTCTTAACATGAGAAAAAAAAAACAAGAAAATGATATCTAAAGATATTTTAAATTATATGCATCGAAGGCTAGAAACAATTTTTGTACTTCAAAGTACTGATAGAAGTAGAGCTCAATTAATACATGGAACATAATGGTTAGAAGTTGGATTGAGAGATGGGAGAAATAGAAGCAGCAAAGTATGAGTTGTTCAATGGGAAAATTTGACCCTAAGCAAGGGTAAGAGAAGATATAGAGGTCCCAAAACTCCAAATGAAGGACAGGGCTTTAATGATAGGTGATTGTAGACCACTAAAATGATAATTCAGCAGCCATGAATGGACCAGAGCTTAGATTGGTATGAACAATTTTTGCATTTCCAATTACTAGATGAATGGTTGTGATAATTGGGCAAGCTTTCTCATGGACACTCAACCCGTCCTTACTTTTAATTTAAGACATTTATTTGTCTACACACACTAGTGCAAAATAGAATTCAGCAAAGTAAAGAAAGACATCTACCATATAAAAGTTGTATGGACTATTAAGGGTAGCACAATTAAATGCTCATGAGGCAGATGTTTAAAAAAAAAAAAGATTACTCATGTATCAAGTTACATAGTATTACGGGGTATACGCGGCCATAAAAATAACTTCACAGAGTTAATCAAATCATGTTTTTTAAACTCTCAAAATTTGATTTTTTTTAAATAACTAAGTTGGGTTGCGAACGAGTCCCACATTGGAACTGTAAAGGGAGATCTAAGGATTTATAAATGATTTGGGTCACTCACCTAACATGGTAGTTTTTTGGGCTGGATACCCAGGTCCTAATAAATGATATCAGAGCCAGGTCTTAAGTTACCTCATGTGGACTCAAAAGATCCTCTAGGCAAACGGGATGACTGGCCTCATTGTTGGGGCTACAAACGAGTCCTACATTGAAAGTATAGAGGAAGATCTAATGATTTATAAAGGATTTGAGTTTAACCGCCCAAGCATCTAGTCTTTTGAATTGGATATTCAGGTCCTAACAAATTTTAATATCCATATTTTATGGCATTTAAAAACATGACTTGATCGATTCAACCATAATATTTTTGTGGACCACATATTTAAGAAAAAATATTTTCAATGGGTCAATCACCACACCATTTGGTGAACCTTACACCTAGATGTACAAAGTAATACCACATTACCTAATACCCAGATGATCGTCTTATAGAATAAAAAGAAACCCTAAGACATGACAACCACATTCATAGCTTTCATCCATCATCATCCAACCATAAGAATGGCTGTCCTCCCACCTAATGTCCCTCAACCATCCAAAGCTAATCTCTAAAATGACCCCCTTTGAATCTTGATCATGTGCTTATGTTCATGTCATGTACTGCCCTTCTTTTCATTTTTTTTTTCTCATGTGCACTCACACACACCCCATGTGCCTTAAATGTATATAACATGGTTATGTTCCATGTGGGATCCCATTTGTTGCTTCCCACCACCTTCATTGATGGCTACTTCTTTTGACACTTGTCCTCTCAAATAATGAAGTTTGGATGGTGTAATCATCCTCCACCATAAGAAATGGAATGATGGATGATGCCTCTCATGTTGTGTGTGTGTGTTGGATGCATGAAATTTGTAGGGACACCGTGTGCCTTCTACATGCATGGATAAACTGTGATGAAAGTGACAGAATACCCTATCCTAGATAGAAAATAGATTCATAAACTTTTAATTATAATATTTGAATAAGAAAGAGTTGTCGGTATCATTTTTTAAATTTCATTTAATAATTCAAGTTAAAGACTATTATTAGACCAGCGATCCTCCCACGGGTATTTTGTGTTTAGCGACACGGATTTTAGTATATTTCCGATTTTACCCTTTGCATGAATAGTAAAATTTCAATGGGCTGATTTTTACTATTCATGTGAATTTTGGCGAGCTGATTTGAAATTTTGGAAAGTCGATTTACACTGTTCATGAATTTTGGCGAGCTGACTTGCAATTTCGACGAGCCGATTGCACTGTTCATGAATTTTTGCATTCTTTTTTCTTAGGTACGACAGGTAGAGGGGAAATTGGGCATCACTGTAAAACTCGTGTTTGTATACATAAAATACCCATGTGAAGATCAATGGCCCTATTATTGAGCCCCCATTGCTTCAATAATAGGTTGGCAGGAGGTATCAAATTCGAGCCTCCATGACTTCACTTGGTGTGTCGTAAGGGCAATGAATATCACCTGAAAATTTTATGCTGGGTTTCCTATGATTTTCCAATTCACATTGACCAACTATTTCATTAATGAGAGGCATATAGCATCCCTTTATAACATCCAAGCGACCCATGATGGATAAAATTTGTAACCCACTTCGGTTCCAACACGGCCCAATTACAAAGGGCAAAGTTTGGGCTGGGCTAGAGTGGCCCCTCTTAAGTCTGACTTGAAGATCAATGTGATTGGGCTTGACACAGTGGCCAACTCAAGCTTTGAAATTGTACCTCATTTAGTCATTTTAGTTTGTTCCCGGGCTCAAGTTTGCAGCTGGGTCCCATCTCACCTCAGGCAGCTCAAATCTAGACAAAAATAATATCTCATAAAAAAATGTATATAATCTTATTTTTAATTTTTTTATTTAAAATAAGTAAAATAATGTGATGAATTCAAATGCTTACCAAAAAATTATACACATAGGAAATTGATAATCATGCTCGATGTCCCAATTCAAACTATTGCTTTTTGGTCCATTCCATTTCTTTTTTAATATATAGTTCAAATTAAATAAATTGAAAGTCTCTACTGACCATCCCATATCACAACTCACAAGTTGGCTAACCATAGAGAAGTTCCATGCGGCCTGACGACAGGATATATCAGGGGTGTAAAATTCCGCCGACAAGAGATATCGGCCGATATGCATAATGGCGGATAAAATTCTCTCTCCTCTTTTGTATTTTTTTTTTAAATATCGATATTTATTTTTTATTTTTTCTGAATTAAAAAATAAATAAAAAATTCAAAAGGAAGCTTTTTTTTTAAAAAAAAAAATTGAAAATGAAAATATAGGCCAATATCGGCAGAGATATCAACTCAGGCCCACCACCCTTTTTATTTTTTAAAATGAGATTGATATTATAGATATCGGTCGATATCGGACTGATATATATCATCGATATATCGGTCATATCGACAGAGAAATATCCTGTACAGCCGATATGATAAGGGACTGAAAATCCGATATTTGCACCCATAGGATATATATTAAAGAATACTGGTTAAAAGGAAGTCTTGTGAGACTGGCTTTAATCTTCTGCTATAATCTTTGTGATATCAGTTATAAGTATATTATCCTACCATATCTTCTAGCAACTTATATGATAGAATAAGTTAGATAGAAGGGATTAGTGATTGTGGTAATGATTATTTATTTTATATATAAATAATCGGGTTTTGATGTCCGAGATATCTCAGTCGATACAACAGGTATCAGCCGAACTGAAGAGTATCTCACCGACATGTATCGACTGATATCAATTTATTTCATTTTTTTTTTTAAAATCAATATAGGCCGTGGGCCTAAGCCGATATCTCAGCCGATATTTAATTTTTTCAAAAAAAGTTTAAAAATTTCAGCTCTTTTTCGAATTTTTTTAAACTTTTTTTTAAAAAACCACCAATATTCTCTCGAAAACAATTTAAGAAGAAAGAAAGTTATCGGCCCAGATCTCGGCTGATATCTCACCAATATACAATGTCAACCGAGATCTCGGCAAGGCCCTTTTTTTCACCCATGTAAATAATTAAATCCCTCTTTCACATAAGAAGAAAACCATCCTGTTGAAAATTGAAATTAAGCCTCCATGAGGACTTCTACTTTGTTCAATTGAAATGTGAAATTAGATGCTAAAAGTGGAATTTAGACTAATTTTAATCCAATATGTAGATTTATAATAATAAGTGGGCTTAGAATTTTCATCTAATTAAAATGGTAGGCTTGGATTTTAGACTAAAGATTCCTGGCAAGATTACGAGTGGGCTTGAACCTCGAGAGTACAAAGGAGGGACTAATGCTAATTATACTCCAAATATAGAGAAGTTAACTTAGAGGTAGGCGTAGGCCTAAAAAATAGGTGGGCCAGCTAATCTTTTGGCCCTACTAGAGCTCGGCTTGGGCACGAATTTGTAACCAAAGGAATGAACTAAAGCTGACCTTACTCAATGAAAGTGAGCTCAAGCTTAGGTTTTTTTTTTTGGTAGTTTAGTGGGAATTATATTATTAAATATTATAAAATATGAATTATATATTGACTAAATTTTGTACTTATACATAATCTTTCTTCCATTGACCTAACCAAAGTAAATTTAGGCCCATATTTTGGGCCCAATATGAGCCCAACCTGAGGCACAGTAAGCTTTAGCCTGACTTCATTTGGGTATAATCATGTCCCAAGTCAAGCCCATGTTGCAGCTTAAATAAAGGCATTCTAGGAATATCTTATGAAAAATTAATGTAAGCCCTTGATTTTTCTCTTTTTTACAATCGATATAAACCCAAAATCAAAGAATCGTGGTTAATAGGTTTTTTTTTTTTTTTAGAGTTCTCTTAGTCACATTGAGACATTTCCATTTAATTCTATAATTATTTAATATTATTTTATTAAATTACTTTTATAAAAACTCTAAAATTGAAATTACTTAGACGCACAAAAATCCAGAAGCAAAACTAGAATTTTGTAATCATAGGGAGTGCACTTGAGGGTTCTAGCAAGGAGCAATTGAGCGAGAAGAGAGAAAAAAACATCGTTTTAACTTTTAAATTAGAAAGAAAAACTTTCATTAAAAATATAAAAATATTGTTTATCACATTTTTCATGGGATTTTTTTGAGAATTAACATTAAAATGACATATGACCAATATTTATGACAATGGTTGATAAGATAAATTTTAAATTTTATCTAATCAATAATTTTTTTTTTTTTTTTATGATCAAGGTGTCCAGAGGTCTCACCTATATTTGAACAAAGCACATTTTAATTCGACTAGTTCTTGGAGTATGTGCACGCTTTATGGAAAGTGGCTCAGAGAGTGATCCATGTATTTATTTTTCTCTATATAATTTATAAAATAATGTTGTACATATTAATATTTAAACAACCACTAAAAATCTTCGTGCAATTTTAGAAACCCTAGGGCGTCAGCAGAAAAACAATGGATCAATGTTTTGTGGGTCCCGTGTGGTGGCCCAGAGCTCCAACAGATCTTCGCCTCTCGCACCACAGCCTCACAAACTCAGTCACAAAATTTAGAAAAAAAGAAAAACAATGACCCAGGAGACTAAAAACCCGCCTTTCTTCCAAAACAAAGAGTAGTCCAGTAGAAGCAGATATGGCGCTCTTTTTCAATCTAGGCTCCCTTTCTCACCTTCCTCCTCTGCGCAAATCCATTTCCTTTTCTCCTCTCCCTTCCCTTTCTCTTCCTCTCAATCCCCTCAGCAGCCCAAGCTCTCCACTTTTCTCCGAGAGAAAGAAGAAGAACCTGCACTTCAGAAGATCTCGATCTCCTTCGGTAGATGTTTTTGCCGTCCAATCCAACTGGCTCAAAGGTCCCCCTTCTTCTTCTCCCCTATTTTTATTATATAATATCTGCTGCTGTTGCTCTTTCATAACTATTACTCAGTCACTCGGGCCTTTTGTCGAACACTATCCAGGCAAAAAATAGATAACAACTTAGAAAGTGCATGGGTCTGGCCTCTGAAGCTTGTTGATTCAAAGCGAGACTGAGTTGACTCCAATGTAGAATTTCAAGTCGAGTCACATCCACATGCTAACTATATACTCAATATCTATATACTTCTTTCCTTTTTCTTAAGGCCCATGAGCTATGAGGTGCTGGAGAACATGCTTATATAATATAACCATTTATTTTATATACATATACGATTTTTTTAACATCCCCATTGAATTTTGAAGTTCACTCATCGAGTCTTACTGATTCCTTTGTACATGGTCATCGATCCAAGTTATAGTTTTTGGGTTTTCAAATTATGGAGAAGTGATAAAAGAATTGGAGGCTTTGGATTTCTCATGCTGCTCTCCTTCCAATTATACAGTAGAGTATACCTCCATATTTTATACAGAATTTTAATGGTTTGGTTGCCTACTCGAATTATTTGTATCTTGGGATCTTATAACCTGCCAAATCAACGAAAGGCTAAACTGAGTTTGCTTGACTATGTTGAATTTCAAGTAGAGGCACATTGGTATTTATATTAAGAAATGAATTTTAAATTTACAAGTAATGTATCACCGTAGTCAAGGCGCAAGCTTAATCTTGGTGGCACACTTATTTAGGTACTTAAAATATATGTCTGGATTCATGGATTTGTATATTTATTGCATCAATATTAATAAAATACTACTCATTCAAATCACCAAAATATATTAGCAATTGAGCTTCCAAGCACATTATATATGTATTGTATACATGCATAAGTATATTAACTAATTATTAGAGTTTCTAATAAAGTATAAGTAATAATCACTTCATGTTAACTATAATATTTACTAATTATTACAAAAAGGTGTAAAATTAGCTTCTTATAGAAAGGTTTTTGAAAAAACTACACTAAGGTGAACCTGGCTTGTAGTTGGTGAGGCACAAAATAGGTTTGCAACCTAGGTGAGGGCTTAGACGCAACTAAGATGTTCTTTTGACTAGTACATAATCTATAGTGTTTCCAGGCTCACTCTAAGAATCTGGATCAACTTGTGTTGAGGTTTTATGGTTCTTAGAGCTGATTGTGTCATTGTTTTAGAAGTCTTATAGACACAATTGAATTTTGAAGTTTACCTATTGATTATAAATGATTCCAATGGACTTGGTGTAATACCCCGCCCCAGAGGGGGTCTATAGTGTGGAGCGTGCATATGGAGAAAAAATCCAACATTGCTAGTTGCATTGGAAATTCCCTGGTATATAAGTGGTAGTTTTTCCTCCTTCTAGCATGAGGCATTTTGCGAGCAATAGTGGGTTGGCTCGTCAATTGAAAGTTGTGTAGGCCGTGTGTGAGGTCCAGAGCGGACAATATTATGCTAGCGGGACGGGTCGTTACAAATGGTATCAGAACATGGTTCAACTCTCTGCCTGTGAGTGTAGGCGTGTTTATGATAGAGCCGGGGACGGCTCTGGTATTAAGGGGGGTAGATTGTAATACCCTGCTCCAGAGGGGTCTATAGTGTGGAGCGTGCCTATGGAGAAAAAGTTCCACATTGCTAGTTGCGTTGGAAATTCTCTGGTATATAAGTGGAAGCCTTCCTTCTTCTAGCATGAGGCCTTTTGGGAGCAACAATGGGTTGGCTCACCAATTGAAAGCCTTGCGGACCGTGTGTGAGGCCCAGAGTAGACAATATCATGCTAGCGGGATGGGTCATTACACTTGGATATCAAGCCAAGTTGGGATTTGGGGTTTTCAAAACATGGAGGAGTGATGTATGAATTGGAGGGTTTGGATTCTTCTGAGTTACTTTTTTTTTGAATGATTCTTCCGAGTTAATTCCCTCCGATTATGATGTAGTTTAGGTCCCAATCGCTTTGTACAATGTTCTAGTGGTTTGGTTGCATACTTGAGAGTATCCAAGGTTAAAGTTCAAAACTATCAAATCAACTCAAATTAATTGAGCTGGCTTGACTCTGTTAAAATTTGAGTCAAGTCACATTGATATGGCTATTAAGAAAAAAACAGTTCACTACTGGTATAGAAGTCTTGAGGCCCAGTATAATCATCCAAATCAAACATGTGTTGAGGCTTAATGGGTTCTAGAATTGTGTGGGTTGCTGGTGCTGAGTTTCTTTACCTGCACATGCCTGGTACTTACTTTCTTCCTCTACCCTTATTTTCCACTTATACATTATATTTATGGACTACCTTTTAAATAATAATGCACTTTTAATCTCAATGTCTTAGAACATGTTACTATGCTAGATATTATGGGTTATTCCAGAGCTCAGTTATAAATTTCAACTAACATTATTTGCTTGGGTCCACACTGAAACATAATTATTGGCAATATTGGTAATTTTCAGAAAAACTGTATTGGCTGAAAATTTTCAAATTTACGCTGAAATTTTGGTCAAATATCAGTAACAGCCCATATACAAATTGATTTTGACTGAAATTTGTAATTGAGCCCCTAAGTCCTAACTCAAACCTCTGATCTTTCATCTTTATCAAGTTATGCGTTAAGGTTGTTACCGTTGTCACAAGTTTTGTTTTTCAGACTCCTCATTTTACATTTGCCAACCCAATCCTTTTAGGAATGCAATTAAGCAAGATTGTAAGCTATATGCTCATGTCCTTCTTGTTCCCTAATTGACCAATCACCACGACTGTCTACATCTACCCCAAGGTTTATCCTAATCCAACTATTGCAAATTCATTGTCACATCTTGGCATGCCATGAATGATCTGATCAGCAGGAAACACTGAAATTCGGTGATTACCTGACGAACATTACTGAAAAACTGTTGAGTACTTGGCCACTTGCAGAACCTTTTACTTTAAGTCCTTGTATAACTGAGCCACAAATTTGCTCTTATTAGAAAGATCTTATAACCCATCTTTTCAACAAAATTGTTGCAGTAATCTGATATGTGCCTACAAATTTGCAAGCTGATAAATTTACTTTGTGAATACAGATAGCTTCCCTAACGCCAAACATTATTGTTATTGCTATATTTGACCTATTAGAGGTCACATTTTGAAAAACCCAAGCTGTGCATTGTGTCCCCCATGGTGGTCATTGGTACAATGACCAATGAGACCTAGGTCATGGCCTTGATGACCAGATGAGATCAATTTTGACCCAACATCTACCAATGGCCTCAGTCAGTAGCCTCAGCATGTCTTCTTGCAAAATGACTTACACAAGGTCCTTTTTGAACAAATCCAAGCTGTTCATCTCCAGAATGATGAATATCATATAAGGAAAATGCCATCTTAACCTTTTTTAATTAATTTTTCAAGAGGAACCTAGATTCTGGTTTTCATGTATAGATATGAGCAAATTTAGACCATTCAAAAGGATAAATTCCTGAATACCTTCAACATTTTTTTAAAAGGTAACAGAATAAATATATTAAAAACAAAAATAAAGTACAAAGAAGAGAGGGGCAGCATAGGAGAGTATACCCCCCATAGCTAGTGAAACAAAAATACAACTAGATAATAGTCCCATAGCCCACCAATAAAAAACAAAAACCACAACCCAATCAAACACATCTCTGACAATTACAAGCACAAAATCTCTAACATTATAAAAGAGCCACTGAGCCTACATCTCCCTCTACTCCCAATTTCGCAAGGAAATCTGCCACCCCTTAGCTTTCCCTGTGCTCAGCTCTTTAATCTCCATTGTATTCGAGATTTATCTCCAAGGAGGTTTTTTGCCTACCGCTTGCCCTCCTAATCCTGATTACATGCATCTCGATGGGGCTATATCTTTGATCTGCTTTGTCATGGCCATATATCATTTGGCATTAGAAATATCCTTGACAATTGACAGGATAACTGATCAAAGATGAGATCACTGTGGACAATGAAAATTCAAGTATGTCATGTAAATCAGCTTAACTGATATCTAAACCATCATTTACCATGGTGGTTTTGCTGCCCTCCTAAGCTCTAAAATAGGGTTCGCAGCCAACATTTATGGAGTATTTTCTCACGAGGACAGTGCCCCCCTGAAGTGCGGATTTCGCCACTCCGTCCTAGCCATATACCAGCACTTTTGTAGTTTGTAAATCCGAAAACAGATATTCATGTCACTCACTCACTACGCTACACTAGCTAGCCAGCCACCTCGCATGCACACTTGCACACACGTGGGTATCTTTAGCACTATGGGGAGGACGGATTCCAATGAGTTTGACACCATCCAATCAAATAGCATTTGACTGGGCCAACCGAAGTCAACTGAGTTCCTGTTGACTCACAAGTCTGTGAACAATGGCTTAGAGTAAAATGCATGCACTGTTTTTTCATTGTACTATTTTTACATATTATTGTGATTTGAAGATGAATTTATGTGAACCCATGAATCCTACATTTTGGACTGTCCAAATCAGACACGTCATAATGTCATATTATTATAGGATTTCAATGCACTTACCAATAACAATATAATGTAGCCTTTTAGTTGGCAAGAGAGGGAGTTGGCTTCAACTCCAAGTCATGCAGTTTGTCACGGTTGTCTAGACATTTCTAATAGCTTTCCCTAGGAAAATATCATAAAAAATTCAAAATTTTCTCAGGATATAGTTAGGGAGTCTTGAAAAGTAAATTACTAAATAAGTTAAAAATTGTTTGAAATATACCTTCAAAATATAATTTTTTTGGATAATTTCGTACTAGTGATAATATCAGGTAATTAGTTCACCCTACAAAAGTTTGGCATGATTTTCAAATAATAATTGAGACTTGCCTAGTCACCAGTATTAAATATTTAAACTGAATCCTACTTCCAAGTATATGGAATGGTATATGCCAGGTCATATGCATTTGTAACAAATCAATTTTATACCTCAAAGAACAGGAATTGAATTATTATGTAATTGTTATTACCTTGGAAATGTCTTTCCTCAAGTAGTTGTATTTGTTTCATTCAGTAACAAACTTACATCTAATCCCTTGATTTAGTTCTCCAAACGGCAGTGAAAGTTGGAAGAGATGGCATTGAGGCAGGGACCAGGCTGGTGCCTGTAAGAGTACACTCCTTGCTTGTTATTTTGTCTGGGTATCATGCGTTGGCGCATTTTTCTGCTGTTTGTTTCCTGGTCTGAAGCATGCTTACATTATGGTTTGAATTCTGTGCTGTGTAATACATTTTGTGCAGTATTTTTAATGTCAGGATCCTGTTCCAAGATCTGTAGCCAGAATTGGTGTAGCTGTTGTTGCAGTGACAGTTTCTCTCTTTGTGCTCAAGTCAGTTGTGTCCACAGCTTTTTTTGTATTGGTAAGTGATCTTGCTATATTCATCTGCAAGCACTGATAAGCACATTCTTAATGTGTATTTCTGCTGCTTCGTTTGCCTTCAAATTTAGAAGTTAAATGTAGATACTGGCTCTGCTTGGCACAAACTTCAGTGGCTTGGAGAAAGGCCCTCTGATGTGCCATTCACTACTACTGAAGACTCAGCCCTTGAGCCATGATATTCATTCCTTTTTCTATGCTCCCCCATTCTCTCAAGTTCCAAAAGGAAATTCTAGTCAACATGGTTACCTTTTCTATATTGATCTTGTGCACTACCCTGGGATTTCTGATCTCTTCATTAGTCAATGTATTCATTAGAAATCTAGATTTCATCCAGTGTCTCCCTTGGATGAATTCACCTTGTACTGGAGAGATGATAGGTGCCTCAGTTTTTCAGCAATGATCTTGTAAAAGCCCCTCCACCAAATTAGCAATTGAGATGAAGGAGAAATTGAGCTCTCCAAGTTCAAGTCAATTAGTCTGGTGAGGTGCTTTTTTCCCCCATTTGAAAGATAATTTGGACTTGGAGAGCTCAATTGCTCCTTTGTCCGGTCTCCTTGTTCTCCCGAACACAGCAAACACTCCAAACAATAGGGGGGAGATTACATATCTGATTTTCTTAATTCCTGGGAGAAATGTATGTGAGGGAGGAGTGGTGGTAAGAGCTGAGTTAAGGAAGTTTGGGTTAAACCTCCAAATGGTTTTTCTAAATTTAATGTGGATGGGGCTGCTAGCGATAAGCTAAGTCCTACAGGTGTTGGTGAAATTGTCCATAACAATAGGGGGGAGATTACTTTGGCCTTTTCAGAATCGTGGGGGTCAAGAAGTCGAACGAGGCGGAACTCTTAGGTATTAGAGGGCATTTTTACTGTGGTGTTCCTTGGGTTTAGGTAACTTGATAGTTGAGGAGTATTCAGCGAATGCTATAACTTGGGCAAGTGGTTTGAAAAGGATTCCATGGAGACTGGTTCGTGTAGTTAGAGATATTAGGAAGGTTTGTAGAGATAGAGTGGTTTACTTCAGGCATGTTAGGAGATTACCGAATTGTATAGTGGATTGTATAATGAATTTCTTGGTGAAATCAGGAGCTGACTGAAGTATAGTTTTTTGTTGAAGTTTTGTGATTTTTTTTTTTTGAAAGATAACAAACTTATTCAATAGAAAGGAAAAGCTTACAAAGAAAGAGCGCACACAACGAGCTTAGAAAACCCTGACCACCCAAACAACCCCAAGGAATTACGTTGAAGTTTTGTGATTGGGTGAATTGGCATAAGGTTTTTGTTCTCTTGTTTTTTTCCTTTTAATAATATTTTTATTCTTTAAGAAAAAACATTCAGGCTCATGCTTTGTCTTCTTCCATGTCTAGAGAGAGAGAGAGACTTGGACACATATGAAGGTATTAGAGTTCCACATAAGGCCTCAGAAATGACAACAATGGAAAACACATGATTTGTTATTCATATACACACACAGACACACACTTGCTCATGCATACATACATACAAGTGTTTAAAAACTAGAGCCTTTATCAGTATCATTAGAGCCAGACCTAGAAATTTGAAGTTGTTGGAATTGGTGTGGTATTAATGGTCAGACCAGAATGAAACAATGTTTTTTACCATGTTCTTTTTTCATCTTTTTAACTTCAAATTGAATTGGAGCGATTGATTTAGCTTGGAACAAACTTCCCTCTAGCAGTTTGATGTCTTATCCAATTTTTAGAAACATGCAGTAAGATAGTAAAGAATGCATTTATATCAATCAAAGATATAAATGGTGATCTCAAGCATGGTGACAAATACCGTTCTCGGGATATTAACGGCAATTGGTAATAACGGGATATTTTTAAATTCTCGGATTTTTACCGGGAATTTAACGGGAAAATCTTGCGAAAATTATAATATTTAAAAAATAAAAAAATAGAATAAATAAAAAAAATTTATGAGATAAAAATGGTATAGGGAATTTACCGGGAATTTCTCGGGAATTTACCGGCAATTTACCAGGATATTATGGCGTTATTAACGTTTATCGCGTTTTTAACGCGATTTTATTGGGAATTTATCAGAAATTTATCGTCGTGGCGATAAAAACGCGTTTTTAACGCGGTAATGGTATTTTGCCGATAAAAACGCGGTAAATTTGAAAATACCGCCGATATTTGTGACAAGGATCTCAAGATACAGGGTTTCTGACTGTGCTGACTTCATGATCGATTCATGAGTCAACTCTACTTGCTCCTGTACCTAGTCACTAGGTAGGGTCAATTTGGGTGGAGCTTACTTTTGATCAAACTTAAGTCCTTGGTAGACTCAACAACTATGGCTGGTTTGGCCGAGCCAATTGAGTTAAGCTGCAATTGAATCACTTAATTGAGTAGACTCTTGATAGAAAATAATTGATCTGTATATTATAACTTATGACTTGGATGAGTTAGCATTAATAATTTTGAGTAAGAATTATGAACTTGTCGGTGGCATTTGTTTTAACGATTGTATTTATTTTTGTAATCTTGTTAGACCCTATAAAATTCTTTATGAATAATGCCTTCATTTTTTTGCTTTATTATTGTATTTTTAGTATTTTTTATAGTTTTTTTAGATAAATCAATATTACATTCAATAAAACACCATTATAAAAGTTGAACCAAGTCACCTGGTTGACCCACTCTAGTAATGGATCATGTTTGTGCAAAAGAGTAGAAATATTAAAAAATTGATATGATCCGCCTGGTTGACCCAGTAAGTCTCCTAGTTGACCTAACCATGTAATTGGAGAGTCGTAGTCCTAATCATAGTTTAAAAAATATGGGGTAAGGTAAAGATATTTGCATCTAAATTACTTAAAATACTTTTTGTACCTTTTTCGCAAAGAAATACACTAGTTTGTGAATAAATACTGCATTGAAAATTTTCAAGTGCATAGGTTGGGTAGAGTCAATCAAATCTGCAGCATCCTTTTGGTGTGGTTTAGTTGAATACTGACCAGCCTCATGTTGGACAACAGGCCATGATGGGGTTCATATATTTTGTATTCATAGCTTTGAACAAGGATGAAGGCCCAAGAGGGGGTGGAGGCACTGGCCGCTCAGATGATGAGAATTTAGAAGAAGCAAGAAGGATAATGGAGAAATACAAGTAAAGGTATTTTACAAACCTTGAACAATTTTCATTGTTCTCATTTGCTGTGTGGATTAGGGGTTTGTCCCATGAGGCTCGAGTTGGATCAACTCATTATTATCTATGTGATGTAGGGCTTTTGCAATGAGAACAGTGACTTGACTGAACCCAATTATTCTTCATGTTTCGTGCAAGTATTGTTCCTTATTCGTTATATGGATCCTGTGCCATGAAATTGATCTGTCGACTGTACGGAGAGAGACATGAAGTGATTCGATACATGTATGTATAGAGCAGCTAGCAAGCAACTGAACACAATAGATACGTTTCATAAAGAAATATCTGAACGTTATGCTCTCATCTTTATGTTATTTCACACCGAAATGGTTGGCATACATGAAGTAATTAACCAACTACCTTTATTTTTTTTGTTATTTTTCCTTTTTTTTTTTTTCTTTTTGGCTATAAATGGAGTGGACCAAGTGCAGCAGTTTTTTTCCTCTCTGTTTTAGCTGCTAAGGCTCATATCAAGACGTTGTGAAAATATCTTGCCTCCATGAATGATGTAGTGGGAAGAAGTAACTTGTTTCTATCATTTGATCACCAATCAAAGAGCGATCATGTTACCCAAACCATAATCATTAATCTTATTCTACACAGATTCACTTGAAGAAATGGCCCAATGATGTCGTGGTATTGATAGTTTTTTTTTTTTAACATGGGTATCTCTACTCTACATTGGAGGTGAGATTAATCCCACGAGTATGTGTAGATCTCTCAATCCACACACACTGGTAAGTTGATGAGGAGTAACCCCATGTGAGTGGCTAAAAGGGGTTTGAGTGTGAATCAAACTCAAGACCTCCCGTCATGAGGGGAGTTTTTTTATCGTCAGGCTGAGAAATCTAACATCTGAGTTAGGCCAGTCGGCCTGGGTGTTGGTGAGCCTGGGCCAGTGGATCTATATTTGGGCATTAAACTGGGTATGAGTTTAGTCTCCATTCATCCTAAGGTATCAGTAGACCCACGCTCTGGCTTGCCGCTCAAATCTCAACTGAAGTGTTACTATAGTTGAAGCTCAGACCTGGTTCATATCTTGGGGAGAGAAATCAAGTTCTTGGGTTCAGCATCAGCAAATCTAATTTTGTACCCAGCCAAGGTTTTTGAATTTTGGATTCGGTGTTGTATCGGTCCTGGCTGAATCCAATAACTTCTGGTACATATTTCAGCCAAATGTTGAATTTCATGCTTCGGGTCCAAAATGATTGTCCAAATTCAGAAAAAAATACAAAAATTGAGAATGCCTATATTTGCATTCTTTATTTTTTTTTTCCTTGAAAATTGTTTTTGCAGTGGAATATTGGACCTCATATCCTTGTCACAAATATCAACGGTATTTTCAAATTTGCCGTGTTTTTATCGGCAAAATACCATTACCGTGTTAAAAACGCGTTTTTATCGCCATACGATAAATTTCCGGTAAATTCCCGATAAAATCGCGTTAAAAACTCGATAAACGTTAATAATGCTATAATGTCCCGGTAAATTTTTGGTAAATTCCCGAGAAATTCCCGGTAAATTCTCTATACCATTTTTATTTCATTAATTTTTTTATTTATTCTATTTTTTTATTTTTTAAATATTATAATTTCAGCGAGATTTTCCTGTTAAATTTCCGATAAAAACTCGAGAATTTAAAAATATCCCGTTATTACCAATTGCCGTTAATATTCCGAGAACGGTATTTGTCACAGTGCCTCGTATGATACCTTTCTCGGGCAAGTTGATATGAAAACTTATCGTGTACGGCATTACGAGTATTGGAGCATGATCAACATAGTGGCCCATTCAGTGCCAACTTACCACTTAGAGGCCTCAGTAAAAAAATTGGGTAGCTAATGGTGGACCTTGAAATTTTTTTGTCGGCCACTATTAGAAGTTGGAAAATATTGGAAGTCCTGGGATTGTATTGCTTTCTCAAGGTCATCCTTAGCCATAGATAGGTAGCCAGGGGCGATCATGGTGATATCGATCCTAGGTGGAGAAGTGAAGAATCGATTCGGATCTAAGAAAAAAATCCACAAACTTGAGTTTCAGACGCCTAAAACAGCAACCGAAGAAACTGGCCAGAGGAGGGTCCCACCATACTCCGATCAGAGATCTGATGGTACAGATGGATAGACCATCAAAAAACGGAATGGATATGTGGGACCCGTGGGCAGAAACCTTCTCTATCACTTGATCTAAGGCCGAGAAGAAGATATGGCGGCACCAAAATGTTTTGGGCGTCCGAAAATCCATGATTTGTGTTTTTTTGTTAGATCCAAGTGGATCCTGCACTTCTGACCCTAGGATCGACACCACCATGATCGCCCCTAGTCCACCTATCTACAGCTAACGAAGACCATAGGTTTCGATCAACGGTGGGGCCCACCGATTTTTTTCTTTATTCAGTCAGTTGATCGTCCATCCGAAGGAACATTTCCTTCGGCGGCTTCAGCAGAAGAGAAAGTGGAAAGGCAAAACGGTCATTTCACCCAAAATTTTGAAATCGGATATATTGAGACAGAAACAGAATTTTCAGGTGTCTATATGGGCTGCCAAAAATAAGCATACAATATTGAGCAACCGAGAAAGCAATACAATCCCAGGACTTCCAATATTTTCCAAGTTCTAACAGTGGCCGACAAAAAAATTTCAAGGTCCACCATTAGCTACCCAATTTTGTCTAATAGTGGCCGACAAAAAAATTTCAAGGTCCACCATTAGCTACCCAATTTTTTTACTGAGGCCTCTAAGTGGTAAGTTGGCACTGAATGGGCCACTATGTTGATCATGCTCCAATACTCGTAATGCCGTACACGATAAGTTTTCATATCAACTTGCCCAAGAAAGGTATCATATGAGGTCGCTGCCTTATTTTTTCATATTATATATATATGGATTTTTTTTTTTTAATTTACATGTGGAAAATCGTGGGATAGCCAACGTAAAATCTCCATAGGTGATACCCCTTATCTTAAGGGCACATCAAATTAGTCCACGGGGGTTCAAACCCATCACATATCTGTGTGGGTGGATATATATATATATATATATATATATATATATATATATATATATATATATATATATATATATATATATATATATATGGAAGTAGTCTCATCTCCAATGTAAAATGAGAATACTCATGTTATAAAAAAAATCATTAAATATATTTTTAATAAGATCGAACCAAACTACATTTTATTAGTTTGGAATATATAAATATAATACAATATTTATTCCTATATAACAAATGAAAATGCGAAATTATCGATTTTTTTGCCAAAGAATTTGCCGAGGAAGTGGAAGGGGAAGTCACGCACAAGTAGCAGATTCAATACTCTAATTCTGTAAATGCCAGGCCATGAGAACATGATGTTTGGCATACAAAGGCTTAATATTTTCAATTTCTGAGTACTTTTATAAATTGTGTCTTACTTTATATAATTAAAATAATTATATTGATAATGAAATCATTATAGAGAATTATTTGGAAAAGTACACATATAAATAGAGATGTTACGTAAATCACTTTAATTAGATCATGAAATTTTATTTGTTAGTATTTAAAGAATTTGATTAATTTAAATTATTTTAATCTCTAAATATTTATGACCATTTAATTTATCCATTAACAAGTCTATATTTGAATATAGGTCCCAAGAATCAAAGTGACCAAATGTCCAAATCAACCCAGCCATATTTATTAAACTCTTCAAAATTTGATCACTTTAGAATAAATATTTTATTTTAAAATTTTAGCCTATTAAACTGCTTGTTGGGATAGGGTTAGAAATTCACTTCGATTGGATTGATAAATATTTGTTTATTAGGTTTTTTAAATTTTGAGTAATTTACGTTCTTTTTTCTCTCTAAATATTTATGACATTTTTACTTGTTCATTGTGAATGTCTATATTTGAATATAGCTTATAAAAAAATAATTTAGCCAAATCAACCAACTCATGCTTATTACACGTTTCAAATTTGATATTTTTTATACCCTTAAAATTCATGGCCCAACCAAAATTCTTAGCCACAAATTTTATGGAATTAAAAAACTAATCTAAGATAATCAAATTTGAAGACTTTAATAAATGACTTGATTGATTTAATCATAAAATTTAATTAAGTTTGCAATTACAAAATTTAATTGAGATTCAGTTTCAAATTTCTAAATTTGAATTTCTTAATTAGTTGTGATGGCCATTTAAAAACTTATTTTAGTTGTGATGTGACTAATTGAATTATTATTGTAGGAATTCAATACAAGTACTAATCGAGTTCATAAACGACGAGTCATTACGAAAATTTATTTATTTCTCTAATATTATTGTTTCTTTTATTTTCATTCAATGACTGTAATATGATATTTAACAACGAAATTATATAGAATTATAAGATATTTTTTTATTCAAGAAATGTTAGATGATAATTATTTATTTATTACATTATTTATTATTATTTTTTAAATATTTTTATTTTTTGTGAGATTTTCTTATTAAATTTTTGATAAAAATCTGAGAGTTTGAAAATATATCATTAATAACAATTATCGTTAATATTCTAATAACAGTATTTGTGATAATGCATCTAACTAGTCTAACATGAAATTTGATAATGGAGAGCGTGGACTGTGTATTATTATTATTATTATCACAGATACAATCATTTTAAAATAATAATAATAATAATAATAATAATAATAAGATACCATTAGGTTGGTTAAAAAGGTCGTTGAGATACCTTTCCATCTATTCTTGTCGAGACTGGAAAGAATTCTTGTCGAGACATTGGAAAGAGAAAGAGATGCTTTCCACAAGATTCCTCTGATACGACAAACCCTAAATAATAATAATAATAATAATAATAATCAGTTTTCAACGTAGGGATTTAAAAAATCTCAACCAGGCTTACCTAGGGAGACACTCACTGTCAGCAATTGGGTCAGACGGGAGGTCCAACACTTTAAAGAATGAAGAGATTTTGAGTGAGAGGTTCAACCATTTTAAAGAAAGATTTAAAAGTGTAGAAAAAAAAAAAACTGAAAATTTTAGATTATTTTTATTATAGTTTAAAATTTAAAAAATTTGAACGAGTCAACCTACATTGACTTAGATTTTTGGAAAAAAAAAAACTCCAACAAATTCATTCAATCGATTCAACTCAATTAAATGTTGGATTGAAATAATCTAGCAAAGTTTGTCGAGTTCTTAAAAAAAATTACAAGAACCTAGTGAGGTTTTCGATCCAATTGAATTTCAATTCTAAGCCAGGTTAGGTTTCTTTTTTTTTTTTTGAAATCTTGAAATGGGTTAAGAATGGCCAATATTTCTGCTAAAATGTATATCATCTAACATTTTAAGTCAGCGCCCTGAGCCAAAGTTTGACGTGAGATTGAGTTTTAGTCTTGGTCTCTCTTATTATATTATATCTTATGGCCACATCAGTAATTATAGAGAAAATAGGCTTAATACAGTAGAGACTGAACCCTAATAGTGTTATTATTTATTAGGTGTGTATCGATAGGGAGGTCTATTCATGCCTCGAAGATTAGTCAAGTTCTCTAAGAGGTTTGGACAGGTAAGGCCAAGTTCTGAGTCTGTCCAAGCTGGGTTCAAATTGTAATTAAAAGGCCTGAGCTTTAAGTCCAGGCCCAATTGAACTGGAATTTAGTCAAACGACTCAACCCAGAGTCCAGCTCAAATTGTATATGTGGGCTTATTTGGGGGGAGGCTTTTTGGCTTAAAATGGATTTTTTAACACTGTTCTATTAAAATATAAATATTTCACATAATTTTATACTTAAATATGGCATTAATTAAAAAAAGAGTTAGATTTTATATTTTATGGTTCAAATATGAGCTTGTAGGCCAAACTCAACCTTTCATGTCCTATACCTGGCTCCATCCAAATTTCAATTGAAGCCTAATATTTTTTAGAGATTAAAAGATGCTTATGGGCGATAATATTAGGTGATTCTGGTGTTGTGCTATACAACAAAATTTCTATGCAAGAAATCAATCACACATACAATAGAACACAATGTTTACGTTGTTCGGCTAAATGCTTACGTTCACGGGCAATACAAGAAGAGTTTTCACTAAATCAAATGAGGAGTTACAATGTGCAGTATTTTTCCCTGGTTTTCTCTTTTCCTATCTCAGTATCATACAAGCAGTTCTCACATAACAAAAATAAAAAATCAACTGCACATTGGCAGTTATATAACTGCCAATACAAACTCATTTATGGGCTGAGTGTAAATCGAGCTAAATATCAACAATCTCCACCTTGGCGAGATTTGCAAGCCACCTCCTCCTCACCTCTCAACTATCTCCACCTTGGCATCAAAATCCCACGCCCAACAAACACAAGTGAACAAACAAATTGTGCTGCCACCCGAAGGTGCCACACACCCAAAGGTGCTCAAATATGCAGGATGTTGATCAAGTCCAAATAGTGTTTGAACTTGATCCCAGTTACCACTTGGTCAGCATATCTGCAGGATTATCTGCAGTCTCAATCTTCTGAAGGAGAATAACACCTTCATTTACAATCTCTCAAACAAAATGGAAACGGACATCAATGTGCTTTGTTCGTGCATAATGAACCTGATTCTTTGCTAAGTGAATAGCACTCTGACTATCACAATAGACATCCACGTGCTTCTGTATAAGACCTAAGTCCTCAAGTAACCCATGTAGCCAAATGGCCTCACGAATGGCCTCTGTCACTGCCATGTACTCTGCCTCAGTAGTAGAAAGAGCAACTGTAGACTGTAACGTCGACCTCCAACTCACCGGTCCTTTAGCAAGTGTAAACACATATCCTGAAGTAGATCGGCGTTTATCTAAATCACCAACATAGTCCGAATCCACATAACCAACCACATGTCGACCAAACTGATCATCCCGCTCAAATATCAAACCAATATCTACGGTACCCATAATGTACCGTAAAATCCATTTCACTGCTTGCCAATGCATTTTTCCTGGATCATGCATGTACTTGCTCACTATACTGACAGCTTGTGAAATGTCGGGCCTAGTACACACCATAGCGTACATCAAGCTACCAACTGCACGCGCATATGGAACCTGAGCCATGTACTCACGCTCCTTATCTGTGCGGGGAGACATCAAAGCACTAAGTTTAAAGTGATGGGCTAATGGTGTACTTACAGGTTTTGTATTTTTATGCATACCAAAGTGCTGTAATACTTTCTTCAGATATTGTTTTTGTGATAAACACATTGTTCCCTTCACTTTGTCTCTTTCAATTTCCATACAAGTATTTTCTTGGCTTCCCCAAACTCATTTCTCAACTGAGTCTTTAATTTGTCTATCTCTAACTTGCTCTTACAGGCAATGAGCATGTCATCCACATATAAAAGCAAATATATGAAGGAACAATCACGTAGCTTGCGAAAATACACACAATGATCATAATGACTTCTTGTATACTTCTGCCCTATCATAAATCGATCAAATCGCTTGTACCACTGCCTTGGAGATTGTTTTAAACCATACAGCGACTTTCTCAGTTTACCAACCAAATTTTCTTTTTCAATAACCTTAAAACCATCAGGTTGAGACATGTATATGTCCTTATCTAAATCACCGTGTAAGATAGCAGTTTTGACATCGAGTTGTGCTAACTCAAGATCAAACTGTGCAATTAAAGCTAGTAAAATACGAATAGAAGAGTGCTTAACAACCGGAGAAAATATCTCATTGTAGTCTATCCCTTCTTGTTGTGCATAGCCTTTAGCTACCAACCTAACCTTGAATCTCACACTGTCTGTTCCTGGAGAACCCTCTTTCTTAGTATATACCCACTTGTAACCAATTGCTTTCTTTCCTTTTGGAAGTTGTACCAACTCCCAAGTCTGATTCTTGTGAAGAGATTGCATCTCCTCACTCATTGCATCTTTCCATTCTACACTTTCTGAGTTTCTCATAGCTTCTCTGTATGTAGACGAAATATCATCATCAACAACTGGAAGTGCGTATGCCACCATGTCTGTGAACCATGCAGGTTTTCTAACCTCTCTTCTTGGTCTACTGACTGCAATGGAGTCTGGCTGTTGTATATACTCCTGAACTGGAGCTTCATCTGTAATTGTGTCCTCACCAACTGAATCATATGTGAGACTATTACCTGGTTGAACAGGTATCATTGAAGTCACTGGAGCCTTAAACTCCACCTGTTGTGGAACACCCTTGGTCTTGTTCTCCTTCTGATCACCATTATGCTTATTCTGTGTGAACATAACAGACTCATCAAAAGTAACATCCTTGCTTAGAATCAACTTCTTCAATTCGGGGCACCAAAGTCGATACCCCTTCACACCACTACTAAAGCCTAAGAATATAGCTTTCTTGGCTCTAGGGTCCAATTTACTTTCTTTGACATGAAAATATGCTAGACAACCAAATACATGCAAAGAATCATAATATGTAGCAAGTGTTCCAGATCATACATCAATGGGTGTTTTACCCTCATTTGCAGCTGTAGGCAACAGATTGATGAGATGAGATGCATACATTACTGCCTCGGCCCAAAATATTTTGTCCAATCCAGTATTGGACAACATACACCGTATTTTTCCAATAAAGTACGGTTCATTCGTTTTGCTACCCCATTCTGCTGTGGAGAGTGTCTCTGACTGTGAAATGTCTCACTATCCCCTCTGCCTGACATATCTGCATGAATGGATCTGACTTGTACACACCACCATTGTCTAACCTGAGCCTTTTGATTTTTCTGCCAGTCTGAGTCTCAATCATCTTCTTCCACTTCAGGAACACATCAAAAACTTCACTTTTGTGTTGCATGGGGTACACCTACACTTGTCTAGAGAAGTCATCAACAAAAGTAACAAAACAATGCCTACCACTCAAAGATGCAACTCAGGTAGGTCCCCATACATCTGTATGAACATAATCTAGTATCCTCTCAGTGCGATGAATAGCTGTGCTAAACTTGACTCTATTTTGCTTGTCCAGAACACAATGTTCACAAAATCCAAGTTTGTAGGTCTTAGCACCTTTCAACAGTCCTTGCTTTACCAAACCTTACAAACCTTTCTCAACCGCATGTCCCAAGCGCATATACCATAATTTGGTAGTGTCAGAACCAACATCCTCTTTACTATCAGTCACTGTCGCTGCTCCATCTACAATAGTACTTCCTTTCAAGAAATACAAATTGTTCTGTCGGGTACCTTTCATCACTACCAATGCACCCATGAAAACCTTTAGAACTCCACCTTCCAACGTAATTTTCAAACTTTTGGATTCTAAAGCACCCAATGAGATGAGATTTTTTCTTAAATCTGGTACATATCGAACATCTGTCAACACTTTGATTGCTCCATCATGCAATCTCAAACTGATTTTACCCATCTCTTTTGTTTTACAAGTATTATCATTACCCATAAAAATCGATCCACCATCCAACTCCTCAAAGTTGGAAAACCAGTCCCTATTGGGACATATATGATAAGTGCAACCCGAATCTAAAATCCACTCCTCAGAATGGTATGACAATGATGAGCCAATCAGTGCTAACTCAGTATCATCATCTATAACATGTACAACATTTGCTTTTGGATTCTTCTTATCATTTTTTTAAAAATATCGGACAATCATTTTTTCAATGCCCTTTGTGTCGACAAAAGGCACACTCATCCCTAGCAAGATTTCTTCTATTAAATGATGTTGATGCTCCTCTCGTCTTAAAATGAGACTTAAACCGATTACCAAATTTCTTATTTTGTGACCTGCCTCTAACTGTCAAAGCCTCTGACGTTGAGTATCTATGGCCATGTTTGTCCTTTTTTCGATACTCATTATTGATCAATGAATTCACCACAAGTTCAAATTTAATCTCATTTTTCCCATACAATAGGGTCGTAGTCAGGTGATCATAGTAGTCAGACAATGAATTCAATAACAATATTGCTTTGTCTTCATCCAAAATTTTAACATCTAAATTTTGCAAATCAGCAAGAATTTTGTTGTAAGCAGTTGAGTGATCAATCATAGAAGTACCTTCCTTGTCGTTGAACCGGAAGAGCCTTTTCTTGAGATAGAGACAATTCTCAATACTCTTGGTCATATATTTGTCTTGCAACATCTCCCATAACTTCTTAGCTGAATTCTCCTTCATAACAAAAGATTGTTGATATTTGGCTCGATTTACACTCAGCCTATAAACAAAGCCGAATGGTGCCACAAGATTGACGATTGATCTTCACCTAGTCATTTTGCTCCATATCTGTTGGTTTCTCATCCTGTAGAGCAATATCCAACTCTTGATGATACAGGACATCCATAATTTCGCATTGCCATATGTCGAAGTTGTTTGTTCCATCAAACTTCTTCACTTTGAATTTTGCATTCGAAACCATAGTTCTTTATACAATTGAAGACTTAGAGGTCGAAGGTTCAGGGAGCGTCTCGTGTGTCATTGCTCAAATAATTTTGGACAGCAAACCAGTAAGTTGGTGTGTTGAAGTTCTTTTGCAGGCCGTTCTTTGGTGTTCTTGGTTTCACTGAAAACCCAGTCTGCACCCTTTTCCAAAACTCCTCTCTGCAAGTGTCGTTCCCTCTGCAGTAAACCTCTGCAGTTGTTGGTGCTTTCTCAAGAAATCAGTCCCACGATTTGCCCTTTTATCTCAGATCTGTGACCTGGCCCTTGTACCGGCTCAGCCTACTGCAGCTTCCGCCTCTCTGTTGCGTGCTGCTCTTCTTCTCTACTGTAGAATTATCGCTGCCTGAGACAAGGATACTCGTCCCTTGTTCTCTAGTTGCCTGAGAACGAAAACCCCTTGAGACGCTGGATCTGGCTGGGACTACACCCTCTATTCTCGATCTGCTCCAAGGACGAAACTGGGCTTCCCGATCTGGTCTGAATCCAGACCTACAGCTCTTTTCCTTTTGTTTCGTCTTCTTCAGATCTGGCCGATCAGATCTGACTGCATGGGACTGCACGACATAATGCATGCCTAGCTGTGCAAGGGAATGGAACCGAACCAGAGTTCCAGCGCCCAACCTTCCTGCTAGTACCCTATTCGTAGCTAATGCCTGGCTGCCGCGAAGGGCTTGGTTTCCTCCGAGAGAAGAAATCCCCTTTGCCGATCTACTCTGCTTTTCCATAAAACCCAGATCTGGCTGTACCCCCTGCTGCCAGCGGAAAAAACCCTTTGAGATCTAAGCGATCTGCTGTGTCTTCGTGCGCCTGGCAGCCTAGCTGTTGGTTACTGGTGCTTCCGCCTCTGCTCGGCTCTGCTGCAGGTCCGGTGGAGGGATCTACGTGTGAACCAAATCTTGATATGCACTTACTCAAACCGAGAAAGAATCCTTTATGCAAACCGATCTGTTGTCCGACGGTGGAATTGGTTTCTCTAGAAACCGAAACTGAAACCAAGCCTTGGGTTGGTGCGCACGGTTTCTATCGCAAATGAAATCCTTCTAGCCGAGAACTGATACTGACGCTGATCCAAATCTGTGTGATTTCTGTCCGAAGATCCTCCGACAATCCGATCCGACGAACTATGCTTTGATACCAATTGTTGTGCTATACAGCGAAATTTCTATGCAAGAAATCAATCACACATACAATAGAACACAATGCAAGAAATCAATCACACATACAATAAAACACAATGTTTACGTGGTTCGGATAAATGTCTACGTCCACGGGCAACACAGGAAGAGTTTTCACTAAATCAAATGAAGAGTTACAATGTGTAGTATTTTTCCTTGGTTTTCTCTCTTCTTATCTCAGTATCATACAAACAGTTCTCACATAACAGAAAAAATCAACTGCAAATTAGTAGTTACATAACTACCAATACAAACTCAGTTATGCGCTGAGTGTAAATCGAGCCAAATATCAAGATCCGGTGGTGACAGGTGAATCACCACTAGCGGAAGTAGACTTCACCATTGAGAGAAGCTGAAAGAACTAGCGTTACAAGCTTACACGTAGGAGAGTAGTATTACAGGAGGGAGATACGATGTGGTTGGTTGTTCCATCGTCCTCGTCTTTTTCTGAATCCAACACGCAAGCATCTTCTTGTTCCACACAGCACACATGCAGCTTCTTCTACGCCCTTTCTTTGCATTCATGCCAAATGAATGCTCCTCCAAAACTCCCTCAATAGCTGACCTACTTGCTTGAATTCACTGCCCCACCCCTTGATTTCCTCACGTCTCCCATCTCTCTCTCTTTTCCATTTATCTTATTACATGGCTGTCCATCTTTCTTTCCTGCAACTCCCTTCTCTACGCACTCATCAATCCCATAATCAAACCAAGCTCCTTACTTCCAGCAGACTAAAACCCACTTCCCAAACAAGAATCAAAGGTCAGTGGGTGCCTTATCTGCTCCTCTCTTTACCTCTTTCTTCTTTTTCCTTTTTTCTTTTTTCTTTTTTCTGTTTCTGCATGTAGGTTGTAGTACTATAGTGCCTATGTGCGACTTGCAGGTTCTCGTTACTTCCCGATTTCTTGCTCCTCTTCCAATGGGCGACCACCTGATACGAGCAACAAGGATGGAGTGGAGGAGGTAGAGAGGATGTTGGAAGAGAAAAGGCGCGCAGAAATTTCTGGCCGGATTGCCTCTGGAGAATTCACTGTTGAGGATTCTGGGTGGGTTTCCTTTTTAATTGTTTTCGGGGCCTCTTTAATTGAGAGTTCTATCTGTTTTCATGATTCCCTGGATTCTAGAATCAGCCAACTCGACGAATGCTTAAATTTGAACATCCATGAATTAATCTTTTTATGTTGGTGCATCTTATGAGTATGTGAATGGCACAACCTAAGTGATTCAGGGCCTCCTTTGCTGATTTTTTTTTTTCAGAATTGCATCTCCCCAAATTCTGTATTAGTAAATTCTACTAATTCTGAATTTTAGAGCATTGCTGCACTTGTCTTTCTGTCTTTGGTACGACTAGTGTTATAAGATAGTATATGAGAATTTTATTATCTAAGTGATTCGGGCTTTGGGATTCCAAAATAACACTGAAAAGTGGGAATTTATAAATCCTTGGAATTAGAATTTCTGTCGGATTTCAAAACTTCCAATGTAGAATTTTGCCTAAGGTGAACTCTTTGGAAGGTTCCGTAAATTCCAAATAACTCCCAACTCCACCTAAGATTTCATGCTATCAAACAGGCAATTACATGTTAATTTAGTCTTAAATTCCAAAATAATGGTTTCAGGTGAAAATTTACAAATACCCTGTGAATATACTTCCCACTGTAGAATTTCACCGAACATGGAATTCTTTGGAGAATTTGTAAATTATGCAGAATCCCAATTCCACCTGACAATACTGTGGCATCCAATGCCTTGGGTGTTAATGTGGCTTCTGCAGTTGAATTTGGATGGATGATTTATTTATTTTTCCCTTGGTTGGTAAGGTTTCTGCCAATGATTAGAAGGAATCTGGCAAAATTGGGTGTTCCTTTGGAGTTATTAGACTTCCTGTCCAAGTCGATCAGTGGAGATGGAGCGTCACCAAAGATTCCGACAGCAAAGGGATCACTTAGTGCTGTTCGGGGACAGGCCTTCTTTATCCCCTTGTATGATCTTTTTCTTGCTTATGGTGGAGTGTTCAGATTGTCATTTGGTCCCAAAGTGAGTTCCTCTTTTCTCTTGTTTTGATATGTTGCTGGTGTCAGATTGAATTTTTTTAACAGTAACTGAAGGTTTTTTATAGCATTTTAATGATTTTATCATGTATCATATACAGTCCTTTTTGATAGTTTCGGATCCATCTATAGCGAAGCATATACTCAAAGACAACTCTAAGGCTTATTCCAAGGTAAACAATTCTTCCTTTGCTTGTAATTTGGCTCCTTTACCTTTTTCCCATTCATGATATTTTACCCTGTGAATTCTTAGTTTATTTGGCATGGTTTATAGGGAATTCTGGCAGAAATTTTAGAATTTGTCATGGGAAAGGGACTAATCCCAGCTGATGCTGAGGTTTGGCGCATCCGGCGACGAGCAATTGTCCCAGCATTGCATCAGAAGGTATATAAATGTTTATTATGTATTCCTTGTTTTCAATGGTTTCTGCTTGTTCTTACTCTTTTGTCGACTCTGCTGATTATCCAACTTTGTTGTAATTATTCATGCGAGTCAAATTTAAGATGTTAGCTTTGCATGTGTTGATTTTTTTTTTTTTCCTTTGATTTTATTAGTATGTAGCAGCTATGATTAACCTGTTTGGAGAAGCCACGGATAGGCTCTGCAAGAAGCTGGACGCAGCAGCATCTGAGGGAGAGGATGTAGAGATGGAGTCACTCTTTTCACGGTTGACATTAGATATCATTGGCAAGGCTGTATTTAATTATGACTTTGATTCTTTAACAAATGATACAGGAATAGTTGAGGTATCCTCTTTTTCTTTTCATGCATAATGTGTTTTTTTTACCCTATTTTGCTAATGAATACTTGTTATTCCTCTAGATGACAACTATTTGCCATCTTTCTTTATATTGTGTATGGTCAGGCTGTTTACACTGTTTTGAGAGAAGCAGAAGATCGTAGTGTTTCACCAATACCAACCTGGAATATTCCAATATGGAAAGATATTTCACCACGTCAGAAGAAGGTCAATGGAGCTCTCAAGTTGATAAATGATATACTTGATGAACTAATTGCAATATGCAAGGTAATCTTATGTATATTACTTAAGGCAACAAATGATGTGTGCTATATTGAAACTGTCAGAAACTTTGTTGTACATGCTGTTATTTTGATCCATCACCTATTAAGTTGTATGTCTTAGAGTGTCAAATTTTGATGTCAGCATAGAGCGTTTGATTTTGTTAATCTGGGAAAACGGGTTATGGATTAGGCTTCCATATTAAGCAATTGAGAAGGTTAATACTTCTAATACAAGTTACAATGATACTGATTGCTGAGTCTGTGATGGTTTATGTTGATAAGGTCATGTTCTCCATATAAATCCTTTCTATTGAGAGAGTGGAAATCAACCTGCCAGATTTTTTTTCTCTTGAGAAAGATAACAATAACTTCCAATATTGGAAAAAACAATGTACAAGAGAGAAGAATCCAGAGAAATATTGGGCCAAAATCAAGAGCATACAAATATTATATACATACAATCGATGGCCAAGACAGATAGAACATTTACAGAAAAGAAATGCTAAAGTGTTGTGTTGGGATTAGTCGAATGTTAGGTTCCAAAGGTCTACGATATGGTTACTTTGACTACCTTGAAGGATCCATGCAACATGCCTTGCGGTTGCATATGCAATCATCTGTAAAATATCAATATCTTTGTGACAACCCCTCAGCTTTGAGTTTCCTGTTAGGCACTTTTCAGCATTTCTTGCATTTAAGGCTAAGTCCTACTATGAAGTTTCATGGCTTGTATGCATGCAAACGTGTCTATTCTGTAATGTTTCTTCTTTGTGCCAGTCAATTTCCTGTATGTGTTTGTGTGTGATGTGAGGGTACATTTTTTTGTGTGTTTCTGTGTGTATATGTCTGTGTGGCTGTTGAATCTTGATTTCACTCTTTTTATGGTGTTTACAGAGGATGATAGAACAAGAAGAAATGCAGTTTCATGAGGAATACATGAATGATCAAGATCCTAGCATTCTTCATTTTCTTTTGGCATCAGGGGATGATGTATGAAATTGCATTTTATGTTTATGCACTGTTGTTAATATCTCCATATCGTTCAATTCTGACCTTGTAATTGCTGACTTTTTTTATTATTTTTTAAAAGGTTGCAAGCAAACAACTCCGTGATGATTTAATGACAATGCTAATAGCTGGGCATGAAACGTCTGCTGCTGTGTTAACATGGACCTTTTATCAACTAGCAAAGGTATCATGGGTTGAAAGTTGAAGAAAGAGAGTTTGAGAAGTGCTTTCTTTCTGTGCTATTACCCTTTTGTTTATCTTAGGATATATATTTCCACATGCAAAATCCACACATTTCTATGTGAGTCAGTTCATATACATTTCAAATTTGATAAACTTCATACTTTTCTGTCCAGGAACCAGGTGTCATGTCCAAGCTCCAAGATGAGGTTTGTTCTTGAAATCTTTCTCTCTCTCTCTCTCTCAGATGGTGACATGACTTGAACCAACATCCTTTTCGTTGTAACAATGAGCACTCAACAGTTGTGCCACAGGCTCTCGTCTGAAATTATTCTCTAAATTCTAGTAATTTTTTCTTGAACATAGTACTTTATCATGTTATCCTAGCCTCAAAATCTTAGCTGATTTTTACTTACCTTCATTTTGATTTTTAGGTTGATTTTGTCTTAGGAGACCGGTTTCCAACCATTGAAGATATGAAGAGACTGAAGTATGCAACCCGTGTAATCAATGAGGTAGGATTACAACCTGTAGGAATGCATCATCATCATTAGCAAAACCTCTGTCCCATCTCTCTATGGTTGGCCTTTTGGGCCCTGCTTTTCCACTCAATCCTATCAACAATCATGTTTGTTGTCACCCCACATTCTATCATATATCATGTCTTAACACCTCAAGCCACATCTTTAATAGCTCCCCTTCTCCAAATACTTATATTTTTTTGAATCTTTGCAATAGAGCTGTTTATGGTCTTCTATAGATGTACTTTAACCATCTAAAATGACATTTTCTCGTCTTTTCATTTATTGGACTAACTTTTAGGCTTTCTATAATACACTCATTTTTAATTCTTATTTTGTTACACCACACATCCCTCTTAACATGCAATCTCTGTCACCATTGCTTCATGTATCTGTCTTTTCTTTATTGCCTAATATTCAGCTCTAAATAGCATTGTTGGTCTAACGTACACATCTCCATGTAGACATCCATTCGTGGTTTTCATAAATGTATGAATCCCTAAAGAGGTTCATGTTAGTGTTTTTCTTGTCCCAAGGTACCTTTTCCTCCTGTGTTTTTCTAATTAATTCTTTATTCTTTTTTTTTTATTTGTAGTCATTGAGACTCTATCCACAACCACCAGTATTAATCCGCCGCTCTCTTGAGGATGATGCACTTGGGAAGTACCCAATTGGAAGGTTGTGATTCTTTATCGAGCCTGTATGAATCTTTCTATCAATCAATCGACAAAAATTCCCCAGTGATGCCTTTCTCTTAATCATCTTGTATAATGTCAGTTTTATAATTTTGCAATAATGATTTTAGGATGCTGTTTTTCTTAGAAGATTAGTTATAAAATTTGAATATTATGGACAGTAGTTCCTAGAAATTGAGAACTAGTTTTCGTGTATTTATTGTTGTTTAACACTAATACAAATTAGTTTCTTATTGCTAAAAAAAAATGGTGTTAAATATTCTCTTGACAGGCCAAGAGGTACATCCGACTCTCTTGAGGCCAATAAAAGAATTCCTTTCTTCTTTTTTATTTATTATTTTTTTCTTTCATGATGGGGGCTTGTTTCCCATTGCAAAAATGAACCGTTATGTTTTAATGAGCACCAAACATGAAGTCAACATTGTAACTCCCTTGTGCATATAATTTTTTAAAGAAAAGCACATTAGGCCTTGTTGTGAAAGGTTTCCAAGTCCAGACACCAAATAATAGTTTAACATAAATCTCTTTCTATACCCTTTTGCTGCATGGTTTCATATGGATGTGACGCAGGTGAAACAGGCTGGGCCCATGACATGTGTATCATCTTGCGCAAAAATGGCCTTATCCATTATGTGGAAGGGACTTGCATAGAATGTAGACTATTGGCTGAATCATTTTCAACCATCTATTTGCTTCTCAACTGGCTGAAATGGTGACTAGTTTATTCTAATTTTTGCTGCTGCATCTGCACAGTGAACCAGCTTGGGATTGTTTTGATATTTTATGTGAATCTGTTTGACACATGCTTTAAGGTGGAAAAACATCCTGCTTTGTGTCTGTGTAAGATCAGAAACTATCAACAATGGTGGCCAAGGTTTTCGCTTTCAAAATTTTTTTTTTTCTGTTGGAAGTTTCCGAAATAATCATGCAACTCTTAAGTTTTGTAACTTACCTAATTGTATGGAACATTTTCTCTGCAACCAATCTACTGGAGACGGTCCTTTCATTATCTTTTGAAAATTAAATTTTGCATGTGATTAAATGTGCAATAACTTTTTTTTTTTTTTGCAACAATAATAAATGGTTTCATTAAATGAAGAGGGGGATACAAGAGAGATAGACCACGTATAGGAGAGGAAAACATGGCTAACAGAAAAATACAGAGAAAAACATCTAAGAACTATACGCAAGTAAACCGTATACAGTATAGATACAATGTGGAGTTCCCCATCACCCCACAAACCCAAAGAGAGGCAGATTAGAGAAGCGCCAATGTGGGTCTATGCTTTTTAATTCCCGCTTTTGCTAGAAAATCAGCAATATTGTTTGCTGATCGAGGAGTGTGCGTGCAGTAACTTGGAGCACCATTTGTCATCTTTGATAATTTTTAACCACAATTCATATTTGAAACTTTGCTGTACATATAGCTGAATTTTGATATCAATAATCTTTTATATATTTCATTCATATTCATGATGGACTACAATCATCTTATGTCTGTGATCATCTTCAATAGAGAACACAGGTTGGTGAATCCTGTTAAATAGGAGGATACATCCATGTGGTATAGTAGAAACCTCCATAAGCAAATGGTTGCTGTTATATTGACAGAATTAATGTTACTGAATTTATGGATTTCTAATAATGATGGCTGTAACTTGTAGATGATATTGATGTTAGTTCTTTCCAATGATAGGGGTGAAGATATTTTCATTTCTGTTTGGAATCTGCATCGTTGCCCTAATCACTGGGTTGATCCAGATACTTTCAACCCTGAAAGGTGGCCTCTAGATGGACCAAATCCAAATGAGACCAACCAAAACTTCAGGTGAGTGATCGAGTTTTATCTTTTAAGTTCTTTGAACTTCATAATCTCCATTTGTGGAATGCTTGCATAATTACATTTCATTGGTTGTAGCTACAATGTGAAACTATGGTTGGAATATGCCTTCAATTGACCATGTTGTTTTAATTTTCAGTTCACAGATGCCACTTAAAAAGTAGTTGATGAACAAAAATTTTAATTTGCCATTTGAAATGTGTGAAACCATGCAAGGCCTGACTATAAATGTCTTGGAAAATCCTTGTTATAGACTGCTGAGTGGCATTTCATGTAAAGACTTGACCTGAAAACAGGGCTTAGGGTCCAACTCAGTGTGATATTGTCTGCTCTGGGCCTCGCTAGTATTTGCCTTTGGGCCCGGGCCCACATGGCCCGGCCCAAAACGCGTCACACAAGAGTTGTGGGGGGTGTCCTCAAATAAACCCCCACTCCAATCCATTCCAAACCGACGTGGGACTCTCCCACATCGGTCGTGTAGCCTAAGGGCAGGGTATCACAATTATTCCCCCTAAGGCCTTGAGCCGCCCTCGCCTCGACTCGACCCAGCTCAACAATACCAGGGAAGGATGAAAGCCCATACAGTCCGAGTGTTGAACTCGGCTTTGATACCAATTTGTAACGACCTGACCCGAAAACAGGGCTTAGAGGCCAACTCAGTGTGATATTGTCCGCTCTGGGCTTGACACACTAGCGAGCCCGCACGGATTTGCCTTTTGGGCCTGGGCCCACATGGTCCGGCCCAAAACGCGTCACACAAGAGTTGTGGGGGGGTGTCCTCAAATAAACCCCCACTCCAATCCATTCCAAACCGATGTGGGACTCTCCCACATCGGTGGTGTGTAGCTAAGGGCAGGGTATCACATTTCATCTATATGAGAAATTTATGGATGCATGTGTCTCATCTGTTATTCCAATGTGTTAGGATGTAGGATTGATTTTGCTTTCTCATCTTGGGACTAGACTCTGCCTTCAATTAATTTTAATGTGGACCTGTTTTACTTTTCAGTCGGTTAGAGATGATAACATGTTATGGAATATGATAACCACACAAGGCCTGACTGCAACTAATCTTGTCTTGAAAATGCCTCTCATATGATTGTTCACAGTGTTGTTTTTCATGGGTCAGGACATTTTATACGCTCGTTCCTAAGTTGATTTTTTCTAACGAATTCTATAATCACGATCTCTCTGAAGAAACTTGGATGCTCTATTCTGGAGTTTCTTCCACCCTAGGATCATCCTATAGTGTTTATTCTTGAATGCCAAATTTTATTAACAGTAGAAAAGTGAGACACAATCTTCTAATGCATTTTCCTTGTATTCGTTTTCCTGATTTCAGCTATCTACCTTTTGGTGGAGGACCAAGGAAATGTGTAGGAGACATGTTCGCCACATTTGAGGTAATTCTGTTACCAATAACACAAGGTCTTCACAAAATATTGAAATGGAAATAATAAAGATGCTAGCTGTGGATTTCCTAAGGAGGAAAACTACAACATAAACTGTCATCCAGCAGGGATGCGGACAATTAGTAATAACTAAGAATATGCTGCAATGGCCTTCAAAACATCAAAGAGAAATCGAAAAGGTCCACAAGAATGAAAATAGGTTGAGAAAGAATCAACACTAGACACAAAAGTTTATTGGCCCAGAGAAAGCCTTGACTCTTACAAAAGCCTTTACTTGGATAATAGTCAGAAGAACATTTTACCCATCCCTCACCAAAGAAGGTGATTTTATTCCATGAGCAAATTTAACTCTGATCTGAGTGGAGTTTCAGAATACGTGCAATTTTCTGTGGATAGCATTTGTCCAATGGTCTGTCTTGATAAGTGGGTCTGACAACTGGTTGCTCTATCATATATCATCATTTCTCAAATTAAACCCAATCAAATACATCAGTGCATGCTCTCAGGAGGCAGCGAAGATGAAAATATTTGCAATATAAGGAGCTAGTATTTAAACACCCCCTTGTACAAATTTGCCTTTGTTTCTACTTGTGGTTGCATTTGGCTAACCTCTAGTAGGAAAAGAAGAAAAGATGTACATCAAATAGAGATGTACATTAGTAAAAGTTGCTTTCTTGCAGACAGTTGTAGCTCTCGCAATGCTTGTGCGCCGGTTCAACTTCCAGATGGCACTTGGGGCACCTCCAGTAAGTTTCCTGCATGTTACATTCTATTTTCCCTGCACATTCCACCACCAACATGAACAAGAATGATATCAAGATTTGGAATATCCATTTGTGCAGGTGGATATGACGACGGGAGCGACCATCCACACAACAGAGGGTTTGCATATGACAGTTACTCGTAGGATGAAACCTCCCATAATTCCCAAATTGGATAAAGAATTGCTGTCAGTAGATAGTGATGCTCCTCTCAAGTCATCTCCAACTGCAGCAGCAACACCCATTGGCGTCTCTCAAGTAGATTAGCAAGGTATAGTATTTCTTGAAATCACTTGCACCGATAACAATCAATGGCTATAGTTCATCCAAAGCAACCTGGGTTCCATCCTGGAAAAAAATAAGAAAAAGATGACAATGTTGGTGCATTCAACCATTTACAACTGCTACTGTGGTCTATAGCCTTTAATTGTAAGTTACGATTTATATTTGTAAATGCGTCAATTATAAAGTGAGCTTATCCCTCTTTAATCTTTCCTATTGCTCAGATTCTAGTTGTTCATCCAAGTTGCAAGCGCCTGGCTCTGTGCCATGAATCACTGAAAATTCAACTTCAACAAAGGTGTGATAGTGCTTCAACTATGGCTGGAAGGAGCTCGTAGTCTCAACCATAAGGGCACACCCCATTTTTGAGAATCACACCCATTTTGCCTTTGTTTCAACCATATTTTTTATTTATTGCACCCATCCCCTCATCCGAGTCGCATTCACCCTACCAAAGGGTCCCCAAGGTTTTAGGACCATTGTACGAATGATTATGTAGCAAGAAATTCTGAGACCTATATGTCTGGATTTGCACATTTGGGCACCCTCAACAAACTATGTGATTGAAAACCTAAAGGTTGCAGTAGCGAGCACATGCCAATTGTCAATGAACTATGAAAATTTAAGAGCAAGGCCCCCATAATACCTTTGTGGATTGTTGTAAATCAGCAGCATGAATGGTCTATCATCTATGGTCCACGGCTCTGAAATGATCTTTCGATGATCTATACTATCAGCGCTGATGTTAGGAAGAAATACCTAGTGTGTGGATAAGGAGGTTTACACATGCTCTAAGGATTAGTCAGATCAGAGTTCAAATATCGGCTGTATCATATCGGCTGATATCACAATATCGGCCGATACTGAATTTTGCATTCTTGAGTTAGATGCTTTAAGATGTCTAGACACCTTGTTCTTAAAAAAAACATTAGTAAAAAGAGAGATTTAGTTCATATTCTGTGCTAAATGGGTGGCAATAGGTGAAAATGACTTGGTTTGTGATGATAGAGCCAACAAAACATTTGAATCATTTATTAAATAGGTTAACACAAAAATCAACCAAAGTGTCATTCTAACTAACTCAATTTGTATAGCTAGACATGATTACAGTTGTCTTTTATAGGATTGAGATGAAAGCTTTTGATTCATAAAATCATAAACAATTCGTAGAATGATACAGTGGTGATAAATAGTGGATTGTGATGATTTAAAAATAAATAAAGGTGCACCAGCAGGAAATATGCTTAAATTCTATATATGACACAATCTTTAGGGCCTCTTTCGTAGGTCGGGATTTTTCAATGGAGTTGGCATTTTATGGAGTATCACATTTCCCACTCACTAATTCTATGTTGGTTAAATAAAAATTCGACCTAAGGTGCAAATTATTGATATCTACGGAGTATCAATTCATTAGATTTATAAATTCCCACAAGTATTATTTTAGAATTTCAAAACTTTGAATCACTTTGACCATAATTTTTTTTAATATTTTTATTAATACCTTCAAGTACCCGAAACAAAAATCTATTTCAAGAATCTTAAATTTGAGAATTGAGGGAATTCATGAATTTTAGAATTAAAGAAATTATAAATTTCATTAAAAAAAACCCAAATAAGCCGTTAAAAGGAAATGCTTGAACTTAATGGAAAATCGAGTACTTTTGAAAAATAAAATGCTAAAATAGGTCCGAATCATATAATATAATGCAAAAGGACCAAAAAAGCATCCATTAATTGACCTATCAATATATTTTTAGCTTAAATGAAACTAAACCAGTTTCACTGCCACATTTGAAACTGAAAAATCTGAAAACAATAAATCAAAATTTACATTTGAAAAGTCCATGCTGGAGAAAGAGGGGCCAATAGACTGTGTTAGAACCCTAAGGGGTTGGCCTGGTGGTTTGGGTGTATGATTTCAGGATTGAGGTCTTAGGTTTATCTAGGATCAATCCCAATGAAGGACCACTCTCCATTAGAATTTTTCTTCATTGAAGAACCCTACGTGCATGTAGGAAAATGTGTACATCTCCTAAAAGATTAGTTGGATAAGACGGTTGGACACCTTTCATTATGAAAAAGTAAAAAAAAAAAGACCTGATCGGTGAAAAAGCCTAACATAATTAGCCACCGCAAATTAGACACCCTCTTTCTTGAGATAAATCAAAATTGAAGTCCACAATTAAGATTATTAGACATTTTTTTTAATATAAGTAAGCTAAACTCGTAAAAATCATGCTAAACCTTTGTTTGAGAATAAATCTGATTTAAATTATCGAACTTCAATTCTTTATTTATATTATTACGATTATTTATCCGACAAATTCAATAGAAAGTGAGACCAATTCTTGCTTCTCCATAAATTATCTCCGACGACTTTTTTGATATAAAATTTATATACCAAGATAACGCCAACAACATATCTTTCAATGACTTGTAGAAGCTATCAACAAGAGTTTAAAAAACAAGATGAGATTTCAAATATTTGCCCTATCCCGATTCATTGCCCACGTGGGTCGACATGCCAGCTGTCTACTCAGCCTCCTCCCCATCATCTAATGCTGCATTTTTTAGTATTGATTCTCTAATAAAAATTATGTATAATATGTTATTTTACATATCAATTATAGTAAATGAAAAATATTTCTCAGCTTATAATACAATTTGTTCAAATTTATTTATTTTTGAACATTTTAACCTCTTATCTAAAAAAGAAAATAAATATGTACTTGTAAAATGTTTCAACCATTCATTTTTAACTATTAAATCAAATAATTAGGATCTTTAAATAACATGAAATTTAATTTTTCATTAATTTAGAGAAGATTTCTTTTATTTAATAGGTTGATTATATCCTAACGATTAATATACTGCATATTCCTAAAATACTAAAAAGAAAATCTTTACTGGATGACAATAGTCGACCCTCATTCCATCAACTGATGAGGCATCTCTATCATTTGAAAGGCCAGTGGAAGCTACTGGAAACATTGTCTAGAGCGAGACACTAAGAGGGGTAGTAATACCAATAATGCAGTGAGAGTGTAGAAAATATTTAGAGCATACTCAGTAAGACTAGTAGTAGCAGAAGAAGAAGAAGAAGAAGAAACAACGAAGAAAAGAGGGAAATGGCCTGCATTAGCATTAGCTTTAGTAGCAATATTCAATCTCTCCGATCCGCAAACTCTTCATTACCAAAAGTACCCATTATCAATACCAACAAGAGCATCATCAGCAACACTGTTTCCTCTTCTTTCAACAAGAAGAAGGGATTTATACTGTTTAGAGAAGGAGTGCACACTGTTCGATCCTCGGTTGATCGCGTGGAACTTGATGAGAACCCAGAAGGCATCATCTCTGGAGAATGGCCCGAGAACTTCTCCCTCCTCACCTACGAGGATGTGCGTGCTTATCTCGAGCCCGAGATTTTCAAGGAAAAGGTCTCTCTTCCCTCTCTAACCCTTTTCTGTTTTGGGCTATCAGCTGGAATCTGAGATTTAGGCCTGTTCATTTAGAAAATTTCCGGCAGAATTTATCATCACCCAAATTCCAAAAGTAGCAAATTCTGCTAGAAATATG
This sequence comes from Chimonanthus salicifolius, assembly GCA_013350335.1. NCBI lineage: Eukaryota > Viridiplantae > Streptophyta > Magnoliopsida > Laurales > Calycanthaceae > Chimonanthus > Chimonanthus salicifolius. Next base: position 52,306,353 of record CM023539.1, read on the forward strand.
CTAATTCTGGAATTTAGGAACTTCCTTCGTTATGTTTGGTAGTCTTGGAGTTATTAGCCCATATATGAGAGTTAAATGATCATTTTCAATTGGGAATTTGGAATTCTACAAGTAGTTCATGCTTTGGAAATCCAAACTAACACTGTCAGATGAACTTGCAATGCTATGGGATTTCATACTTGCCATTTAATTCTATGGTGGGGTTGTGGCTTTGGAATTTCAAACAGAGACTTTCAGATGACAATTTGGAAAGCCTCATAATTGTAATTACCATTTCAGACTTCTGCTTTTACCAAATAAGGAACCCTTTCATAAGCTTCATAGATTTCACAAAATTCCAATTCCATTTATAAATTTCCGACACCAAAAAGGCATTTCGGAATTCCAAAGTAGCACTCTCAGATCGGATCTAACAATCCTCTTGAGTTGGAAGTACTTGGAAGTCTGAAGATCCTTCACTATAGTTCCAAGATGCTGAAGATGTCCTAATTACATGTGTCATGTGTGTGGCGACAGATGAAACCCTCTGCTCGTCTGGGAGATGTGATGTCAGCAGTTACCAGGACTGCAACCATTGATCAGACTCTTGAGGAAATTGATCATCACTTCGAAGTGGTATCAGGGCTTCCCGTCATCAATGGCGACCTTGTTTGCATTGGTGTCATCTCCAAGAAAGACAAAGAACGTGCTGCTAATGGGGTTTGTCTTAACACCTCTCTGTCTCTCTCTCTCTCTGACTTTTTCAAGAACTTTGGGGTCCATGCCACATTCGTATGTTGGGAATTGCCTTGTGTAACTTCAAAGGTTGTTGGTTCAAGTCACATTACTTCCAAAAAGAAAAACAGAGATGAAGAAAGATTTTTTTATTTATTTTTATCTATTCATCGGTTAATTGGAAAAAGAGGCAAACTTGCTTAGATGTAGTTGAGTTCTTTGAATCTATTTCTCTTAGTTTTATAAGTAGGCAATCGAGGCTGTTCATTGATAGACGTTACAAGTGCATGTGTCTATGGGGTTTTTTTTGAGAGATGGATAGAAGTTATGAACTTCTCATTCATGATCTTTGTAATGGTTGAAACACACTTTCACCCATTGGTTTCAGTCCTTGCAATGGTTTACACTGATATTTTCCTTTGTCTTAGACAATGTGGTAATTGCAACCATAATAGTTTATACCAGTTTACATTAGGTATTTCTGCTGAAAATCAGGTGATAACTTGATATATATGGTATGTGTCAACCTTTATTATAGGAAAATAAAGATTGATCTTCTAGTGGTTCAAGGGGAGTGAGCATCAACGCCATATTTGGTGCATAGTCAAGGCTATACAGAAACTAGAGCCTTTCTATTATTTTTGGCTGCCTTAAATGCACCTCTAGTTTAGAGATATATGAAATGAATTGATTCTAGACTCTTGGGGAATAAATGAACTCCCATGTGAAGAAGTTTTCCTTACATACTAGATTCAGCCAAAATTTCAGCCTGCCATTTACTTCAGGATTAAGCATATTTCTCCATCCGAAGTGGCAGGTGGGGTTATAATCCTTCCCATATTTGACCTTTCTCTAAACAGACTAATTGAAATAATTTTATGGTTGCCTTTGTTCACATTTTCCCCATCTTTTTATTCATTGCTGGTAGGTGGATTAGTGGAGCAGAATGATTGACAATGATGGCTTGCCAAAGGTGCTTCATTTCCTAAATATTGGAACAATTGTCTCGCAATTATACCCGCCCTGAAGCACCAATTCCAGCTGATCTTATTAATTTTTTTAAAATGAAACTGTTACAGATTGGTGGCATGCTATAGTGCAGAGTAATTTCTTAATCACCTGGGTTTGCCTCTATATCATCTGTTGTAATCACATATCTGATGAAGCTGGTTTTGAAGTGTTTTTGGCTTGTTGCCAGCATTCAGGTCAACAATCTCTTTGATGCTTCACATCCCTTTTTTATGATTTTTGGATCTGGGCTTATCTACGGAATCAATTGATACAGTCCAATTGGGCTATTCCCCAAAATGTTCTCCAGAGGCACAACTGAACACTAGGAGGAGGAATTTCTATATGAAAAAGGCATGAGAAAGATTATACTTGTATTTCAAAAAAGGTTGTGGTGTGATCATGCTTGTCATGAAATATGGATCACCCATTTGTTGAAAATTACAGATACTCTTTGTTATTATGGTTTTAGATGCTTTACCAATTTTTATTGATTCCTATATGAGCTTGAGTGGTTTAGAAATAGTTATTTAGAAAAATGAAACATTTTTCACTGAATAGTTATTTAGAATTTCAGCTTACATAAGATTGAGAAGATTCCATAATGGGTGCGTCGCTTCATTTGAGATGTTATTGGCTTGGAATGGGTACAGAAAGTTTGAGTGTCATGGAAAGTTGATATCAGATTTATTAGAATCAACATGAGGTTTAAGGTTATATTTACGTGGTTTGAGAGAGCTATGATATTTAATTTTTAGCACCTTAGATTATTGACATGTAGTTAACTGTTAAAAATCGTAAAATTCAATCTATTCCATGTCTCCTTTAGGTTGTCTTATCATGTTGGTATTGAAGAAGTTCTTTTGAGATTCAATGGCAAATATGAGAAGGATTGGAAGATGGAGAAAGTCTGAAGCTTCAGATGGTGATCATGAAGTCGGCAATGATCTGGAGTAATGAAGGCCCCTCTCTCTGAAATGGAATGGGGCTGTTTTGGAGCTTAAGTAGTTAATTACTTGTTTGAGTGATTGACTCATGGATTTGAACGATGACTATGCTGCTGTTTGAATTGCTACAGCATAGCTGTAATGGATGGTTGCCATAATGAGTGGGAAAAACCTCTCTACTTTAATCTATGTTAATTACTTGTTTGAGTGATTGAGTCATGGATTGAATGATGACTATGCTGCAGTTTTAAATTGCTAACATCATCGCTGTAATGGATGGTTGCAATAATGAGTGGGAAAAGCCTCTCTACTTTAATCTATGTTAATTACTTGTTTCAGTGATTTGAGTCATGGATTTGAACGATGACTATGCTGCTGTTTTAAATTGCCACAGCATGGCTGTAATGGATGGTTGCAATAAGTGAAAAAACCTCTCTACTTTAATCTGTGTTACACTCAAGTGAAAATCTATCAAGTGTAGCACCAAGTCATCATCATTGTGACCAACTGCTCCTTAAATCTACCATAGTTACACTCAGCAAATGTTCCTTCTACTAATTTTAAAAACCTTTTCCCTTAAAAGCATTTTCTCGTCATGGTTCTAGCTTATTCTTTATCTGGTATCTTGCCTCGCTGAGGTTCTTTACTTCTAGCCCGCAAAGACCCTAGAAATTGCTGATACAAGCATTTAAACCAAAATTCCATGATCATTTAAATCTTTAGATTTTGATATATTTTGTTACTAAAGTTGTATTTACCATTTTTAGTCATTTCCTCTTTTATATTATTTACCATCTCTATTTGTATTTCTCATTCTCTATAAATATAAATGATAGGGTCTCTCCTTGATTAAAGAAGACACACTAAACTCTCCTGTGTGTTATTCTACAGAGCCCTTGAATCGAGATGTATTGTTTCAATGTTATTGAATAACATGGACACGTTAATGCAAATGTAACCTGCAGGAACACACCCTCCCTAGTCCACCACCACTGCCACCACTTTCAACAATTCAGTGTCAATCATCGTTATAGCCATTATTCTATCAATCTAGAGTTGCATTTTGCATTGGATTTGGCACATTTCTTGTTTCTATGGGCCAACTGCCTATCTAATGCCATTAGGACTTGAAACCTCAGCCTTGAGGTTGTAATAATGATCACTTCTCAATTGTGCTAGAAGTTCTTGTCAAGCACTTAACAATTGTAAGAGGCATTACCTTATTTGAGGAGACTTCATGTTGTCAAGAGTATTCTAGAAAGCCTGTACTTTTCTACAAGCCCATATTATAGCATCCTAGGACTCTGCCTTTCATCTAAGTGGCCCATGCAAATTTGGTTTTATATTTTGAAGCCCCTCCTTGATGCAAGTGCTTTTGCTCCATTCTTCTTTTCAATAAATTGCCTTTGCTCCTATTTGACTAAGAAAAAGGCAAATAATTTTTTTCATTGATTTCCTGTCATCCTCATGATGCCAGATTCCCTGTTGGACGTGCATTGACATTCAACTTAGAGCCCCAGTAAGTCATAGAGATTCATGACTGTATTTGGCACATGGTTAGAGCAAATATCTAAATGCCTTAGAGGAATGATTGAGACAGCTAGACATTGTAATTTAGACGTGTGACTCTCCATAACCATCTTTAGTAAAGCTTCCAAGTTGAAAATCTCCCCCCCCCCCCCCCCCCCCCCCCTTCTTTCTAATGCACAAGGTGTTGCAAATGTTACAGCCACATATGGAATTTTTGTTAAGTTCAAAATCCATGCCAACAACTAATTGATATGGAGGACTGTGAAGTATATTAGACCAAATATAATTAAGCATAGGGTGTTGAAAACACCAGACAATCGAAGAGCTCTGCTTTGCACAAATTTGTTACATCCATTCATAATTATTGTCATATGTCACAATCATTATCTCATCTATTAGGATTGACAATCACGAACCTCTTCAGAACAAATTAAATAGGCCCGACTAACTGTAAAGGGGGAGCAGAAAACTGCTAATGCACATATGTTTCATACCTCTCTCTCGCTCCCTCTCTTGGTCCCCCAATTATTGAAACCCAATCATAGTTTTCTTTTGTTTCTTTACTAATTATTTTGTCCATGCAGTTAAAGTCGAAGGTTGGTGAGGTCATGTCATCTCCTGCCATAACACTATCTCCTGACAGGAGCGTGTTAGGTGGTGTCATCTACCTCGCTCCATTTCTGTTCTATATAATGATCATTTGCCAAGATGACTGAAGAAGGTAGTCACTCTTGTAATTGCAGATGCTGCAGCTTTGATGTTGAAGGAGAAGATACACAGGATACCGATTGTGAATGAAGGTGGCCAGTTCGTAGGTGAGAATCGCAACTTGAAATCCTTATAAATGTTTCTTATGTGCCATTTGGTTGGCTTTTAATTGGAGTAGGCATTTACGTCGACCTCTATGGCAGGCATAGTGACTCGGACTGACATTTTCACAGCGTTGGAGCGCCTTCCAGCATGAGTGTTTTCCTGCAATTTCATTTTAAAAACTGTGAGGTCCTGCAGATGTATAGTAGTGGTTAGAGCCTAAATTAGTGTGTGTCTGTGCGTCTCTCTTTTGTACATAAGGACATGTCTTGCAAATGGAGATGGCAGAAATGTAGTAAATATTCTGTAGGATGATGTACTAGGGCAATGGTTACCCATCTTTCCAATGTTTGAGAGACTCTGAATCAGCAGATCAATGCTCATCTGTCTGTAGAATGCCGAACAGCGAAGGCTTAATTGTTCTTATGCCACTGTCAGGTTTGCAGCACTCAGGTTGAAGGTATTTTAAATCCATATAAAAATAAATTTTCTTGAAGAAATATATCTCCCATTCTTTTGGGGAAATGTCGATTTTATGGTTTTATCTACTGTTATTATCAGTGTGCACAAGTTGCAAAATGGGGCTCGCTCAATGAAATTTTAGCACAAGGCATGTTTACTTGTCTTAATAAATGTGTACAAAGGCCCCGGGGCATGAGATTGATTTCGTGTTATGTCTAATCAGATAAGATGGCCATGAGGCCCGCATGTATTTCTTGCTCAGACATGAAATGAAGATGACAAGAACCATCCATGAGGATGACTATTTCCAGTTATTCTGAATGTTTCACCCCTAAGAACAGGAAAAGCATATTACATGAAATTAATCAACTACCATCCAATAACCATTAGAAAGTCTAAAGAGGATGAAACTGATGATCCAAATGTGGCTTCATTTTGATTCTCATCCCCACGTTTGGTTTAAAGAATAAGTGAAAATAGAATAAAATGAGTTAAATACATTTAGAATTATTGCCGATCTTGGGCAATCGATCATTTTCTACCTAAATCTATGACATTTCTAGCAAGGATATCGATTTTATTTTATTCATTTCATACGAATCCAAATGTAGAAAGATCCATTAACAAACAAGAGGAACACTGCAGTACCAATCAACATTTTAATGGGCAATGAATGAAGAGGTGATCAATTAGTCCTTCCTCTTTTCATCACAATTGCCCAAGAGAGATCACTTCACCTTGTTTTTTCACCCTATAGAGATCTTTTTCTATCACCTTGTCCGTAGCAAATCATGTAGGTGAGGGAAGTACAAACAGAAAACAGAATCTTTTGAAAGGAAAAAAAAAAAAGATAAATGTAGAAATTTCTCTGGGAGAACCTTAGTTCAGAATATAGAACTGATTTATTTGAACCATTCATCAAATTTACAAAACCCGTGTGTATCAAAGCTAAAACATTTGAATCACAGTATGGAAAATAGAAGCACGAGCAAACTCAAACCACCAAACTTGACTGCTTCACTCGGGAATTTGAGAGGTGAGATTTTTCTCATCATGTTTGAGAATAACTTGTTCAGTAAGCATTCACAAGCAGCTAATCTCTGTATAGTTGTTGCTCTACTGGTAAATGAATATCTTCACATCTTCCATTGCTAGGACTGAGAAGCCAAAGAAGGAAACTAAAAACGATTCATTCTTTATCATTTGAAGACCGGTTTTGCACCGGAGAAAGAATAAAGGGAGTGATGAA